>CAUYUJ010014316.1:824607-912107 GCA_963575745.1 Prorocentrum cordatum
CAATCATTGGTAAAACGAAGGCGAGCTCTGAGGAGCTTGAGCGGGAGTGAGTGGGGGAGGAGCAGGTCAGTGACGAGGACGAGGAGGACGGTGAGGAGTTTTGACGTGTTTCCATTGTCTGGCCTCCTGCGGGGCGCTCGCCGCCACGGCTGGATTCGCTCCAGAGTCCCCGTCAGAGCGCGCTCCAGGGCAGGTCTGGGGGCTGGACTCCAAGGGGGCATAGGGCAACGCTGTCCACGTCTAGGTCAAGCGCACGGCGCGTGCCAGTGCCTGCGCGCGGCAGCGATCGACCATGTACCCGACTTTCCTCCTCCTCTCAGGGGGCCCGATTCGATCGATTCAATCACGCATGCGATTGGGCCGACCTGCAGGTCTGCGGTTCATGCGACCGAAGACTCGCAGTGCAGACTGCAGACGGGCCGCCAGGGCCCTGGCTTCCTCCCCTCGTCCTGCCGGCTCGAGGTCTCCTGGTCCGCGACCTGCGCTGGAAAACCTGGTCATGCGGCCCGCGGCGGTGCCCGCGCCGCGCCGATGCAGTCGCCGGCCGTGGCGGCGGCGCCCCCGCAGAGCCTGTACGACCTGCTGGGTGTGTCCCCCGACGCCGACGACGCGGCGATCCGCTCCGCCTACCGGCGCGCCGCCCTCGCCACGCACCCGGACGTCGGGGCGGTCGAAGCGAACGGGTACGATGCCCAACCGCGTCCGCGCCGCCGCGGACGTTTTTCTGCGACGACAAGAGCGCGAGTCTTTCGCGTCGCGCATAAATATATCGGAAAGAGCGAGGCACCATTGATGACGTTCTGGTGGCGGAAAGAGCGAGGTACGAGTGATGATGTTGAGTTGGGGCGAAGCCTTCTAGGGAGGGGTCCAGGTCCAGGGGATGGGCGAGGCCCGGGCGCCTGCCCAACAGCGGCCGCCGTCGGTTTTGGACAACGCTCGTTGTTTGGCACTGTGCCCATGTTTCCGTACCGATTTCCGACGAACAACAAGACACATTAATACCCGTAGGCGGGGCGGAGGGGGCTGTGGATGCGTGTTGTCGGACAGGGGTCCCCGTTCGAACGGGAGCCCCGTACCAGGGTCCGACAGCCCGCAACCAGACACGCACAGCCAGTCATCCTCCCTCGGGCCCTCTCCTGTGGGTATGGGCGTGGGCTGCCCGCTCCTCCACTCCGGGCGCCGAGAGGACAAGGGGGGCAGCTCCGAGGCGTTCCTGGCGGCCGTGGAGGCCTTCGAGACCCTCTCCGACGCCGAGCGCCGCGCCCGCTACGACAGCGGCGGCGGCCGCGAGGCGCGCGCGCCGCGGCGCCCCGCGCCGCGCGGCGGCCCCCGCGCCGCGCGGCCGGAGGCGCCCGGCCGCGGGCGCGGCGGCGGCCGCGGCGCCGCCCGCGCCGGCGGGGGCGGCGCGGCGGCCGCGGGCGGGCCGCGGGGCCGCGCCGCGCGGCGGGCGGCGCCCCGCCCGCGGAGGCTAAAGGGGAGGAAGAGGCGCCCGTGCCGCTGCCCTGCCCTCGGTTTCCCCTCGCTGGGCCTCCCGCGAGGCCCTCGTCGCCGCCGCGGGAGCCCGCCTCGGAGTCCTGGAGGTACGCGTGCCGTTGCCCTGCCCTCTCAAGCAGTGGCGAGGCGTCCTGGCTCGCCTGCTATAGCCCGACCAAGAAGTGTGCTAAGGGCCGTGTGTGGTTTCCACGGAATGTGCTTAGAACATTTCTGGCGGAGCCTGTCTTGTTTTAGCACATCGGAATGATGTTCTAGGAACATTACTTATTTTTGGGTTCGAAGAACACTTGGTGGCAGGACTGTAGGAATGCCGGGACGGTCGGTCCCTGCTCAAGTTGCCCTGCCCTCGTTTTCCCCTCTCTGGGCCTCCTGCGAGGCCCTCGTCGCCGCCGCTGGATCCGCCTCGAAGTCCTGGCCAGAGCGCGCCCCTCAGCGGCATCGGTGCCTCTGGCTTCCCCGGCAGGGGGGCGGGCGGGGAGGCCACCACCGCCGGAGCCAGCGCTGCGGGGAGCGGCCGCGGCGAGGCCCCGCAGGCGGGCGGTCCGGGGGCCGCGGGCGAGGGGTGTGAGCCGCCCGGCGGGGCCGGCACGCCCGGCGGGGCGGCGGCGGCCACGTGGGAGGAGCTCCTGTCTGAGGGGGCGAGGAACGGCGCGACGTGATTGTTGTCCGCCGTCGGGGACGCCTGCTCCCCGGGCGCGCGGTGCCGCGTGGTGTAAGCTTTGCAGCCGCCCGGGGGGGCAGCCGCGGCCGACGGCGGAGCAGCGCCTTTTTCGTGCCGTTCGTCGCCCCCTGCGTCGGCGGGCGAGTCCGAGGCCTGGCCGCGGCAGCTGGCCACTCTGTCGCTGCGCGCGCTGGAGGCCCTGCTCGGGCACGGCCGCTCGCTGCGGTCGCGCGGCAGGGCGGCCGCGGCTCCGCGGTCCGCCCAGCCGGGCCGCTCGCCGACCGCGTCCGCTGGGCGCGGCGGGCTCGGGGCGGCGGGGGAGGATCCGCTACGCGTAAGTCAGAGTGACCCTGTGCCGGCGCGATCTCTGCCTTTAGGCCTCCTAGGTGGGGTCCGAATTGATGGGGTCGGAGGATCGCGCCGCATCGCCGATGCATCGACCATGCGGCTCGATGCGGAGCCCGTGCTTCTCCACGCCGACGTCGCCGATGCATCGCCGACGTCGGCGATGCATCGCCGAGGCATCGCCGATACATCGGAGATGAACTGGCGATGCGGCGCGATCCTTCGACCCCATCTACCCGGACCCCATCTAGTAGGCCCGTATTGCTGTGAGCCCACAGAAGTCCCCCTGGCACAGGCTTGCGCGCTTGAATCTGCCCCTCCCCCCCGCGGCCCTCCAAAGTTGCACATCAAAGATCACTCTTGCCTAGGGCCACTCTAGCGTGTAGCCGAGAGGAGGGCAAGGAGGACGAACCGGAGGACGAGGATGAGGAGGGGGATTCCAGCGACGAGCCGCCAGACGAGGGGGCTCGCGGCGACCTCGGCCTCTCGCCGGCGGCGGTGCTCGCGATCTGCGACGAGGAGGCCGGCTTCGACGCAGATGCACCGTGCGGCGACGACGCGGACGAAGCGCCGCAGCGGGAGCCCAAGCGCTTCAAGGTCGGCTCGCGCAACTACACGCGGATGCGCGGCGTGCACCACGCGCACGGCAAGGGCAGCCTCGATTACGTGGCCTGCATCGGCTTCGCCGGCTTCTATTTGATGACGCAGTCCACCAGAAGCATCCCGGAGGCCATCGACTGGCACATCATGCTGGTGACCGTCAGGCAGGCGTCGCGCTCGGCGTGCCGAGGCGGGGCCGACTTCAGCGAGGCCGTGCGGGCCGCCGTCTCCAGGGCCCTGGAGTCCCGCAGGGACGAAGGCGGCAGGGTCCCCGTCCTCTCCTTCTCGTCCTTCCTGTCCGTGGACAACAACAAGGTGTCCCTGCCCGCGTTCACGTCGCTGGACAAGGCGCTCCGCCAGCGCGAGGAGATGCTGGCGATGAGGGCCTCCGGGGCCAGCGGCGCGCAGATCAGGGCCTGGAAGGACGGCCTCGTCTCGGCGGCCAAGGCGGCGCGGCAGAAGGCCACGGCCGAGCGGCGGGCCGAGCGGCGGGCGGAGCGGAGGATGCGAGGAGAGGGCGAGCGGAGGATGAGGAACCGCGGGCACTCCCTGCTGCTGGGGCTCGTGCGCCAGCGGGCCATCGCCGTGCGCCGCGCGCTGGGGGTGCGCGCCCTCCCCGGCGGGCTGGACGCGGTGCTCTGCCAGGAGGAGCGCCCCGAGCTGCGGCGCCCTGCCCTGTCCAGCGCGAGGCCCCCATGCAGAGGCCCTCGGCGCCGCTCCCCCGGGGGGGGCTGTGCCTGCGTCCCCGAGGGGCCCTTGCGACCCCGAAAACGGCCCTCGAGGGCCAGACGCGGCGATCCAGCCACCCCAAATCCCTGATTCATCGCCCCCCCCTCGTCGCCCCCCCCCCCCCCTCTAAAAAAAGCCAGACCCCCCTCAAAATGCGACCTAATATTCTGGGCCCCCCTCTTCCACGGGGCGCCTCCATAAGCCGGACCCCCGAAGCTCCAGTCCACAGAGAGCGCCCTAATAATCCGGACCCCCCCCCCGGTTGCAAAACAGGCGCCTCACAAAACCGGGCCCGGGGGACGATGAAAGAGGGATTTGGAAAATCTCCCGCCCCGCTTCGCTGGGCAAGGCGTCGTAGGCCTGGGGCAGGAGGGCGCCGCGTGCGCGGAGGCCTTCGCCTACGCGGAGCTGCGCCCTCTGGCCGGCGGGGGGGACCGTCCGCTCTGCTCGGGGCCGCTGCGCTCGCGGGTGGAGGACCCACCCTTGGCGGGTTGGCCACCCCGAGTGTTAAGATGTTCCAACCTACTTTAGCCTTGACCACCAGAAAGAATTTCGAGCACCAAAAACGTACCGAAAATCTATGGTTTTCACGTGTCGGGCCCTGGGGGACTCGTCCGACACTGTTTCGACACTGTTTCGACACTCTTTCGACGCTTTTCCGGGTGCTCGAAATTATTTCCGGGATGTGGTCTTTAGTACGATGGGAACAGCATAACCCGAGTGGGGGGCACTAGCGTCAGGGATCCCAGGAACGACCAAACAGTTCTCCCCGGGACAACGCAAGCTATAGAATTCGGTTGGCTCTTGGGCCGTAGGTTGGTTTGCCGATCCCGGGAGCGTCCGTTCGGTCGTTCCCGGGCCTCCTTGGCCAACGGGGCGTTCAACCTACCAAGTTGTGAAGGACGCCGAGTCGGACTTGCGCCACCTGGAGGCAGTACAGGCCCCCCCCTTGTCCCACAACGGAGGAGCAGGATGAGGAGGATTCAGAGGACTCAGAGGAGGAGGAGGGGGATGATGAGGAGGAGGAGGAGGAGAAGGAGGAGGAGGAGGAGGAGGAAAAGGAACAGGAAAAGGAGGAGGAGGAGGAGGTGATGAAGCAGAAGAACAGGACGAAAATGAGGAGGAGGAGGAGGAAGAGGAGGAGGAGGTGGAGGAGGAGGAGGAGGAGGAAGAGTTACGGAGGTACGGATGTTGCGACCATGTCGGCTGCGATACATGTACGGATCGATGGGACCTTCTGGCTTGCTCGATTTTGCTGTACGCCTTGGGCCAGATTCCTCTCTCGATTTTAGATAGGTGCACTCTCCGAGTACCCCAGGCTCGACGCGGACATGGACTCCCGAGCTTGGCCAATTGTTGTACCGTAGATGAAACTTAAGATGATGACTATTATGAGCCCACCGCCCACATATGTGCACCCTACGCCCATGTGGGAGATCGGAGGTTGGGGGTTGAGGTCGCAGTGGAACGGAGACTGGTGCTGAGGCTTAGGCTGAGGTTCAGGCCAGGCTTAGGCAATGCTTAGGCTGAAGATCATTCTCGGCTGAGGCTGAGGCTTAGGCTAAGGCCAGGCTTGGGCTAGGTAGAGGCAGAGGCTGAGGCTGGGCTCAGGCAGAGGCAAAGGCTAGGCTGAGGCTGATGCTAGGCCGAGGGCGAGGCTTATGCTAGGCTTCGGCTAAATTTTGGCGGGGGGCTTAAGCTAGGCCAGGCTGAGGCTTAGGCTAGGTTTAGGCTGAGGTTTAGGCTGGGGACGGCGGAGAGAGAAAGAGAGAAAGAGAGAGAGAGAGAGAGAGAGAAAAAAAAAGAGAGAGAGAGAGAGAGAGAGAGAGCGAGAGAGAGAAAGGGGAGGCAACGCCGAGTTGAAGCACAGCGGGTATACCGCGCCGATACCAGCAACAAGCAAACGACATCGCTCTGCCTCCCACGAAGCCGAATCCTCAAAGACAGCAGGGGAAGCACTCGGCCCCGAAGCCGCGTCCACCGCCATCGTGGCTTGACCGCCTTGCCCAGCCCCCCGAGGCGGCCGCGGGCGACGAGGCGGCGGCCGCGCGGGCGCAGTGCCTGGACCTGGAGGTCATGACCGCGCGCTTCTGCCAGGGCCTCTCCTGACAGCGGCGGTGCCAGCGCCGTTGCCGCCCAGCGGAGGAGGGCCCGTCGAGACAACGGCGGCCCCCCCCCCCCCCCCACGTTTTTCGCCCCACGAGGAGGAACCGGTTGAATAATCATGGTAGGAGTAATGACATGTCAGGCAGGGCATTTGCTAAAATTACCAAGAGGAAGGCGAAGAAGACGAAAACGAATACTTACGATGAAGAAGGTGAAGAGGAGCAGGCGACAGCCTTGCGGCCGGTGCCGCCGACCCTGAAGACAACGATGTGGTGGAGGAGGTGGAGGAGGGCCCGTTTTGGTGTCTCTTGGGGCATCTGTTGGGCCTCTTGGGGCCTCGTGGGGGCCTCTTCGGGGTCTCCTGGGGCCTCTTGGGGCCTCCAGGGAGCTTCTTTGGGCGGAAGGCTCGGATTTTTGGTTCGGGCTCCCCGTCTTGGGCCCCTCTCGGGGCCCTCTTAGGCCGTCTTGGTAGCCTCTGGGGCCGTCTTGGCGCCTTATTGGGCCGTTTTGGGCGCCTCTTGGACGCCTCTTGAGCCGTGATGGGGCCTTCTTGGGGGCTTCTTGGATTGTCTTCAACGCCGTGAAGGCCGACAAGTCGTATAGGCCAACAGTGTACGTTTTTCCTATGGTAAATCAATGGCTTAGGCCTCTCGGGAACGTCCTTGGGAGGCTCCGGGGCTACCTGCTGCCATCTCGGAAGCGTTCTTGGAAGCCCTCCGTGGCTATTTGGAGGCGTCTTGGCGCGATCTTCGAGCCTCTAGTAGGTTTCTTGGGAGCGATCTGGAGCCATCGAGGGCTACATGATCGATCTTGGAGGTCATCTTCAGGGGGGGGGGCTGCGTATCTGACCCGGGACCTCCCCTGGGTGCTCCCCCGGATGCTCCCCCCCCCGCGCGCCGGGGAAGGGATCGAAGGCAAGGGGCTTCCCCTCGTCTCAATGACAACGTTGCTCAATTTCGGTTTGGACCGAAACGCTTAAGGAGAAGTCCCTATGGGAAAAGGGGAAGGACGAGGACGACGACAAGGAGGAGGCAGACGAAGAAGCCTCTTCCACACGCCGACAGGGTCGGCGAATTTTGCGCTCGGCGCTTCCTCGCAGCATGGGAGGAGGAGGAGGAAGAGGAGGAGGAGGAGGAGGAGGAGGAGGAGGAGAATGAGGACGAACGCTCCAGCCATGACGCTTCAACCTGCCTCAAGTCAAAAAGGAGAAGGACTACCTGTAGGGTTCGGAGCAGGAGCCTGGCCGGTTGCGGAGCCTCGGCCTCGGCGGCGCAGCCCAGGGTCCCACCAATTAGGGCCACTGCTGCCGTCGGCCGCCCTGCGTGAGCCTGGAAATTGCACGTCTCCCGATCCCGTCCCTGCTCCAAGTTCGTCCCGCCTCCGCCCGTGTTCTTACTCCCCGTCTCTTCTCTTTGCTCGGCTCATGGTTCTTTTGCTCCTCCCACTGCTTCGTCTCCTGCTCTTTCTCCTCCTCCTCCTCCTCCTCCTCCTCCTCCTCGCACCCCTCCTCCTTCCTCCTGCTCGTCCTGCTCCTTCTGGACCAGCCGTTCTGGCCTCAGGTTTGAGGCTTGCAACAACGAGCTTCAGAACGGCATCGCTGTTGCGGGGCCAGATTTGGCTCGGACCGAAGCGAGTGCCCTCATACCCTGAGGGCAGCATAATCATACAGGCGGGAGTGGTCGAGATGCGGGTGGTCCTACCCGTTGGACTATTGTTTCGCCATGGGTTGAATAGCGTCGTCGGAGGTGTTGAGGAGCCCACAGGCCCACAGCCATGGTTGGCCAGTGTCCGAGAACTACGCAGTGGGCACGTCACACTGCGGACGAGGGCGGCTGGTGGAACTAAGTGGTTGGTGTGCGCCAGTTGCGGATGCAAGGACAACCACGTTCGTATCCCGTGTTGTGAGCACTGCGACTCGTCCCTCGTGCGACCCTCCAGCGAGACAGACGGCAAGTTTGTCGGCGAGTCGGGGGGACGTGGAGGATGGGGAAGAAGGGCGGACAGCAAGGGAGAGACGGCGGTGGAAAAAGGCAAGGGAGAACAGTGGCCCATGCTCGGCCTAGGGGGGAGGATTGGCTCTGCCGCCTGGACCCGTGATCACGGTACCAGCAGGCAGAGCTAATGAGTTGGCGACACTGGCAATGGCAGCTGGCGGCGAGCGGGGGGGCGAAACGGTACAGTGCATTGGCAGCACGGCCAACGGCATCTGAACCCACAGCTCATTTCCTCGGCAGAGACGGCAACAAGCGGAACATAAGCGAGCATCTCGAAAAGAAGATGGACGCAGAGTTCACGAAGTTGGAGACGTGGAGTCGTGCGCAGGTGTAGTTGGTGGCTTCGATCGGTGATTTCCAGGCTGAGCTCGAGAAAGCAGATACAGAGATCAGCGCGGCACTGGCAGACATGCAGCAGCATACGACTGCAGGTGCGAAAGCGGAATCAGCCTTGCCGTCTATCAGCACCCGTGAGCTTGTGGACGGATCAATCGAGCTCAAGGGTGTTTTCACAGTGGATGATTTCTCGGGCACAGAAACAGACGCGCATAATACGGATTGGAGACGCGAGGCAGCAAGAGTTAGACACACGTGAGACGGAGGCAGCCAAGCACATCCAGTCGGCGATCGGCCAGGTGTTCACAGGAGCGTTGGAGCACGTGAAATCGTACATCGATGTCCCGAGCGACACATGGACATAATGACTGGTAAAGAGAGGAAGGTGGACGTTGAAAAGTCCGCTACGGGAGACGGACCTGGCACCCGCAGACTTGACGGGGCCGTGGCGACAGGAGAGCAGCTAGCGTCGGCGGCGTCAGCATCATCCAAGCCGTCCAAGCAGGAGGGCCCGAGCATTCGTACAGCTCTGGTGGCGTGTGGAAGGTGTTGCAGGATCGATCTTCTCTTTCGCGTCGGATCGAACATGCGTGGGCCTGATGATTCCAGGAGCGGATCGCGGAGGAGCTCGACAGCGGCGGCTGCAGGTGCCATAACGAGGCCGATCTCGGAGACGGTTGTCCTGCCCGGGCCGGGCTGTTCTGGTGGCGCCGAGGCTAGAGCCACTTGGGGAGGCGAGGCTAGGACGGCCGAGTGCGAGCCGGGACACAACCACCCACGCGGATCGGCTGGAGAGATCGAGCCGTTCGGAGAGGCATCGACAACGGCGAGTGGCGGGAGCTCGCAAATGTGCTGAGCGAGCCCAGGGGCCCCGTCGATGTCGGTGGTGCCATCAATGCGGCTCCAGAAGGCGGGCAGGTCGGGAGACGCCGCTGGAGACGGGACAGCCCTCCTCTCAATTTCAAGTTTTGTCTCTTCAGTCCCGCCGCGCACCTCGAGCAAGGACGTGCGCGACGAGAATATCCTGGGATTGCAGTGATTCGGGGCTCGGTCAGCGAAGGAAGGAGCTGAGCAATTCCGTCTTAGCAGCGACGACCGCTTTTTAGTCCCTGGGCGTGCTGACTTCGTGCGCAGGTTCGCCAAATATTGTGCCAGCAAGCAAGCTGAGCGCAGAGAACTGACGCTGCAGGAGCACTTTCGATTGGAACGGCTAGGCTACATCCTTCTCCATCCCCCATCCCTGGCCTTCCCCTTCCTGGAAGCGGCTCGGGGGTGGAGGGCCGTAGGGAGGAGGCCGAGGGTGGGGCCGCTCGCTTGCTGCCCCTGGGTCCTCTAGGTCCGAGCTCCTGGGCAGCCCCGAGGTCCCATCGGAGGTTCGCACTCGGCGCCCGAGAGCGCACCTGCCCGAGCTGGGAGACATCTGCGAAGATGGCGGCCGGACTTCTCATGATCCTCCCTTGGTTCGCACGCGCTGCGGCTGCGTGGCGCACTCTCGGTCGAAGCGTGGCAACCTCCGCCACGAGTGCAAGTCGCCAAGCCACACGCAGGGGAGCAGCACCAGCTTGGACTTAACAAGTTTGGATGTGGCGTCTACTCTGCCCAAAAGGAACTCGTCAAAGTCTTGTATGGCCCGTGTGGGGGGCTCATCCTTCGAGGTCAGGGACGACGACTGGACCCCGTTCTTCGCCGCCTGGTCCCAGAGGCCTCGAGGGGCCCCCGAAACAAGTTCGGGCCCCTGTACCTTCGTCCTGCCGCCAGAGCCCCGCGGCGAACATGGCGCGCGGCCTCGCGCTGTACGGCCTCACGCGAGACGAGGCTGTGGAACTGGCGGTGGGGGCTGGGGGGCGGCCGAGGAGAGGCGGAGGGAGGGAAGGGTTGTCGAGAACGGTCTCGACCTTCTCGTCAACGCCTAAGTAGTGGTTTCTTTTGTCGTCTCACTGTTGCACGCGAGCGCGGTCGTGCCCTTCACTGTCGCGTGCTCCTCCTGCACCATCCCCTTGCATGTCCTCATGTTCAGCGTCGTGTTTGCTTTGTTCTGCTTGCTCCCTCGTTCTCATTCCTTCGCGTTCCTCGCTCGCCGTGCTCCTTTTGCCCACCCCTCCTCATCCTCCTCCTCTTCCTCCTCGCGTGTCTCCCTTTCTCCTCCCCGCCTCTCCCTTCCGGAACAGCATACACATACTCTTTTGGAGGTTTGCGCCGACTTCCCACAGCTTCTGTTTATGCCAATGTGTTGTCTTATACATGCCCCCCCTTCCCAGTTAATGTTGTCAGTGCTCCTCGGCTTCCAGTTCCTGTTGCTGTTCCCTCGTCTTGCTACTTCCACGCCCACTCTAGCGTTCGTGCTGTCGTGCCCATGGCGACGTTCGCGGGTGGCCCAGGTTGGGTCGAGCAGGCTTCTCTTTCCGCTCCTTCTCCGCCTGCTGCTCGTCCTTTCTTCTGCTCCACCGTCCCCTTCCTCCCGATCTTGATACGCACATATGTGTCTCCATCTTTCTGCTTCTCCTGTGGCCGCCGCTCCTGCTGTTGCTCCGTTCCGTCCCCCTCCGCATCACTTCTCCCCCTGCTCCTCCTCACCACTCCACTCCTCCCGGCTCCTTCTTCCTCCTTTCTATTCCTCATTTTCCTCCTCCTCCTCCTCCTCATTCTTGCTCCCCCCTCTTCCCTCCTCCTCCTCCTCCTCCTCCTCCTCCTCCTCCTCCTCCTTCTCCTCTCCCTCCACCCTCCTGCTCCTCCCTCATCCTCGCCCTCCTCGCTCCTCCCCGCCCCCCGCGCCCCTCCTCCCCCGGTGCCTCGGCCCTCCCCTCCTCGTGGGCCCTTCTCTGCCGCCCGCCCAGGCGCCCGGCTGCGTGGGTCAGCCGCCTTCGCCCCGATTCTGCCACAGCGCTTGCGTGACGAACGACCTCTACATCGTGTTCGGCGGGCTCGCGCCCTGCGCTTTCGCTCGCGGGGTCGTATGGGGGGGAGGTGGGAGGAGATGAGACTGGACGAGGGGAGGAGACTGGACTGGACCCGTCGAGAGCAGCACACGGGAACTTGTCTCCGGGCGTGAAGCCTGCAACGGGTGGCTGCTTGCATTCTGCAAAGCGGCCGCAGAACTATTCGGGCCTGCCCGCGCACAAGGGCACAAAAGGGTCTCACGTCTTTGTTGGCGTGGCCCGTTCTGTTCCGCATGTGTTTCGCTCCGTGACCCATTTCCGGCGGGATCTGCCCCCTGGCGGATGGAAGAGCGTGTGTCAGGAGGAAAAGAAACACACAGACACAATTAATCGTCGATTCCGCAGAAAATATTGGAAAATATGGGAAGTGGGGGGGGAAGACAGAAACCCAGAAAATATGGGAACATATGGGGAATATTTTTATTTGTGTGTATTTATGTGTGTGTGTGTGTGTGTGTGTGTCCTGGGGCCCCTTCAGTGTGACACCGGAGCGCACGCTTCGGCATCCGCCCTTCGGTGGTGAACAGCCGCAGGCCGAGCACATGTCAAATATGATCACAGGTGTTCGGAGGTCGATCAGAATTCTTGGGTCGGCGCTGGAACCCTCTCCCTAGGGTGCTCCGTGGGCCAGGGGCGTCGCTAGAGGTGCCGCAAGGGGGGGCCAGCGCCGATCCAAGAAATCCGCACGGACCTCCGGCAGTGTATTTTTATTGTCATTATTATGATTACGACTACTACCATTATTATCATTATTGTTATTATTATTATTATTATTATTATAATATTATTATTAGTATTATTATTTTTAGTAGTATTATTATTATCATTATACTACTCTGTGTTGTTTCTCTATCCCTCCTTTTATCCCTTTCTTACCTTCTGCCCCTTCAGAGTAGACACGCGCGAGGCTAACCCAAAACCTCCTCGTCCTCCCTCCTTCCTCCTCCTTTCTCCTCCCTCCTCTCGCCACTACCTCTCTCCTCCCTTTCCTCCGCGACATCAGCCTTGTGTACGTGTGCATCCGCTGTAGCAGTGTACTTATTGAGGGCAAGTGCGTGGCCTCCATCAAGAGGGTAAGAGCACTCCCCCATGGGGAATCTGGGCCTGTTCATAAGTGGGATCGCATTGCTTCTTGTCGCCATCCCAATCTTGTCGGGGTGATGAGGCCTTCCAAGCAGAATTGGAGGCATAACATGTTTGTTCCGTGTGTTATGTGGTGTCCCAGGTTCAAACACATCATCATCCTCTTCCTCTACCTCCTCCTCGCCGCTCCTCCCTTTCCCCCTTACCGGTTACCCGAGACGTACCGAAGCCTCCACGCAAGGCGAATAGTTGTATAAGCGTTCCATAGAAGACAACACCTCGCCAGATATGCACGATCTGCGCTGCCCTGGATTCCGCCGTGCCCACCAGGAGCCCACGAAAGTGGCGACAACTGCGCAGTTCGCAGCCCCCGACGGAGACGCGAGATCTCGCCTGGATCCGCCTTGCCTTGCATTCCGCCGCGTTTCTTAGGAACCCATCACCATTTTGTCATTTCTAAGTTTTGCCGCAGGGTCGCGCTCGTGCTGCCTGCCTCGGTCCCTGGAGCGGATGGCGCCGCAGATGCAGCGCGAGCCGCACAACGCGCAGGCTGCTGCCCGTGGGGCGGCGCTGGCGATTCTCGCGGCGGCGGGTCTCTCGCGGCGCACGGCAGCGGCTTGCCGCTTGCTGCGCGCCGCTGAGGGGCTTGCCGCGCGGCGGTGGCGGAGCTTGAGGCCGCGCGGCTTTGGCTTTGCCTGCCCGCCGCAGCCCCGCCGCCTCGTGGGGAGGCGGCCTCAGCAGCTCCTGCCGCGCCCGTGGCGGCCGGGCCTTCTGCAGGCGTTGCCGCGCTTCGGAGGCGCCTTCGCCGCCGCGCGCGACGTGGCGGGCCCGCTGCTGATGGCGCTGCCCGCATGGTGGGCGGTGGGGGGGGGTCGGTGCTGGTGCGCACGGCGGCGCCTCCAGCATCGGCGACGGGTGGGCCGACGCCCCTGGCGCGGCGGTGGTCGTTGAGGCGGCGGCGGTGCCCGCGGAGGAGACGGCGACGGCGGCGAGCGCGGCCTCGCTCGCGGCGGGCTCGGTGTTGGCGGCGCTGGTGCCCCGCGGCGAGGCCACGCCGTCGGCGCGGGGGGCGGCCGTGGCTTCGTGGCTGGCGGCCCCTCCCGACGACCCCCGCGCCCTCTTCCAGGCGGCGGGCGCCTGCGACCTCTCGGGCGACGGCAGCAAGCTGCTGCTGGAGATCGTCGCCACGGCTCTCGCTCCTTGGGGCGAGGAGGCCGTCTGGGAGCGGAGGCAGGTGCAGCGGGGGCGGGGGTGGCTCCGATGCGGCTGCTTTCGCGCAGGGCCGGCCCCCCACTCCCCCCTCCTGCGCTTATGGTGCTCGTCTTCGGCGTGCACCTGGTGGCGGCCCTCTGCGCTGCCGCCCTCTGTGTCCTGGCGGCTAATTAGGGTCCGTCCCCGCGGATGCTAGAGCTTGCTTGTCCCTTGTCCATTTCTCCCAGGGGTCCACGAAACTGGCGACAGCTTGCGCGCTTCACGCGCCCCCAGGGAGCCGCGAGGTCTCGAATGGGCCCCCGCTGGCCTCACCTCCGCTGTGCCTTCCAGGAGCCTGCGAACGAGACGATGGTTGCGCACGTCGCAACCTCCCAGGAGCCCACGAGAGTGACGACGTTTTTGCGCAGGTCGCAGCCCCCCAAGTGAGCTGTCAGGTCCCCGAAGGGGTGTGCGCTGCCCTGCACTGCACCGTGCCTCCCAGGCAGCCCACGAGAGAAGAGGCGCTCGCGCAGGTCGCAGCCCCGCCGAGGGAGCCGCCAGGTCTCGAGTGGGACCCCCGCGTCCCTGCACCCCGCCGTGCCTCCCAGGAGGCCACGGACGCGGCAGCAGTTGCGCAGGCTGCAGCCCGCGAGGCAGCCGCGAGGTCGCACAGGAATCCCCATTGCCCTGCGCTCCGCCGCGCCTCCCAGGAGGCCACGGGAGTAACGACGGATGCGCTCTTCGCAGCCCCCGACGGAGCCGCGAGGTCTCAAAGGGATCGCTGTTGCTTTGTACTCTGGTGGGCCTCCCAGGAGGCCACGAATTGCGCACTTCGCAGTCCCCCATGGGGCCGCGAGGTCTCCAAGGGATCACCGCTGCCCTGCATTCCGCCGCGCTTCCTGGGAGCCCACGAACGTGCAGTTCGCAGCCCCCGAGGGAACCGCGAGGTCACAAAGGGATCTCCGGTGCTCTCACCTCCGCCGTGCCTCCCAGGAGCCCACGGACGTGGCGACAGCTGTGCAGTTCGCAGAGGGAGCCGCCAGGTCTCACATGGATCCATGCCGCCTTGCACTCCGCCCTGCCTCCCAAGAGCTTAGGAACGTTGCGACAGTTGCGCAGCTCGCAGCCCCCACTGAGGGATCCGCATTGTTTCAAACGCATCCTCGCTGTCTTCCCTTCCGCAGTGCCTTCATGAGCCCACGAACGAGGCGACAGTTGTCCAGTTCGAAGCCCCCGACGGAGCCGTCAGGTCTCAAAGGGAGCCCCGCCGCACGCACCCCCAGGAGGCCGCCCAAGATGCAGGGGGAGGTAGGCGGAGGGGGGGGCGGGGCGGGGAGGTTTGGTCATCGCCCGAGAACTACCCAACCCCTTTTCCACGCGAGGCGCCCATGTACATGAACGGTCCATACAAACGAGCACATTGCGGTGTATGCACGATATGCGCTGCCCTGCGTTCCGCTGTGCCTCCAAGGAACCCACGAGCGTGGCGACAGCTGTGCAGGTCGCAGCCCCCGAGGAAACCTCGAGGTCTCACAATGATCCCCGCCGCCTTGTATTCCGATGTGCCTCCCAGCGGGCCACGAACGTGGCAAAAGTTGCGCACTTCGCAGTCCCTCATCGGGCCGCGAGGTCTCGAAGGGATGCCCGCTGCCCTGCACCCCGCCGTGCCTCCCAGGAACCCACGAACGTGGCGACAGTTGCGCAGGTCGCAGCCCCCGAGGGAGCCGCGAGGTCTCAAAGGAACCCTCGCTGCCCTCACCTGCGCCGTGCCTCCCAGGAGCTCACGGAAGTGGCGACACTTGCGCAGTCTGCAGCCCCCACGAGGGAGCCGCGAGGTCTCAAGCATATACCCGCTGCCTTCAACTCCGCCGTGCCTCGTAGGAGGCCACGAGCGTGGCGACAGTTGCACAGATCGCAGCCCCAGATCATGCCGCGAGGTCTCACAGTAACCAGCTCTGCCCTCACCTCCGCCGTGCATCCCAGTAGCCCACGCAAGTTAAGGGCGACTTTTGCGCCAAATCGCCGCCCCCGACGGAGTTGCTACGTCTCTAAGTGATCTACTCTGCCCCCACTTCCGCCGTGCCCCCCCCCCCCCCCTCTGGAGCCCACGAACGTAGCGACAAGTGCTCCAGTTCGGAGCCACCGACGGAGCTGCAACGTCTCAGCGTGATCCCCACTGCCCTCACCTCCGCCGTTCCTCCCAGGAGACCAAGAAGGTGGCGACAGAGTTGCACAGTTCGCAGCCCCCGACGGACACATCATGTCTCAAAGGAGCCCCCGCTGCCCTCACCTCCGCCGTGCCCCCCAAGAACCCACATGAGCGGCGACACTCGCGCAGAGCGCATCCCCCAAAGGAGCCGCGTGGTCTCGCCTGGATCCTCGCTGCCGTGTAGTTCGCCGCGCCTCCTAGGAGCCTACAGAAGTTGCCACTGTTTCGCAGTTCGCACTCCCCGATAGAGCCGCGAGGTCTCAGCGTAGTCTGCTCTGCCCTCACCTTCGCCGTGCCGTGCCGTGCCTCCCAGGAGCCCACGCAAGTCATGGCAGTTGCGCACTTCGCAGCCGCCGAGGGAGCCGTCAGGTCTCAAAGGGATTCCCGGTGCCCTCCCAGGGATTCTCCGCCGTGCCTCCCAGGAGGCCACGAACGTGGCGGCAGTTGTTCAGTTTGCAGCCCACAAGGGAGCCGCGAGATCTCAAAGGAATCCCCGCTGTCCTCACCTGCGCCGTGCCTCCCTGGAGCCCTCGAAAGTGACGACAGTTGCGCAGTTCGCAGCATCCCAGCAGGCAAGGAGGCAGGAAGAGGGGGAGGATGAGGAAAAGAGGAGGAGTAGGAGGAGGTCCTTGGAGTCCTAAATGTTCTGTTCAAACTGAGAATGCAACACATGAGGGTTGAGAAGAAAGCAGGAGGTAGGAGGCGAACAGAAGGAGGACGAGGAGGTGGAGGAGTCCCTTGGAGTCCATAGTAGTGCTCTACTCAAAACGAGAACCCAACACAGGAGGGCTGGGAATACAACGCAAAGTGCTGCTGTCGAGTCGCACCCCGCACATCGTCTAATGCCCCCCCGCTTGCTTCGAAAGAGAGAGAGAGAGAGAAACAACAAACATAATACGCATAAAGAAAGCAAAGAAACGAGAGAGAGAGAGAGAAAGAGAGAGAGAGAGTGAGAGAGAGACTACGGCTGAATATGTGGTAGTCGAGGGTATCCGTCAGGACCGTCGACATACGGAAAGCATATGTGCTCGGACATCAATACGGTCGGTGCGTGTCGTGTCGACGCGGCGGCGACCTTAGCGCGAGTGCTCAGTTGGATGCCGCCGGTGGCCAGGAATCGGCCGGCATAGGGGATCCGCCTTGGCGGAAAGTCGGGATCGTTCAATGTTGAGTGGGCGCGATGTCAAGAAACAGTGCCGACGTCGTCACGACACGAACTTGCCGTCAGTGTTTGGGCACATGTTCTTTTGTCGTCTTTATGCCTTTTGCGTTCAGTGCAATTGGGCCATTCACTACTCCTCTGGCGGTGCCTGTCCTCGGACGTCCACGTGTCGACTGACGCGTTTCTGGGAGGGTCGCTAGCCCTAGCCCAAGCAATGGCGTGAGTTCTTGTGTAGTGCGGGCTGCAATAAGCAAGCGAGCTACCTCTCGTTGCACCATCGTGTGGTGAGAGTTTTTGGTTGAGTTTTATCCCGAACCACATCATAATCCTCCTCTCCCTCCTCCTCTTCCTCCTCCGCCTCCGCCCGCATTCTCCTTCGCCTCCTCCTCCTGCTCCTTGTCCTCCTTCTTGCCTCATCCACCCCCTCCTCCCCCTCCCCCTCCTCCTCCTCCTCCTCCTCCTCCTCCTCCTCGTTCTCCTCCTCCTCCTCCTCCTCCTCCTCCTCCTGGTGGCGTCGCCGCAAGCCTTGCCGAGATCCCTTCCTGCCGAGGGCCGGGCCGACTCCCAAACCAGCCCCTCGCCGCACGCTTCCCGCGCTGGCGCCGGGCTCCAGAGGCCGAGCTCTGCTCCTCGTGCCGCCTGCCGGTCCCGAGCTTGCTGGCGGCTGGGTTCTCTCCCAATCACAGCTCTTGGCATCGCTCGGACGTGTGCATTTTTGGTTCTCGGCGAGAACCCTCGAGGTCCACCCTGGACCATCGAGCAACAACAAGACACGCGCGAAACCGACAAATCTGGCAAGGAGGTGGGCGCGATGTCCAGTTGTTCGCCTCGTGGGCGCCCCGCCGCCGCCCCGATGCTGCTCCGTGGCCGCCCCGCTCGTGGACACCGCCTCGGTGATTCTCCGCTCGTGGGCGCACTGGCTCTACCCGCTGCCGGCTTGCACTGTCCTGCATCGTGTTGCACGGCTTTGCCTCGCTCTGCCTCGCTTCGCGTCGCGGTGCCCTGCGTTGCAGTGCGGTGCGCTGCTGTGAGTTGTCCTGCAGTGCGCGCTCTGCGTTGCGTTGCACCAGTGTGCATTAACTAGCTTTGCGCTGTGTATTGGTTCGCAGCGTTGTGCATTTGCACGTTCGCATTACCGCTGTGCTTCGCACTGATTCGCATTATTTGGGATCACTTTGCACTGCATCATCTAGGTGGCGCTACATCGCTGCCTGGCGTCCACTGGGGTCCATGATTCAGCATGTGGCAAAACATGGGTCCCTCAGAAAAGGATCGCTTGAAGTTGCACAGAAAACTGTAACTGATCGTGGGGAAGGCTTCTGGGTCTGAGGCGCCAGACTTCCCAGTCCGTGGACACCAGATCTTCCGCGCCCTTTCCTGGTGCCAGCATTTCATCCCAGATGGCTTCCTGAGGGTCCTAGGGCCCAGAAGCGACCCTCGGGGACCTCAACACGGCGTGGTGACCAGACGTGGTGAGTCAGCGGGCTTAGGCCTGAACGTACGGTTCTGGGACTTGCATCGTCCTCCGAGAGTGTCTCGGACGACTGCGGCCTCCAGGGTCCCAAAGCGGTGTGTTGACGGACCGTGCGGTGATGTTGATGGGCCTGTTTTTCACCACCACCACCATAAGTTGGAGGGGGGAAGGAGGAGGAGGAGGAGGAGGAGGAGGAGGACGAAGAGGAGGAGAAGGAGGAGGAGGAGGAGGAGGAGGACCCCCCCCAACTTATGGTGGTGGTGGTGGAAGACAGGCCCATCGGATGTCTCAGGGGATTCCGAGGCCACCGCACGGTCTGCCACCGCACCGTTTTCGGGGTCCCCGCTGCCCCGAGAGGCCGAAGCACAGCCAGCACTCGGAAACGCCGGCCGCTCGGGGCTCGGGAGGGGCTCGGGCTGTCGGGCCGTCCCTGCGCCTCGCGTCGTGGAGCCCGCCCGTGGCCCAGGCCCCCCGTGGTCAGGAAAGCCCCTTCGTTTGTTACCGTGCGTCCCTTCCAGTGGGGGCGCGCATCTCACCACCCACCAAACCACCCCAACCCAACCCGAAGCCCTCAATTTGCCTTCCATTTCCAGTGGGGGGGGTCGGGGAACGTTGAAAAAACACATGGTATCCGTACCCCCCCCAACCCGAAGTTCTGGTCAAATTCGGGTCTTCGGGTTGGGTTGGGGTGGTCTGGTAGGTAGTCAGCATCAAGAAGCCATGTGCTTTTCGTCAGGGCGTCCTGGGTTTCTTCGCTCCGCGCGCTGCGCGGCGACTTCCCGCGGCCGTCGAAGGAGTTGCTGCGTTCCGGGTGCTCTGGGTCCCTCCTCAGGTGCACCCCGCGCGCGGATGTTCAGGGTTGTGTTTCTCGCGAGGGTTTCTTGCGTCCGCGCCCGCACTGTATTGCAGCTCGAGGGCCGTAGAGGAAGTCCCCCAGAATCGAAACAGTAGACCCAGCCGAACTCTGGGTCCTCCCTCTCCCCCGCGCAGGTGGGTGTGCCTCAGCAGACTACAGCAAGCCGCTGAACGACCTTCACTGGCACGCCTCCCGTCGCGCGCTTGCGACCACCCGGGAGGCTCTTAGGGGCAACGACAGGGGGGGATAGGCATAAGGGTGTGGGGGGGGGCATTCATCGACCCCGAAGGTCCGAGAGCCCCAACCTGCCCATGAACGTGCGGATTCGCAACCCGGGGCCTATCGCCGATTTATCGGCGATGTATCGTCGATTCCAGGTTGATGTGTCCCCCCCCTATGCCAGTCCATCCCTGTCGTTGCCCCTCAGGACTCAGGCTCTGGGAGGAGGTCGATAGGGGGTAACAGGGGGAGGCCTTCTGTTTTGCACTCCCCTCCCTTGTTACTCTCGGCAGGGAATCAACTCCGCCCCTCCTCATCCTCCTGCTCCTTCTCCTCCTCCTCCTCCTCCTCCTCCTCCTCTTCCTCCTCCTCCTCCCTCCGAAGCCATCTTGACTCAAGCCATCTTAGTTCAAGCGGCCTGCTCCTTAACTTCCCATCCTCAGTTCAAGGGGTTCAGCCTCGGGCGCGCATATTGCCCTCCGCACCAACCCCTGTATCCTTTCCGCGGCTACGGGAGTGCCGCACCAAAGGTTAAGCCATGGCGACGGCTGTTGAGATTATCATTATGCTGGAGCACATGCAGTAGAACTTGGAGAGAACGCTCGGCGCTGCCATTTTTACGAAGGTCCAGAATGCCATCACGACTGTCTTTGCGCTGGTCAATGCCGGCGTGAACGCCCAGGGCGAAGCCATCAAGAGCTTGCACATGCACCTAGCTAACTTTTCCGTCGCTCCATCGGTCGTTCCTTCAGCTACGTCTACAGTGGCGAGTGCCTCCGGGAGCAAACGCTGCATGATCGACGCCAACGGGAGCCATCCGCCTGGAAGTGACCCTGCAAAGGGGCCCCTGCGCACCTGGCCACGCCGAGTTCTTGGGTCAGTGATGCAAAATCATTATGATCAGTCCAAGACGATCTACGCGGGGTCCCTCCCAGAACGCCACCGCACATATCCACGAGTCTGGCCACACCTACATGATCCAGTTCCCTTCCTCGGACGCTGACCGTCGGTTTCTTCTGCAGCATTCGCAGCAGGGCTCGCAATGGACCAGCAACCGTGGCGGGAAGGTTACATATATTCGTGTGCGATGTGATTTTTTACCAGAATGCTGTGCTGGGAACATTCTATTTGCCAACATCTACTGGCTGAACGAGGCCATGTGCAATAGCCTGGAGCACTGAACAAATAATTGGTGCATCCGAATGATCATCTACACAGATGTCTTGTCTCTGGCCGACAAGCAGGACATCTGGCCCATCATCCGGATGATGCGCACCCGTGTCGACAAATACCAATTCGAGGCTGCCGAAGTGGAGATCAGGCGGCAGTGCCTCGACGTCCCTGCCATCAGCGCCATCGTCACCGCGAACAGCAAACTCCCGGATGTGATCTGACAGGCCCTTCAGGGACGAGAGTTCGTCACATGCGCCCATTTTGGGCGACTCGGCCGTTGAGGCGGCCTCTGATTCACCTTGCCTGCCTGGAGGGGGGCTCCAGGGTGCTGTCCCGCAGCGGCAGGCTAATCGTCTCTTGCTTCCAGTATTCTTTCCATTTGCCCTTGAAATACCCGAGCGCTTCTTTGCTCCAGTGCCCCTTCTCGTGCTCGCAGCCTTAGCGAGTGCAGCTGCTCCTCTCTTTCCCCCTCCGTTCTCACGCCATCCTTCGTGCCCGAGAGACTCGCGGCCACGAAGGCGGCTTGGAAACTTTGCGTAAGGATTACAAAGAGATGATGGTAGAACGCTCTTTCTGTGAACCTCAGAGCGCCAGTGGTGCGCCTTTCTCCGTTCGGCGCGCCCATGTCCATCAGTTTGCCCCCCGCGGAATGGCAATCATCCGTGAGGGTAGAATAGCAGCGCCTCGCTATTCAGCGACTCTGGCGACGCGCAGACTGTCAACCTCCACTTTGCCCAAGAGTGGATTGAAGCGCGCGTTCGATGTGCGCCGTCAGGTCTCGTCTCTCTATCCTGAACACGTGCTTCGTTGTCGGAGATTTCACCCATTTGTATCCGGTGAAGTTCGTTTTTTTCGGTCAGGTTGCGCTTTCAAGCGTTTCCAGTGAGATTTCCCCCGGGCGTTGCAAAGCCGATCGTCCGCTTGCTCATCATCGTCGCACCATCGAGCGCGACGCTTCGCGTGCAACGCTGTGCCATTTTTGCGTTGGTTTCCCGTTGGTTGTGCACGTGGATTTTGGAGCTACTTCTGGCGCGTCCTGGGCCGTCACCGACCGCGCAATGCGTGCTGGCCGCGCTCTTGGATTCTGCGCGCGAAGCCGTTCGTCGGGTTGGGTCGCAGTGGCGCGGGGCCGCCGCCCGAGCCGATCTGGGCGGCCAAGCGCCCCGCGCCCTTTGAATTCTTGGGCGGGCTCATTCCCGATGACACCCTGGGTCCCGCCCCTCTTGGCCGAGTTCGCGAGGCGAGAGCCCCCGCGAGATGCGCCGCCCACTGGGCGCGCAAATTCATCGAAACCTTTGGTGCGCAGTATTTGGCGCCCAAAGCGCGCCTGCCTTCAGCTGCTGCGTGTTCATCGCCGTCGCGGCGAGGCCCGTGCCGCGCGCGCGCGTCGAGCCCGCCGTCTACCCAGGGTTCAGGCAGCATTTCGATTGCGACCTGTCGCTTGGAAGGGTTGGCTCGCGTTCAACGACCCCCCCCGTCGGCGCCATCGAGACGCGCTGAGCAAGAAGAAGTTCAAGTGCTGAAGGGCGTCGAACGCAGCGGTGACAAATTTACCGCTGCTCTCGCTCGCATTCGCCGCGTCTTCTCGGCCTGGGCTTCGAATGGGCCCGCCTCGAGGCTCGTCGGCGCCAGTGTCCCCCCGCGGCGCGGGTCGCAGAAACCTTCGAGTGGCCCGGGGGCGTTCTCGCGATAAGTGGAGCCAAGTTTTCTCCGGTGCTCTGGTGATCGACGGCTCGGGTGATCAACGTGCAGCGAGTTCCCATCAGCGGCGTGGCCTGGTTCTGTCGGAGGAAGCCTTTGGTCGGGAAGTTCTGGCTGAGAATGTCGCCGCGGGGGGCGCAGATGCCGTCCCGCGCGCCGCCTGGAAGGCGGCCGGCGCGCCGGCGAAGCGGGCGCCCCGCTCGCTCCGCCTCCGCCCCTTCGCCCCATCGATGCGGAGTTCAATCGGCGCAAGTCTGCGTTTCTTCCCAGAGGTGCCGTTGCCCGCGGGGCCCAGGAAGGGCGATTCCCCAGGGGCGCCCGCGTCCTTTCCTTATCCGACGCCGACCACCAGATTGCGGGCTCTGCCCCTGCGCGGCCCCTCCAAGCCCGCGGCGGCAGGGGGTGCTGACCGCGCCCGTGCAGGAAGGTTTTGTCGCGGGGGGGGGGGGGGCAGTGGCAACCGCGTGTTTCTCGACGGCCGCCAGCTGGGATGGGCGGGTGCCCCCGGACAGGCGCGCGCCAGAGGCTGCCTGGTCGACTTCCGCCCGGCCTTCCTGGACGTCTTCCGCCGGTGGCTCTTCGCGACTTTCGGGCAGGCGGGGCCCCCCGAGAAGATCTCTGCGGGCGTCGCAAATCATTGTCTCCTCCTCGCCCCGCTCGGCGGCCCCGCCAGCGGCCGCGAGCGGCCCGCGTTCGCGCCCCCCTCGCCCGCTAACGTCGGAGGGGCTGGGGGGTCGAGGGCATCGACGCATCGGCGCGAGATCGTCCGCGTCGCTGTGTCACCGACGAGGATCAGTGCAATCCGCCATGGCGCGATCAATTTTATCGCCCCTCCTGGGCCCAATGCTATTGGGCTCGGGGCTACGAGGGAACGCAGCAGGGCCGCCCTCTTTCCGGGCCGCATGATCCGACGCATCGGGCGCCTCCAGCGCAGGCCAGAATTCTACGTGGCGGCATTAAATCGCTTGCGCGAACGTGCCCAGATCTCTCCAGTTGTGCCCCGTGTTCTGGTTCGCGCTGGGCCCGTCGCTGGCCTGGGGCTCGCGTCGAACAGCGCGCTCTTCTCATGCAAGACATCCAGGGTTCCCTGGAGATCACTCAGACGTCTCGTGGTTCAGGACCCAGAACAATGCCGTGCACCAGGGTGTCGTTGCAGGCCGCAGTGGTGCTGATCTTGCGCGGCGCGTTGCGATTCGCAAACTCTTACTTCGTACTCGCGGAGTCAGACGGATGGGCGGGAGTTTAGTGCGCAGCAGAGTGGCGCACGACATTTACGCTGCCCCAGCATGCAGTCATGTTGCCCAATTCCTGCAGCTTCCTACGTTTGCCAAGTCCCAGGGGCTCGAGTGCCACTCTGCCGCGGCAGTTTGCTGGGCCCGGGCAGAAACGCCGCCCGCCTCAGCGAAGCGTGGCAAACCCCGACAGCCAGCGAGGCCGACAAGAGCTCCACTTCCCACGAGATGAGCGATTGGATGAAGAAAGCGAGGGGTCAGATGGTGCCCATATGACAGCTCGTTATGCCTGCCCTCTCTTGTCCAAATCGTTCTTCTGCAGTATGACGAATGCCTGCCGGGACGCCACTGCCTGGTCTAACTATCCGAATGCTATTCCTCCGGGGCGTCTCCAAACGGCTTCGCTGAGGTCGCGAACAGTAAACCACCCGAAGTGCAAATTCAAGCTTCTATCGGAGATAGAGTTAGGTATTGGAGTCCTGCCGCTACCCGGCATCATATTGATATGATCCGTGTAGTGGCAGGACTCCAATACGTGTTGTGTTGTTGTTGTAGTGGCATCTTAAAATACATGTCGCTTGTTTGTGCTACGGTTGTGTTTACCATTATCTTTAACCCGTGGCCCGCTTCGCGTAATTATACTTCGCCAGCCTAGAGGATGTTGTCACCTTGGGTGCCAGAATCTTGCGGGCGACCGTATCAGTCACTATGTGGTTTGTCTTCAGATTATGTTTTTCCTGGTTCGCCATCTTCCCCTGTCTGGAACCGTGGCGCCCGACCAAATTGCTGCTACCCTGCCATGTATTTGGGCGTCGCAGTATCGCGAGGGAATCGTTGCCCATGTTGTTGCCCGGGGCGCGATCTCTCTTCTTCTCTCTCCATGTTTGTATGTATATGTATTTGCATATATATATATACATATATATATATGTGTATATGTATATGTATAGGTATAAGTGCCTGCATACGTATATGCTTACGGTATATTGTCTGTGCTACATGGCATATGCATATGTATAGGTATGCGCGTATGTGTATAACCTTCCGTGCAGCGCTTGCCCAGCGTTTGCACTGCCCGAGGCGAACAGTGCAATTCACACATGCCCTTCCCCCGCGCCATTGCCAGGCGAAGCTCGGCCATCAAAGCCTTGGTCGAAGGTGTTCAGGTGATCGTTCGTCGTAGAATGCTGGTGTCAGGATGGGCTTGGCTCAGGATTCTGTCCCCGTGGCCTGCGGGCTGATCCCGTCCCGTGCTTCCCCCCTTTACCCATTGGGCAGTGGTGTTCCTCCTCCTCCCCCTCCTCCTCCTCCCCCCTCCGTAGCCATTTAGGCTCAAGTCATCCCCGCGGCCCGCCCCCTGCTCGCGCCCCTCGGTTCCCCCATGCCGGCGCTCCCTGGTGCGGTGGCGTCCTCTACTTCGCGGGACTGGGCTACGTGTTTTTCTTCTTGATCTAACCTCGAGGTGTTCTTCCTCACGGCTGCGTTCTATCGTATCCAGCTCCCTCGGCGTGTCGAGCTTCATGACTCTGAACTACGCGCTTGGTGCGCTACGCATCCATGGTCGTCGGGCTCGATTGTCAACACGCTCATGTTCGGAGTTCCAGGATGCTTGTGCGGCAGTGCTGCGACTACGGGACTGTCATCACGGACTTCAGCCCCTCGGCGTACCACCTGACGCCCTTTCCTCACGGCTGTCGGACCTCAGGCGAGGGTTGCTACTGCAGTATGGCCTTGAAGTGCTCCATGGAACGCCTCACATGCGGTCCCTGCGTTCAGCAATACGGTGGGTGGAGGCTCGTGGCATGTTCTCTGGTGATGTTGTTGTGCACATGTGCACCATTCTGCGTCGTGCGAGTGCCGCTCGACACCAGCAGTGGCGACATCGGCGGAGTGGCTCAGTGGTAGGTTCTTCCACCTTGAACCCTGGAGCGGCTGAGTTCCTTCCAGGTCTCCCACTCGTTCATGCGGATCCTGAGGTGTCCTGGTGTTTTGGAGTACTTTCTAGTGCTGCTGATGATCCTTGGCCCGAGGTGGAGGCATTTTTGAGGCGGGTATCCAGGAGCAGGATGATATCATTGACACGGCGCACTACGAGGATGGCGACGACGTGATTGAGGGGAAGCAGGCGGACATCATCGATCAGGTGCGCATCGTGGGCGGCTACGACGGGACGAAGGAGGAGCAGGAGGCCATCATTGACCAGGTGAACTATGAGGACGGCGACGGCACTAACGAGGCGATCGGCCCAGTGAGGTACGAGCATGGCGGCGACGGTCGGGATGAGGAGCAGGTGGCCTTTGTCATCGACCAGGTGTTCTTTGACCAGGTGCTGGACGGGGCCGAGGAGGAGGGCGCTATCATAGACCAGGTGCACTACGAAGACGGCAGCGACGGTAAGAAGGAGGAGCAGGAGCAGGAGGACATCATTGACCAGCTGCTCTGTGAGGACGGTGGCGGCGGGTCCGAGGAGGAGCAGGAGGCTATCATCTACCAGGTGCTCTACGACAACGGCCTCTACGGGCATGATGTTACGCTCCCTGGTGAGGCGGATCCTCCCCGAGTGGCGCGGGAGATTATCTTCAAGCACACGGCCTGGGACTTGACAGAGGATTACGATTACAGGATGCCGCTCGGTGAGCTCTGCCTGCACCACGATTGGCCCATGGAGTTGTTTGTGAATCGTTTCGCCACCTTCCTTGGCGGCCCTTGGATTGGGCGAGTGGGGAGGATCACTGGTGTTCGCGCGGACGTGGTCCTTCTGAAGGTGTACCCCGATGGCGAGCAGGCGGAGGCGGACCCGATGTACATCCGTGAGTGTGGCAACCCCTCGAGCACGCCGCAGTGGGATGGCATGATGATGGAGAAGATGGTGCTTGAGGAGGAGAGGGCTGCCACCATTGCGCGGTGATCATTTCTGGTGAGGTGGACATCTTAGTTGCGGTGGGATTGGCCCCCCTAAAGGGCCTCCGGACTGAGGTGTGCTTCCACTTGGCCGCTATGCCGGGTTGTCGTGGGGGTCGTGTTCGGGGCGTCCTTGTCCGTCGTGGGCTCAGCTCGGCTTTGACGCGGAGCGCACGGGAGGTGCCCTAGGCCTTGCACAGGTGGAGAAGGCAGCGTGCGTGAGGGGAAGGAGCAAAACTAATAAAACAAAAAACCCTCCTCCTCCTCTTCCCCCTTCGCCTCCTCCTCCTCCTCTTCCTCCTCGTCCTCCTCCTCTTCTTCCCCTCCCCTCCTCATCTTCCTTCTTCTCTTCCTCCTCCTCCTCGTCCTCCTCTTGCTCCTCTTCGTCTCGTTTCTACGGAGGAGACGGAGGGCGGAAGGGAAAGGAGGAAGGGGAGGGGGATGAGGAGAAGGAGGAGGACCACGAGGTGCAACACGAGGAGATGAAGGGGGGAGCCGCGAGGGCCATACCCTGGCGCATTTCGTCGCGAGCCGTCGTGACCCCGCCCCCCCCCTTGCTTTCTATGGCCGTCGCGGTTCGGTTCTGATGCTTTGAGAATATTGTGGGCCCCCCAGAGTTGGCTCACGACTGTGCGCCAGCATGGTGCTTGGCTCATCCCGTCCTCCTCGTCCTCCTCCTCCTCCTGTTCCTCTTCCTCCTCTTCCTCCGCTTCCTCCTCCTTCTCCTTCTCGCCTTCCTCCTCCTCTTTTTTCTTCGTCATCCTCGTCGTCCTCCTCCCCCACCCTCTTCCCCTTCCTCCTCCTATTCCTCCTCCTCCTCGTCCTCCTCCTCCTCCTCTTTCCTTTTTTCCTTTTCCTTCTCCTTCTCCTTTCCGTCCTGTTCCTCCTCCTTGTCCTCCTCATGTTCCTTCTCGTGGTCGTTGTCGCAATCGTAATCGTGGTCGTCGTCGTCGTCGTTGCCGCGGCGGGTTTGTTTCTCTGCATTGTTGGGTGAGCGGGTTATTTTGTTGTGGGTTTCTCCACGGATTAATCCCTCGTGGGTGACCTTGCACGCGAGAAGATGTGTGAGCTTCTTCTCATGAGGATTGCAATAGGAAACATTGGTTGTGGTTGTAATAGTAATTGCAGTTGTGGTTGCAATCGTGATTGTGAAGGTGATTGGTTTTTCCCCAGGAATTATCAATTGTGGATTACCGTGCGCGCGAGAGGATGCGTGAGCATCTCCTCGCGAGGATTGCACTCATAATCAGTGGCTGTGGATGTCGTCGCGATTGTTGTCGTGGTTGTAGTCGTGGTTGGAATCGTAAGTGCAATCGTGAGGGTAGTCGTAATTGCGGTAGCCGTTGGGGTCGCGTCTGTAGTTGTAACCGTTGTCGTAGTTGTAGTCGTCGTAGTTGTCGTAGTCGCAATCGCAATCGTAGTCGTAGTCATCGTCGTCGCCCTCGTTGTTGTTCGGTGGGTGCTTCGACAAAAAAACATTTTCTAGTATTGGCGGGGCCCCAGTCCGTCAATGAGGTCGCCGAACACATAATGAGTTTCAATTATCGGAAGGGCGCTGACGACCCATCGCGGTTGTGGGGGGGGACCCGTGGAAGGTTTTGCGCCAGGCGTTTGGCGGTTGGCGCAAACAACGCACATGGTTTGGGGTGCGGCAGGGGGAGTTGTCTGTGAGGAAGAGTTGTGGAAATCGACCAATGGAGAGGAAGCATGCTGCCAAATAGATGCCAGGTGTCTAAAACATGCTTGAATCAAACATTTTTAGAGCATTTTTTCTGGACAGGCACAAAACTACACTTTGGGCGAGTGGATTAGCTTCTTTGCGCGGATCCCCCGTCTTACTTTTGCGACATCGTCTTACGTATTGGTTCGCCCGCCATTCGAAGGGGCCGATCGCGCCTGTCGGATTTGCCTGGGCCTCGAAGTCGCTTGCCAGCGTCAGTGTGGATGGAATCAAGATTTGCGCCTCCGAGTGGATTGGAGGATAAGCGCAAGGTGAGTCTTTCAGCTGCGGGGGGGCGCGGGCGTTTGCCGCCACGCAGGAGCCAGGAGTTAGGAAACGCTCAGGGAAATGGAGGGCGGCAGGTAGAGGAAGAACGGAACAGGGGGAGGGCAAAGCAGCGGGCGGGAATCGGGAACATAGTGGCCAGGCGAGATGCCCTGATAGGGGGGCGATGTGGGCGGAGGCCGCAGTTGGAATGCCTTCGGATAGCCCTGGGACGTCCAGACACCTCAGCCCGGAGGCCGGCAGGGGGTTCAGCGGCCCTTGCCTTCCTGATTCTGCGGGCGGGGCGCGACGACGCACCCGACCTGTAGCCCGTCCCTTTCGCTAGGTGCCGGTCTGTGCGTGCCAGCCCCGCGCGAGACATCCAGCAAGTTCAGAACTACACTTAGCCAAAAACTAGGTGTAGTTCTGTACGTGCTGGGCTCGCCGGAAACATCCTCACACAAAGGAACACTATAGAACTACACCTAACCGGCGGGGCGGGGTGCATGTCGGGTGCCGCCACTCGCGCTCCCAACGTGTACCGCGCCCTGGCTGCTAAATGCCGTTCTGTGCGTGTCCCCGTTGCGCGAAGCATCGGCTGCCCGCGCTACCCATCGCCTAGGCCCCGCCCCCTGGGCCGCTTCCCACCGACATCCCACATCCCCTGGCTCAGCGAATCCAGCCGCATGCCCGGGGGCCTTGACCTCGCGCAGCCCGCTTCCCTCCCCCGCCTGTGCCCCAGCAGCAAATCCGCGATCCGATCCCCCGCGCTTTCGAGTTCTTCTTCGCGCCGGATTCCCCGTCCGAGGGGGAAGCGCTTGTTCGATTTATGATTTGTCTTGCGGCGGCCGCCAAGCCTCGACGTGAAGCATGGTGATCGCTTTTACGCTTGGCGCGCAACGTCGTCGGCACGACCATCGCCTTCCATCGTAGGTCGCGAGGCGGTGTCCGTCCACCCAGACCGACCGACGCGCCAAATCTAATTATGATTGCCACCCTTGGTCCCCGCAGCAATGTGCAGTTTTGCTGCGTGCAGCTGCAAATGCACTCGGTTTTTGTTAAACAAACAGTGTAAACGCATCTATATTTCAATGATAGGATTGTTCGAGTGTCCACTGTCATGGCATCCACAATAGGAGAGGGATGGGGAGGGAAATGGGGCTCGGCGCTGCACAAACACATTCTCGTCCGCGCGCACCACGGGGCCCGCGCGCGTCCGCCGCGCTCACGCCCAACGAGCTTTGTGCAGGGATGGCCGTGGCTCCAGGAGGACCCGGCTGGCCACCCTCCATGGTTCATGTTGGGCCCGATCGATGCGGTTCGATATCGATTTCGGCCAGCCGGATCCCATTCGTTTGCGATATCAGTTGGCGATCCCACGAGGCCCCTTACCCTTCACGGTGATGCTGTGCTCCTTGGTGCGGCCGATCCGATCCGACTCGTAGTTCGTTCCGATGCGGCTATACGGTGGGTGCGTTGGTTAAGAAATGCGCCCAGGAGGCTGCAGACCCTTGAGGGTTTCCTTGTCTGATGAGGGCGGCGGCGATATCCATGGCCAAGCTTCGGTTGGAGTTCCACCAGCCCCCAGACCCCGGATTCGTTACCTAAGGATTCCTTATCCAATGCCCCGATTGTATTCGATGCGCAGTTCGATTCGACCCGATTGCCCGACGGGTCGCCGAGTGATCCTGCCTTCCGGCGAGCGGCGGCACGGGAACAGCAAGGCGGACCTCCTCCCCTTTCGCCGGTCCAGGCGGGTTCGGCCGGTTATCCCCCGAAACGGCCCCCCTGTGCGCTGCAGTGTTTTTCTTTTTTTGTTTATCATTTCTTTCCTTCGGGTTGCGGAAGAGCCGGGCCCGGGCGCCGCACTTTTGTCGGGTGGCCGTTTGGAGTCCTGCGGTTAAGTCGGGTTTGTTTCTCCACAGGAGGAATATCCAAGGAGTAGTCCAAAGATCGTCCGGAGACTATGTGTTGCATGTTTTGGCAATTTTGGGGTACATGTCGGCCATGTTTCATTTTTCGCCCCAAATCCCTTTGTAGGGGGACGCGCCCGACCTAATCCTACGGCTTCGTTCGGCCACGCGCAAAGGGGGGTGGGGTGAGGGGTGATGGCTTCTTAGAAGCACCCTTGCTTCTTAGAAGGGGCGGGCCTTATCTACAGTCGGCCCAGATTAATAGGTCGACCCTGCCAAATCAAGGGTAACCTTGTGTCCTGTGGCAGTGTGGTCCTCGGAAGGGTCTTTTGTCCTCTCGCGTGTCCTGTCCAATGAAGTCCGACTGTATGGATGTAAGGCAGGCGCCTTCTAAGAAGCAGCCTCCTTCCAAGAAGCCCTCCCCCCTCCCTCCACTCCCTCGTGCGCGCCGCCAGTTCATGTGGCTTTGCCTCTCTGGCCTTGCGTGTCGCACTTTCGGGCGGCCGCTTTGGATCCCATGGGGTGCAGTTGTGTGTTGCCGCGTGTACCAGTGACCTTTCGGGCACTAACCTGGTAGAAGTCGATGAATGGAGAGGAAGCGTGCTGTCAAATAATTTACAGATGTCTAAAAGATGTGTCAAAACTGTTATAAATATGTTAAACACATGCTTGACCATTTTTATTACATACTTCACACATTTTAAACATATTTTATTTCAATGATAGGGTTGTTAGAGTGTCCATTGTCATGGCATCCACAAACTTAGCCCGTAGGAGCCCACACGTTATGCTCCACACATATTGTTCCACACGCGCGCGCGTTCCAGGTTTTACGCATGGGATGGCGCACGCATGGTTCCACACGCACAGGTGTCTACTGACAGGTAGGGCTCCACACGCACACATAATTTTCGTCGGCTGCTAGGCAGGGTGACTGCGCTGGCGGGAGAGACGCATCGTGGCAAGCGAGAGCGCGAATTGGGCCACCATGCAAGGGAGATGAGGAGGCGCCGGGCCACGGCGGGGAGGGAGAGGGGGAAACCGGGCCCGCTCATAGCAGGGTCAGGCGCGTAGCAGGGGGGCGGCGCCGGGGGGGGGAGGGGTCAGCGGCGACGAGGCCGCGAGTGGCGCGAGCGGGGGCGGATCGCATTGGGGACCGCCCCAGAGGCCCGAGCGCGGTAAACCTGCTATTTAACATTTGTTACTTGTATCTCGTCCCGGGTTCCCTTCGCAGGCTGGTGCGAGCTGCGGGCGCTGTCCAGCGGAGCCTGGGGGGGGCGCAGCGGTGGCTTCGTGGGAGTTGCCAGTCGCCTCCGCTTGAGTGTTCGGCTGGGGTGGGCAGACCTGAGCCCCGTTTCTGGCCAGTATGATCTGGACGTCCAAGGGGCGGGCCTTCCATGGGTCCACCAGGCAGCGCGCGCAGTACCACGCAGCGTTCCACTTCTTTGCTTGCGGAGAGGCGCCTTCTGTCTTCGAAGGGGGGGGCCGTGGGCGTGGGCGGCCAAGCCGGGGCATGGACCCCGCGGCGGAAGGCGACGATGCCTCTGGGGGTGTCTCCGCACCGCCGCTCGTGCGCTGGCGCGCTACTGGGGCAGCGGCCGCACTCGCACCGCCATCGGCCGCTACTGATATTTCCTTCCCAATTCTGTTGCCCCTGGTGCGCTGTGTGGGGATGGTGGTGCCTGTGAAGGTCGGGTCCCGGGTGCCGCGCTGCGGAGGAGGAGGAGTTGCCGGAGGGGCGTGTCCGCCTCTGGCAGGGGAAGGGGGTGGCGCGGTGTCGGCGTTGGCCAGGAAGGTGGCGAGCTTGTCCCCATCTCGGGCAGGACGAAAGGGGGGGATAATAGGGAAAGGGGGGGTTACGAAATCTGCTGCGTGCAGCTGGTTTCGGCCCCACCGATGGGCCCATTCCTCGATACATTGGCCGCCTCCGGCGGAGGCGCCGAAACAATTAGCTAAGTGAGCTGATTCTCAAACCCTCCCTTTGCGCTCCCCCCCTTTCGCCCGGCCCGACCATCGGGCATGGGGGGGCCAAGACGTCCTGATTCACCTTCCAGCAGTTGATGCAGTGCCAGCGGCAGTCAGCCCCTCGCCTGTAGCGCTCGAGTCGGCTGGCAGCCAGCAGTCGGCGAATCCGGGGGTCTACCCACGTGCCTCCGTTGTCCTTTCGCGGGTCGAAGGTGCCGTGCCAGCACGCGGGCCGATGCTGGGGTCGTGGACACGGCCAAGAGGCCGGTGCATGATCCGACCAGGTCCTGTGAGAGCATGCAGTTGGCGCACTCGTGCTGGCGTAGGGCGTACAGGTTGGAGGGAGGTGTGAGCTCCTTGCGCACGGTCAGGGTGTCTCTGAGGGGGAAGTCGCGGGCGGCAGTTTCCTTCCAGGTGGAGGCCTGCTGGGCGCGGTCGTCAAGCGGCCTGACCAGTACAGGCCGTAGTTTGGCATCGTTTGGTATCTCTTGGAAGCGAGGGTGGTCAAAAGCGAGGTAGGTTTGTTTTCCCCCTAGTTGTGGGATTTCCCGAAGTTGTCACGGACGGGTAGCAGGGCCTCGTTGAAGGGAACGCATCTGCCGAGAGCGGCTTCAAGGATGTCCCCGATGTGCCCAGGGCTTCCGTAGTCAAGCAGTGGCGAAGCGTCCTGGCGTGCCTATAGCCCCACCGAAGAATGTTCTAAGAACCTTTTATGGTTTTCACGAAATGTTCTTTGAACATTTCTGGCGGAGTCTGTCCTGTGTTATCACATCGGGTTGATGTTCTAAGATCATCGTTTTGGTTCTTAGAACTTTTTGGGGTTCTAAGAACATGTCGTGGTAGGCCTATAGGAATGCTGGGACGGTCGGTCCCTGCTGAACGTAGGGGGCCAGAGTGGTGCGCGGTTCGCGGACGAGCAGGAGCATTAGCACCAGCACGCTATTGGCCCAGGGGTGGGCGATGGGGGAATCCCTTTCGGGTCAAGCAGCTGGTTGCTAAGCGCAGGGCCGTTGCAGCCGTGGGGTCCAGTGAGGGCCTGCAGGTGTTCATAGGTGGGCTGGCCGCGGTGGCGGCAACATTCGCAGGTGGAGTTGCTCCGTGCAACGTAGGGAATTCTTACGGTGCGGGCGGGCGGGTGGACTTCTTCCCGCGGTTGCTCCCTTGGCGCCCCGTGGGAGGGGGTGGCAGTTTGTCTTCGGAGATGCCTGCCTCGGGGTCTGTGCAGGGCCGGAGTCCTGCTGCCTGCAGCAGGCATGCCTAGGTGGCGGTGTACACGTAGCTGGTGGGGTTCAGCCCGAGCTCGCTATTGAAGAGGTACCTGTCGTGGCTGACCATCTTGCGGCATTGTTCGAATAGGTCCCTGGGTGCGTCCCCAGGGCCGTGCAGGTGTGGGTGCAGGCTGAGAACGTAGTAGAGCATTGTAGACAGGGCAGGGTCCAGAAGTAGGGTGGTGCCTGTGGTTTAGAGCTCGTCGGCGAGCCTCTCCCAGCAATAGCCTTGGGGCAGCAGTCTGCTGTCGTACAGGATCTGGAATCCGAGGGCGCGTTGGTCCGGTTTCTTCTGGGCCTTACGGTCTTCAGAGCGCTTATCCTGCTCAGTCGCGAGCCTTGCTTTCTCTTGCTGGCTGAGGTTCGGTGTCTCGAAACCGATGGGGGCTTGCTGGACCTTGTCGTAGGTCAAACACAAACACACAAACGCACAAGCACAAACACACAAACACACAAACACACGAATGCACACACATACACATGCACACATCTACTGCACGACTGAACTGTTTAGAGTCCACGCGCTGGCCTTGTTTGCTGGACAATGGTATGGCCTCCAGGGAGTCTGCTCGGCTGCTGGTGGCCCCTTGGCTTCTGAGGCGGCCGACCGAGCACGGCTCATGGGACCCCCGCCCACCTCGTACAAGGGAGAGGGCAAGCCCTTGGCAAAGCTCAGGAAAGGCACGCCACGACGGACGGGGGACGGACGACGGACGACAGACGAAGGACAGGACGGCGCGGGGGGAGGCTGGGGGCGGCACAGCGGGAGGACGGTTGACATGCCGTCAACGAGGGGTGGCAGCCCCCGTTTCGTCTTTCGCCTTCAGCGCCCGCAGCAGTTGGACAGCTCTCGGGGCTCTGGCGGCGCCACTGCGGCCGCGCTGGCGCTGAAGGCGCGCGGTCAGGGGAAGGGATTGGGCGGGGGGAAGGTGAGGCACGAGAGGAGGGGGGGGGGAGGAGGAGGGAGGCACCAGGAACAGGGGGAAGGGGAGGATCAAGGGGTGGGGAGGGGAGGGGGAGGGGGGAGGGAGGGGGAGGAAAGGGGGAGGGGGAGGAAAGGGGGAGGGGGAGGGGGGAGGGAGGGGAAGAAAGGGGGAGGGGGAGGGGAGGGGGAGGGGGAGGGGGGAGGGAGAGGTGGGAGGGGGATGCAGGTGAGTGGTGGGCGATCCCTCGCAGCAACATCGGCCGCTGGGTACGAGGGGGGGGGCCCGCGCGGGGGGAGGGTCTCCCTCGTCACGAGAACATGGCGACGACAGCGGCATCTTCGACGCCGTCATGTTGGGGATTCTTGTAATTTTCTGGGGGTTCTTTTCGCCGCCGCCGCCGGACGCGGCCTGGATAATTGGGCGGGATGGACCCGTTTGGTTGATTTCGGTAGGGTTTGGAGCGGGGGTGGCGACGTCCTTCCGAGAAGGCAAGGCCTTTGGGAAACCGTTCTGTGTTCGTATAAGCTCTTTCAGAAGCCCCCCATCCCTCAGGAAGCCCCCCCTGCCTTCTCAAAGGTCTCCTCCGTCGCTGCACACCATTGCCTGCGCCGCTGATTTCTGCTGTTTGCGGACATCCGGAGGATCGTTGTCTTCGTATGTATGCATGTGCGTTTGTATTTCTTTTGTTTGCATCTATGTATGTACGGGTTAGCGTGTGCGTGTGTGTATATATACACATGTATATGTGGCACTGACTGCGTATATGCAAGCTTGCGTTTCAGGATGGATCCGAGAACGCAGCCCCACACCATTCAAGGAGCCATGGCCAGAGCCTAACCCGAGACGCCCAGGCACCCAAGAACTGACCTAAACGCTGTGAGTCTCACTTGCTGCCGTGCTGTGACGCGCAACGTCGGAATATACAGACAAAACATCACGCACGTGATGCAGATACGAAATATCCACATGTGCACAAACATCTTTTAACCAGGGTCCTCGAGAGATAACTTGTTAGCTGTCTTCCCATGTGGTGTGAACTGATGCGGTTAGCCGCGTCTCCTCGAAGCTTGACATCAAACATCGAAAGTCTGTCATTTAAAGCTCAGGCACATCTCGTTTTGTTGGGTCTTCTCGCTCCCCTCCACCCGATCCCGCCTGTGGTCGTAGTACTGGGTGACGGAGTCGCCGCTCGGGGAGCCCTGGGTGGCGTTGGTCTGGGCGTCGTCGCCGACGTCGGTGGTCTCGTCGTCGACTGTCTGCGCAGCCGCCGAAGGAGTACGAGAAATTCCGTTCCGGGCTCGCGGCCATGCCCAGGCGGCCAGGCGTCTGCTCCATTCACATACTCGAACCAGCGTCGGGGCCACACGCAGTGTTGCCCGCGCCACGGACATGTCGGGCTTGCCGAGGGTCGCCTGGATCGCCTCCTGGAGTAGTGCCGAGGTGCCTCTGCCGTCACGTCGGCGGTGAGATCCCACACCGGGTTGGCCCAGCGGGCGGTGAATGAAGCAGATGTTGTCCTCCAAGCGAAGCCCACGCGGCCTGTGTCTAGCCAGACCAGCCAGAGGTCGAGCGCTGTGTAGGACGCTCCGCTGTAGAACTGATGCCTGCAAATCTCCGCCACTGGTCGTGATGGAGGCGTAAAAAGTGATAGGTCGAGCATCGCCGGCTGCCAGTGCGCGCAGGCAAGTCCATCTGCGCCCGGGCATCGGGCGTGGTAAGCACTTCCGTAGCGTCCTCGTCGCCCGAGGACATAGAAGCGACCGGCGCTGCTGTTGACCAGCACGTTGGTGAGGTCGAGGCCCGACCAGGCCGTCTCGGCATATGTCAACGTGTTGTCCGTGATTGCCGAGAAGATCTGCGCTGCTCTAGACGAGACGTTGGGTCTTGCTCTCATAATACGCCCAGCGGCCCCGCCGACCTCGGCGACGTCCCCTGCCACAGACACTGTGCGCGCCAATATGGGGTTCCATGCCGCTGGCACCAGCAAGGCCGCGACCAGGACTGCGCACGCGATGTTCCCTGCACAGCCGAATCTGGCCGCCCGGCCCAGCCACGCCCTCGACGATCGCCTGCGCCTGCGCCCTTGAGCAGAGGTGGCGGCGAACCACAGCCAGGAAGATCCGCCGCACCTCTGAAGACATTCACCCCCTTTGGCCCCTTCGCTAAATACGTAACTTGCAGTAAACGCTCTTATATTCATTCACCCATGTGTAGGTGTTTGTGTTTGTGTGTTGCATGTATATATATATATATATATATACATATATATATATGTATAGGTATGTATATGTATATGGTATATGTATATGTCTGCGTGTGTATCCATGTATAGGGCACACATGTTTAAATGTGTGAGTCTGCGTGTATGCGTACGCGGTTGTATAGGAAATTGAATCTGCACATGCGTATGTATCGAAGACGCCTACGGCGAATCACCGCCGCCCCCTGCTTTTTTGGAAGCGCCGATGTGGCCGAACGTTGAGGCCAGACCTGCCAAGCCATCGGACCATGTGTTCCCCGAATCGGTTTGGAAAGCTTTCGGGGAACACGTGGGCATCTTGAAGGTCATCTTGGCCGTCTTGGAGGCCTCTTGGGCGATCTTTCGGCGATCTTTGGGGGCTCTTGGGCCGTCTCGGGCCGTCAGGAGGCCGAAAATAAGGAAATGTCAAAATCCGTCGAAAACCTTAGGAACATCAAGGTTTTTTGCCTTTTCTGGCCTTCCTGGAGGCCCTCTTGGGGGCCTCTTGGGCCGTCTTGGGCCAGCTTCGAGCCAACTTCGGCCATCTTGGTGGGTTCCTGGCACGTCTGACGCCGTCGGGAGCCGTCTTGGGGGCCTTTCTGGGCCAACGGGGGACCCTCTTGGGGCGCTTCGGGGCCGTCTTGGAGGCCATCTTGGGCGTCTTGGAGGCCATCTTGGGCGTGTTGGAGGCCTCTTGGGCCGTCTTGGGGCCCTCTTGGGGCCATCTTGGAGGCCACTTGGGCCGTCATGGGGCCCTCTTGGGGGCCTCTTGGGCGATCTTGGGGGCCTCTTGGGCCGCCTTGAGCCGTCGGAAGGCCGAATAGGCGAAAATGCCAAAAGCCTTCAAACACCTAAGGAACTCAATCATTTTGGCCTCTTCGGGCCCTCCTGGAGAACCTCTCGACTGGCTCTTGGGCTGTCCTTCAGGCCTCTTAGGGGCCTCTTGGGCCACCTTGGGCCATCTTGAGGCTATCTTAGGCCGTCTTGGGTACATATTGGGCCGTCTTGGAGGCATCTCAAAGCCATCTTAGCCGTCTTGGAGGCCATCCTGGCCGTCTTGGAGGCATCTTGGAGGCCATCTTGGAGCTTTCTTGGGCAGGAAAGTAGGGAATTGAGCTCCCCGGCAATCCTCCCGGGACCCCGCCGGGACGGGCCGAAGCCCCAGGGGGAGTTTTTGTTTGGAAAAAGAGCCAAAACCAAAACCTAGAGTCTTCAGCACGCCAGGTACCCCTTTGCTAAAGCAAAAGGGGGCGGCGGATCTGAGGGTCTTTAGTCTCATCCCGCCACCGTGCCTGGTTGTGGGTATGAAGCCTTGGATGTTTGTTGGGATCCCATGGGGGGCCTCTTGAGGGCCTTTCAGAGGCAGTTTGGAGGCCTCTGTTCGGGAGCCTTTTTGGGCCTCTGTTGGGCCTCTTATGGGGGCCTCTTGGGGGCCTCCTGGGGGCCCTATTGAGGGCCTATTGGGGCCTCCTGGGCGCCCCTTGGGGGCCTCTTGTGGCCTCTCGGGGCGAAAGGCTCGGATTTACGGTTCGTGTTCCCTCTCTTGGGGGCACTTTTGGGGCTGTTTTTGGGCCAGGCGCCTTTCGGGCCGTCCTGCGGTCCTCTTGGGCCGTTTGGGGGGTTCCTATTGGAAGCCTCTTGGGCCGTCTTGGGGCGGTCTTGGGGGCCTCTAGAGCCGTCTGCAAGCGTCGGGAAGCCGAAAAGGAGAGAAAACCAACAACCTTCAAGCACCTAACGAAAATCAATGAGTTTGGCCTCTGTGGGCCCTCCTGGGAGGTCTCTTGGAGGCCTCTTGCGCCGCTTGGGGGGCATCTTGCGGGTCTTGGAGCGATCTTACGACGACTCGGGGCCCGCTTGCCCCGTCTTCGGGGCCTCTTGGGGCCCTGTTGGCCAGTCTTGGGGCCTCCTTGTGCCCGAAATATTCATGCGGCAACACGCGGGAAACCCCTGTATATTTGAGATGCTTGGGCCAGGGCCCCTTTGAAGACTTGTCAGGACTGACACCTGGGGCTACAGGGATTTGGCAAATGATCTGAGGACACGCCCACTCCGTGCCCAGAGGCACGGTGGCGGCTATGTAAAAGTCATGTGAAGGTGGATGTAGTGGTGTATAGTTGTGTGCTTGTATATACACGGCTATCTGCTAATATCTATATACGTACATTCACGTATCCACGCATAAACGTACATGCACACGTTTATATGCAAGCCATACATTATATATATGTATATATTCACATTTGTGTGTATATATATATATATCTAGGTGCACACATTTTTTATATATATATATATATAGGGGAAGGGGAGTTCCTGGCCACGGCCGATCCCGATCCTTCCAGACCTCCGCATCGTGAAACGACAGCGGGGCCTGTCGTCACACCACATCGCCGACGCGTCGGCTACCTGGCGCGAGGCGGAGCCCCTTTCCCGACGGCTCCGACGGACGCATCGCCAATGCATCGGCCCCGCGGCGCGGCCCTGCGGCCCCATCTGCTCGGGCCCCACCGTCCACAGGCCTGCAGTGCTGGATGTGCGGAGGGGGGGAATGGCGAGGGTCGGGGGACGCCACGCACACGCCAGCGCCGACACTGGCCAGGCCGCTCCTTGGCCCAGGATCGGCGTCTGCGCCCTCCCAGTCAAGCAACGGGGGGCGTGCGGCCCGGAGCTTGGAGCCTGGCCAGGATCGGTGCAGGCGTGCAGCTGCAGGGAGGAGGGAGGAGGGAGGAGGGAGGAGGGAGGGAGGAGGGAGGAGGGAGGAGGGAGGAGGGAGGAGGGAGGAGGGAGGAGGAGGAGAGGAGGAGGAGGAGGAGGAGGAGGAGGAGGAGGAGGAGGAGGAGGAGGAGGAGGAGGAGGAGGAGGAGGAGGAGGAGGAGGAGGAGGAGGGGGAGGAGGTCCTGGCTGCAAGGGGTGCGGCGGGGGACTTCCCGTGCGCCCGCCCCCCCAGCTCGAGAGAGGCGTGGCGCCGCCCCGATGGAGGAGAGGCGCGCCACCTCGACGTGGCGGGACACGTGCCACTGGGCGTCCTCTGGCTTCGAGCCGAACGGAGCGTCCAGGTGCGGCCCGCGGCAGCGACAGTCTCGCCGTGGAGACGACGACGTCGTCGTCGTCGTCGTCGTCGTCCTCTCGGAGGTTTGTGGCCGCCGCCGAGCCGGGCCTGCCTGGCCCGCTCCCCGGTGTTGACCAGCGGGCCCTTGCCCTGCCCGCTGGCCCTTTGTGTCCCGCTTGCCCTGCTTTGTGTTTGGCTCTTGGCTCCCTGCCCTCCCCGCTCCCCCCTCCCCGTGTCCTCCCCTCTTCTTCCCCCTTGCGTTTCCTTCCCCCTGTGTGTCGTGTCCTCCCCCTTTCTCTCCCTGCCTGGCTTCCCCTTCCCGTGCCCCCGTCCCTCCGTCCGTCGGCTTGGTTTGTCCTTCTTCGTCGTCGTCCCTTCCTCTCCTCCCCCGGTTCTCGCTCCTCGGCTTCTTGTTCTCCGGCCCGCCCCTGTTCCGCACCTGGACCAGTTTTCTTTGTTGGCCCGCCCGGCGGTCTGAATAAGAGATGCGCCGGCAGGAATTGGCACCTTGTTGTGTGGAATATTGCCCCGCGCTGCGCGCTCCAGGGTTGCGACGTGGGGGGAGGGAACAAACAACAAAACATCCAAGTCTTGTCAGGCGTCGTCAACGGCATCGGCGGGGCAACGGCCACCATCGCCATTCAGCTGTGGAATTGTGAGCTATTTGAGCTTAATCATCTCTTGTACTGTCTGTATAGTTACTTGCCATACACGTTTATGTTCGCATGTGTGCGCGCATCCGCTGCTGTTTTGGCTCAAGGCACCTTTCGACACCATGTTTCTCTTGAGAGAAAACATCCCTCGTTTTCGCCACTGGCCGTCCTTGACGCGTCAGTGGTAGCGGAGCGGTCGGTCTTCCCCGGCCGTCTCCAGTGACCGCCGCCATGCCGGCGGACGGGCAGCCTCCGGCTGCCAGCAGTGGCGATCGAGATAAGGATGACTTTCAGGGAGAACAAGGCCAGAGAGGCCGCGAGGCCCCAGGTGGCGCGCCCCAGGGCGCAACCGGCAGCAGCAGCAGTTTCACATCGGCGCAGACGCTCGAGCTGAGGAGCATCTTGCGCGAGGAGATCAAGGCGGCTCTGGCCGTCTCGGGTACCGCGGGCCCCACGTCGGAAGGTGCGGCTCAACCGGCCCGCGACTCAGCATCAGGATCCGACCCGTGGGAGGAGCTCGGCAACGACCCCTGGCGAGAAGGATCCCGTCGAGGCGTCGGAGAGAATGAGGGAGCGCGATGGGCAGGCAGAGGCTGGTGGTCAGCCTCAGCCGACGTGCCGAAGGATTCTCAGGACGACGCGGACTTGGGCCAGAAGAAGTGGGGCGCCACAGACTGGCGCGGCAGCAGCAGTGCGTGGCGACAGTCAGAGGACTGGTCGTCCTCGTAGTGGGAGAAGCCCGACTTGAGCGACCCCGACGCATGGTTGGGATGGAGCGAGTACCGCCTGTGGCGCCAGGGCATACGACGCTGGCTGGCCGGGACAGGTGTCTCCGTCAGCCGTCGGGCAGACAAGATCCTGAAGGTGCTGGACCTCGACTTGCGCAAGAAGTTCGAGGATCTATCGGACGACATCCTCGTCTCCGAGGCCGGCCCGCAGGCGATCCTCGATCGCTTGGACGTGCTCAGCGGCCAGAGGCAGGACGACGAGATGAGAAGAGTGGGCCGCGAGTGCTTGTTCGGGTTTCAACGCCGGCAGGGAGAGACGCTGAGCGTCTACGCGGCCAGGATGGACCAGGTGTTCGACCGCCTCTCCTCGCAGGGGCTCGAGTTGAACAGCAAGTGGCGACGCCTGTTCATTGAGGAAGGAGTCGGTCTCGACGACTCACAGAAGCAGATGCTCAAGATTCTCAGTAAGAATTCAGGAGAGTACCAGGATCTGCTCCACGCCATTCGAGAGATGGATATGCAGCGGAATGAGAGCCTGACCCAGAGCAAGAAGACGTTTGCGGAGTTCGAGCAGACGTCGCAGCCCACGTGCGACGACGAGGATGCCAGCAGCGTCTCGTCCATGGATTCGAGTCAGGAGCAGACCGTGCTGGTGACGCTGGACAAAGCGGACCTCTCGGAGCTGGAAGTTCCCACCATTTTGGCGGAGCTCGCTTCAGAGAGGCGCAAGACGTGGAAGGAAAACAAGGACTTCAAGAGGCGGCTGAAGGTAGACCGGAAGTATTTCCCGACGCCGCCTCCTGCTCACCCAGGAGGCCGTCCCCAGCGGCCACATCGTGGACAGGGCGGACAGTACCGACCTCGCAAGGCGAGGTTATCCCCTCAGCAGTTGATGAAGGTCACGAAGTGCCACAAGTGCCACCAGAAGGGCCACTGGGCCAAGGAGTGCCCGAACCCTCCAGCACCAGGTCCCCCCGGGACGCCGCCGAAGCAGGGATTCTTTGTCTTGACGAACGGCGGGTCCTCCTCGTCTGGCCTGGTGCTGATGACAACGTTCTATCAGAACTCCTTGGAGGCACTGATTGAGAAGGCTCGGACATCGGTCGTCTCCACCTCCCCATCTTCTGAGCAGGCTCCGCAGGTTTTTCTGACCACACCCGGGGGGGGGGATCATTGTAGATGCGGCGGCGGGCCAAGGGCTCATAGGCCCTGCGTCCCTCTCGATGCTGGACGAGAGGCTCGCCGCGCTCGGTTTTCGGATCCCCCGGGTGCCCAGTGCCAACAAACATGCCCAGGGAGTGGGGGGCCGCGCCAGTGTTTTGACCGGTCTCCTGGTCCCTACAGGGGTAGAGGGCCGTCTCGGAGTGATGGAACTCGACGCGATCAGCGAAGAAGTTCCGGCTTTGATGCCAATTGGTATGCAGGAGGCCTTAGGAGATGTCATAGACCTTCCAGAAGAGAAGGTCACCTTCAAGAATTTAGTCACAACGACGCCGTTGACGGCACTTCCGTCGGGACATCGGACCATCCGGATTGACAAGTTAGGCTCTCCCGACGATTTTCACGTTCCAGAGTCGGTGTCGAGCAGGTTCGGTGTCTCGAAGTCTGATTTTGTGCTGCAGCCTGTTTCGCAGTATATGGCGTCGATGAGACGGCGGTGACAGTGCCCTTTTGGCGACGTCGAACGACCAGTCGGGGGAGCACGGCGAGGGTAGATCGAGGGTCCCGGGTCCAAGCCAAGGGTCCAGGGATTCAGTCCAAGATCGGTGCGAGTCGTCCCCTCACGAGTTGGTCGAGATTTCAGCTTATCCAGCACTTCCAGCAGATGCCGTACCATGTTCAGACACGGTTCCAGCCTTCCCAGCATGGATATCCGCTCCAGCTCCGGCTTATCCAGCATCAGTACCGTACGATATAACAGGCCGTGGGGAGCAAAAGGGGTCAGAAAAGGAAGCTCTCGTTAGCAGCGGTCCTGGCGCAGCTCGAGAAAATACGCCAGGACGTTCCAACGCGTCAGACGTTCCTCAAAACCACTGCGCCTCCGCAGCGTCCCGGTCCGTTTCGTTTTGCTCAAGCCTCCAGCCCGTCACGGTTTGCGACTCCCTTCAGAGTTCCACTCAGAGTTTACTGGGAGATATTGCACGTGGGCGGTATGACAGACCAACGCTTTGTCCTGACCGGCCGAGATGTGCCGGAAGCAATGCAGATGAAGCACCTCCGCTGGGTCCACGTGGTCGCGCAGAGCCTCGGGATAGAGGAGGCGCTCAGCCTGTCGCTTCTCGACGTGAGCCGCACCGGGCGACTCTGGCCGGTGGCCTTCACTCGCAAGCAGCGCCGGTTCACGATTCAGATGCTACAGTGTCGTCGCGATCCGCTGAGGCGCAGAGTCGGAGCCAACGCGAGCGCGACCTGGATCAAATGCATCGACTGCGACCTGAGGCTGGCCTACTGGAATCGCCCAAAGATCGAGGTGCAGCCCCACCTCCTGGCGATCAAGGGCGACCCGAACCAGAGCAGCGCGGCGATGCCGAACATCCGCCGCCACAACAAGGGCCAGGACGACAGGAAGGAGCTCCCGATCAAGCTGGTCAAGACCGACACCTCCAGGAGTCCGGCCGCGGTGAAGGTGCCGGTCCACTCGGAGGCCACATCGAGGCCTTCATACGTGCCGATGCAGGTGGGCGAGCTGGCCCAGGCCGAGCGGAAGAGCCGACCGAGGACCTCGGAGAGTACCCTGGCAAAGGACATGAAGGAGCTGAAGGACGCGATTCTGCAGCAGAACGAGTACATCCAGCAAGACAGCCAGGCTCTGCAGTTCCTCATGCAGCCCCACCTAGCCCAGATCCAGCAGTGCCAGGAGGCCGCGGTCACGACGGCGATTCCGGGCACGCCGCGCCAGGCCGACAAGTGGGAGGTGATCGGTCAGCCAGTCCCCCAGTCGCCGGCGCCGGAGATGCCGATCACAGCGGAGAAGGAGTCCTGAGAGGGCCCGGCAGCTGCTGGGCTGGCATCCTTGTCGCTGCGAAGGGCACGTGCTGTGGCATGAGCCGGTTCGTGAGTGAGGTTGGTTGCGAATTTCTTTACCTTCAGCAGGCAGTTTCCCCGCTGAATGCGCCGGCGTCCGAGCTATTCTACTTCCCAAGTTGCAAGGAGGAGATATGGAAGAAGCATCGGGATATGGGACACTCATGGATTCTTCTTGGCAAACAGGACGACCGGTTGCAGGCGCTTCACAGCTCGGGAGATCCCGTGAGCTCTTTTCCTGTCGAGGGCGAGTGCCATTTAGTTGTCCGTCACGACGGCTGGGCCTCCGCCATCCAGGAGGCAGAGTTTAACGATGACTACGAGACGACGATTTCGAGGCGACAACGCCGAGAAATGGAGAAAGCCTCATGACTCTCCTTGCGGCCGAGCCAGGAAAGAGCAGCGGAGGACAACAAGAGCCACCAGGACACCGAGCACCTCCAGATGCTGAAGTTCGGGGAATCTCCACCCGTGCATGCCCGCCAGATTCGAGTGCTCCTTCAACCTCTGCCGCTTCTGCCTCGTTGCAGGACTCGCCTCCTCTCCCCCCTTCCCTTCTCTCCCGTCGTGAGGTCGGTCGTAGGAGGAAGGAGGGGATGTCTCGAGGAGTGATGGAGGTCTTCTCTCCGCCAAGGAGATGCCCAGTGGCACGCCAGCTGGGACTTGCAGACCAAGGAAGCCTGGACTTCTCCACGGGCTGGGATTTTCGGCGATTCAGGGACCTTTTCTGGCCCGCGAGCTCGTCCGTTCGAGGAGACCCGGGGTCCTTTTCCTGGAACCGCCCTGTCGAGTTTTCAGTGTGGCCTTCGAGATTTCCAAAAATGTGATGGACCCCGCTATGCGAGCTCGGGCGGTAGTCGAGGGCATGATGTTGCTTCGTTTCGCGGTGGAGCCGGCCGAGCTCCAAGTGTCACTTGGAGGGGTCTTTGTTCTGGAACATCCCGAAGGGGCGTCTAGTTGGAAGTCGGCTCCCATGAAAAAGGTCTGGTCTCTTCCAGGGGTTCAGTCGGTTGTTTTTGACATGTGCCGCTTCGGACTGTGCGTTGACAGCAGCGGCGAGCTTTCCAAGAAGCCGACCCGCATCATCAGTAACGACTCGGAGGTTGTGGCTTCTCTTTCGAGTTTCCGGTGCAAGGGGGGCCACCCTCATCGCGTCCTCCGAGGTTCAGCTCAGACTTCCAAGGCGCAGGTCTACCCCCCAATCTCGTGCGTCACCTGGCCACTGTTACCAGAGGGGTGCCGGGCAGGAGGGCCAGGATGGCTCGGACCTCGGACGTGATCGGATGGATTCGCAAGGAGCTCCCGTGTCAGGTTGAATCCAGTCCCACCCTTGTTCCTGATGTGTTGTGGTCTTGCTTTCCTTCCGTGGTTGACCCCGAGGGGGCTTTGGGCGTGGGCCCCGACGAGGGCGAGGCGACCCCAGGTCTCGATTCATCCGTCGGGCTCGGACGTTCAGATTCTCCCCCCCTGGAAATCGATGCCAGGCTGCGCAACATGATACAGAAGGTTCATGTCAACCTCGGACACCCTGCTCGCCCCTTGTTTCTGCAGATTCCCCGAGGCGCCCATGCGAGGCCAGAGGTTTTACAGTGCGTTAAGAGAGAGTTTGCTTGCCCTGACTGCGAATCACACCCGCGCCCCGCCCGCCGGAGATATGTGGCGATGCCCCGCGCGTGCCAGTTTAACCGGGTCATTGCGGTAGACACTGTCCACATTAAGTTCGGTGAGACTCTGGCGACCTTCCTCAATATGATCTGCCGCGGTACGAATTACCTAGTGGTGGCCAGATATGAGGGAGGGGCTCGAGAAGCGTGGGAGTGTTTCGCGTCGTCGTGGGTGCGTTATTTCGGCCCCCCGGAGCTCTTGATCTCAGACGGAGGGCCCGAGTTCCAGGGCGAGTTCTCTCGGGGAGCTGAGCAGCGCGGCACTTTTCAGCACATCACCAGTGCCGAGGCTCCGTGGGAGAACGGCCGATGTGAGAGACACGGCGGATGGGTCAAGGACTTGGCTCTCAGAGGTTCCGAGGGGGCCCCGGTGTCCAACGAGCGCGAGCTCGAGCTGCTGGTTTACGAGATTACAGCGGCCAAGAATTCCTACCTCCACCGTGGAGGGTTCTCTCCGAACCAGTTAGTGTTCGGCAAGAACCCCAGGGTTCCCCAGGACCTTCTTTCCGACGATCCGGTCAATCAAATAGGACTGGACGACATGGCCGAGGGGGTTTGGGATCAGGACACCGCGTCCGCGGATTTTGCTCGGGCCATGGCCATCAGGAAGCGTGCCCGGACCCTGTTGTTCGAGGGCAGCTGCCGGGAGAAGGTTCACTCCGCTGCTCGAGCTCCCAGGCGTCGGGATCAAAAGTGCGCTCCAGGCGACTGGGTGTATGTGTGGAGACGGGCCCCAGCTCTGCAGCAGAAGAAAACCTACGCCCTGCAGAGGGACAGGTGGTGCGGCCCGGGCCTTGTCGTTTTCCAGTACGGGAATTCCGTTTGGGTTTCTATGAGACCCCGTCTTTGGAAATGTGCCACGGAGCAGCTTCGACATGCGTCCGGCCCAGAGGCCCGCGGAGCCGAAATGCTTCAGGACACGGCCCTCCAGGAGTTGGTTCGTCAGGTCCAGTCCGGGTCCCAGAGAGCCGGGGTCGATGTGTCCAGGGAAGGTCCCCCCCCGGACGAGGAGAGGCACGGTCCGGTTGTGAATGATCGAGAAGGGATTCAGCCTCCGCTCCCTCCGCCTCCTGCGGCCCCGGATCCTGGCCAGTTGCCCCCAGCCCGTCGGGCGGCGGGCGAGCCAGGTGCTGAGGTGTCTCCGCCCGCTGTGTCTCCACCCGCGGTGCCAGCTCCTGTGGCTTCCTCGGGCGGGAGAGAGGATCGTTCGATGTCTCGCGAGGTCTCCTCTCGCACAGATCTACCATCCGACGGGCTGTCCGAGGGAGAGAACGAGTCGGCCGGCGAGGTCAGCGTTGGCAGCAAACGTAGAGGTCCCGAGCTTGCCCAGTCTAGTGCCGACGGGGGCATGCCAGGCATCTCTGAAGAGCTCTCGGCCCCACCCGGCTCGGCCTCCGCTTCCCCGGATCCCAGTTCGGTCGGCCCCGGGGCCCAGCTGCGTCTCCCCTCGGAGATGCGACCAGAGACGAACCGAGAGGGAGGGGAACAGCCCGACCCAGCTCGGCTGAGGGAGCTCGCTCTGATCCAGGCCAACCGCGTTCGGGACATGGGTGCTCGAGCGTGGGACCGCCCCCTTTTGTCCCAGGAGCAGTTTGACGCGGAGGTCAGATCCAGGCCCGTCGACCTGGCCAGGTACGGAGATCGTCTTAACAGGTTGCCCCGTCCGATAGAGGATCTTCAGAGGGGAGACAGTTCAGTTCGAGGTAGGATAGCCGATTGGGAGTCGCTCAGAAGAAACTCAAGGAGCCCACCTCTGGGGGCCAGACAGGAGTCGGGTTCCGATCAAATGGGCACTGCCGCTGCTCTTCTCTCTCTCAGCACTGATCAGGCTGGACAGTACTTTGCCTCGGTCTGCGAGGGTTTGACAGAACAAGGTTGGTCCGGCGACTGGACCAATCTTGTGAACGGCAACGCCGACGTGGAGTTGGTTCCGGGGGAGTCTGGATCGTCATCCGAGGGGACTCTCTCTCTTGCCACGTCTCGAGGAGGCGAGATCTCCGTTTCCAAGCTCGATGCTGAGGGTAGACAGGCCTTCCGAGATTCAGATGCCAAGGAGTGGTCCAATATCCTGGGGACGGGGGCGGTGCATGTCCATCCTCCTGCGGAGGGTAAGTGTCTCAGGGCCCTGTATCCCAACGGAGTGGTCTCGTCCAGGATGGTCAGAAGGTGGAAGCCTCAGGAGGGCTGCTACAGCAAGCCATTGGCCAAGAGTCGGTGGTGTGTGCGAGGCCACGAGGACGAGGACACTCAGGAGTTGAGAGTTTACGCCCCGACGCCTCTCACGACGGCCCTCGCACTGGGGATGACCTTGACCATCGGGGATCTCAAGAATGCCTTCTGTCAGTCGGATCCTCTTCGGAGGAGCCGCGGGAGGGTGTTCGTGGAGCCTTGCGAGGGTCTGGGCCTTGACGCTGGCAGTTTGATCGAATTGATCGCTCCAGTCTACGGACTGGACGACGCTCCTTTGGCCCTCCATCGTACGACTGTTCGATTCTTCGAATCCTTGGGATACGTTCGTTCGAAGTTGGAGCCGTGTTGGATGGTCCGCAGGGGTCCCAAGGGTCCGGACGCCATGGTTTTGATTGAGGTGGGCGACTGGGCCATCGGTTTAGCGGAAAAAGTTCGTGAGGAACAGATTAAGGCGTTTGCCGATCGGTTCGTTTTCGGAAAGCTTAGGCCTGTGGACTCTGAGGGGGTGGAGTATATTGGGAGGCGGGTTCGACGACTACATGACCGCATCCTAGTTGGTCAACAGAAATACATCTTCGAGAATCTTCAGCGCCTTTATATATCCCGGGATCGACGAGGCAGACATGATCAGCCCTTGTTGGGCCGCGAGAAAATCGAGTTCAGGTCGCTCATTTACCGACTCAATTGGGTCGGCCGAGAGACGATGGCAGAGGCTTGTGGCACCGCGTCCATCCTGGCTTCTCGAGTGGAGTCTCCGACGGTGGGTGGCGCTCTGCTGGCCAACAAGATGGTAGATCATCTTCGGCAGACAGCAGCTATCCCCATAACCATCTGGAAATTCCGCCCCGACGACCTAATCTTTGTCACTTCCTCGGACGCCGGAGGGGTTGCCACCAGCGACTCCGATAAGGCCCAGCTAGCTTGGCAGGTATACGCAGCAGATCGTTCCTTGTCCACAGGATCCAGAGCACGAGTGTCTCCTCTAGCTTGGCGGTCCCATCGTGCTAAGCGGGCTGTCCCCTCTACCTTGGCCGGCGAGGTTCAATCTCTTTCCGGGGCTCTGGCAGACGCTGAGTGGTTACAGCTCCTGTACCTGGATGTGTTGAGGGGCGGGGTGGTCACAGAGGAGTGGCGAGATAAGCTTGGTCCGTTCGCCGCCGTTCTTCGTTCTGATTGCTCCCTGAATGTGCAGCAAGAGGGAAACTTGAGCATAGTCGACGCAAAGGGGATTTTCGACACCTTGGAGCGGGACTCGTCGGGTTCGAAAAATGACAGGCGATCAGCTATTGACCTCTCGGTCTGTCGGGACACCCTGGGGCGCTTTGGAGGAACTGTAAGGTGGGTACCACATCCGGTGATGACAGTGGACGCATTAACTAAAGCAGATCTAGCAAAATGTAACGCGGCTCAGTTGCAGATGCTGAAGTCGGGCATGATGAAGCTCACCCCAGAAGAGGACAGTCTCACCACTCGACGCGAGGATCCGACCTCCCGAGATCGATCCCGAGCCGCCTCCCTCCGACAATTGTCCTGGTCGTGACAGCGACGAAGCCTCTCGAGTTGCATTTCAGTTTCTCTTGTGCAGTTTTCACAGTGGCTGTGAGGTGAGATGAATTTAAGCTGACTAAAATTTAGGCCCGCTGTGGAATTGTGAGCTATTTGAGCTTAATCATCTCTTGTACTGTCTGTATAGTTACTTGCCATACACGTTTATGTTCGCATGTGTGCGCGCATCCGCTGCTGTTTTGGCTCAAGGCACCTTTCGACACCATGTTTCTCTTGAGAGAAAACATCCCTCGTTTTCGCCACTGGCCGTCCTTGACGCGTCACAGCTGTCATCACGCCAAAGATGATAGAATAAAGGGTTTCCTCGGTAGCGTAATGTCCTGGGGATCGCGCCTTTCTTTTCGTTGACGGAAAGCGAGGGGTCACGAATCTGCGGTGTTGGGCCCCGAAGTACAACAATAACAACAACCATGGTTCCCGCCTGATATTTCATGTCAATTCATTCCCCCATCGCGTGCGTCGCCCGAGACTTCTTTACGATTCATGCAGGGCGCGCGCTTCAGCAACCCGCCTGCCCCTTGTCCTCCCCCTATCCGTCCTCACTTCCCCTTCCCAATGGTTAGCGTGAAATACACGTTGCTGATGAGAAATATCGGCCCTTACGGGTGGATAGTCGAACGCGAAAAAGACGAGTCATATACATATATATATATATATACGTATATATGTATATATATATATATGTATATGTATATGTATATATATATATACACTTGTTGAATGGCACGCGAACGCATGAGAGCGAATCCTAGTCAAATGATTGTTGTTGTTGATGGTTGTTGAGTCATCACTGCTTCCGGTGGTGATTGTACGTTTCAAGTAAAGGGCTTGCGCCGTGCATTCTTCCAGGGACATGTGGGCGTCACCAAGCTGGGGGTGTTGGCCCCCGAGTTACAGGAACAACAACATTTACAACGATCATTCTAAGACCGTTCGCTCTTGCTTGCCCATATGCCATCCAAAACGAGTTCCCCACACCCTCGACACCCGCCCTTTTTGTCTTCGATCACACCCCCTTTGGGGGGTTTATTTCTCTTTGCGGGGGGCGGCGGGTTTAGACAGGCGGGCAAACCTGAACGCGCGGACAATTTTTCGTGGGCGTACATGTGCCCGCCATTGGAATTGGTAGGGGCCTTGCAAAAAGAGGAGGGGGAGACCGAGGGATAGTGGGAGGAAGGGGGGGGGAGGGACGAAGGAAGAAGGAACACGCCAGGAAACCAGGAACGAAGAGGGGGTCGCTTGATCAGAGGCAGAGAGAGAGAGAGAGAGAGAGAGAGAGAGAGAAAGAGAGAGAGAGAGAGCGAGAGAGAGAGAGAGAGAGAAAGAAAGCGAGACAAACATACATATAAGGGAGGTAAAGAAAGAAAGAGAGAGAGAGTGAGAGAGAGTGAAAAAGAGAGGGGAAAGATATACATAAAGAGGGGAGGAAGAGACAGGAGAGGGGAGGGATAACGGAGCAGGGAGAGGAGGGATATAAGGGAGGAGAGGAAGGAGGAGGGAGGAGGGAGGGAGGAGGAGCAGAAAGGTAAGAGCGTGAACGTTCGAGGAAGTCCTATGCGAAAGCGCCGTTCCTTAAGGAAGTTTCGGGCGGGAGCCCACGACGGGCGGGCGATCCCCTGACGGGCGGGTCGGGCGGGTGTGACATCTCAAGCGGGATGCCTGAGTATGGCGAGAGCGCGATTCCTACGTAAATTGTGACGGCGTCCTTGGCGCAGCGTTTCCCCTAAGCGTCGAAAGCGCAATTTCTGAATCAATTGCAAGGGGGTCACAGGCGAGAGCGCACTTCCTGAATAAAGTGTGAAAAGGGGTTCTCTGGCGGGAGCGGGGGTATTGATTAAATTGCGAGGAAGTCTTGATTCAATTGCGTGGAAGTCTCAAGCAGGGGCGCCGTTCCTGCGTAAATGGTAAGGAAGTCTCAGATGGGAGCGGGGGTCTTGAGTAAATTGAGAAGAAATCAGAGGCGGGAACACCGATCCTTCGCAAATTGCGAAAAAGTCTCAGGCGGGAGCGGGGGTTCTGAGAAGATTTGGGGGAAGTCTCAGGCGGGAGCCGTTGTTGTTGTAATCCCGGGGGCCAGGGGCACAGTTTGAGCACCAAGACTTTCCCTGTCAAGAAAACAGGGTGCGAGCGTGGAAGGGAACATTGTGATTGAGAACAAAAAGTATGCTCCGGTGAGGGGTGATCAGCAATAATCGACGGCTCCCGCCTGATACTCCCTCACAAAATGTGGAGAAATCGCGCTCTCGCGCGGGACTTCCTCACGATGTATACAGGAATCGCACTCTCGCGTGGGATTCCTTCGCGATTTGTTCAAACGCCGCGCCCTTGACACTCAGGAGTCACGCTCTCGCTTTGTCACGATGTATTATAGGAATCGTGCCATCATGTGAGATATCCTCGCGATCCATGGCGGACCAACGCTTCAGCAACCCGCCTCGACCTGGCCGCCTGGGCCCGCCTTACCGACCCGCCCACTAGGGTCTGCCCGTCTGGTTCTGCCACGTGTTTTTTGTTCCTAAGCCCCCTCTTTCTCATTTCTCTCGTCTTCCATCCTTTTCCCTCCCCGTTCCATCCGCGTTCTCTTCCCCTGATTGAGGGGCCTCGCTACATTCACGTGGCAGGTGAGGGAGATATGCCCCCCATTGGGGACGATCGAAGACGAAGAGGGCGGGTACTAAGTTTTTTTGGTATAGACGTGTTGAATGGCACGCAAGCAATAGGAGCGACCAGTCTGAAAATGATTGCTGTTGTTGTTGTTGTTGTTGTTGTTGTTGTTGTTGAACCGCCACTCTTGAAACTTAATTGTTGCTGGTCCCCCCCACCGGTGCACATTTTTTTTTTTTTCTTTTCATTGTTTTCAAACCTCCGTCAACTCGATGTGGTTGAATCTCGGGGCCCAGGCCTGTCCACCCTTTTCCTACGCCAGGCTTGTCGTCCAAGTCATGTCTTTTGACACGGCCTTGCAGCCCAACAACGGCCCTTGGGCACCGCAAAGGCAGAAGCCTCTCGGGCTCGACGCTCTCTGGACCCCGGAGGTCGGGGTGGCTTCCTGCCCCGTGCCCTGCGCGCGCGTGCGCAGGCGGGCGACCGAAGTCCGGGCATCCGGCCTCTCGCACGGCCCCCGTAGAGTCCGCACCTCCTTCTGCTCCTCCATCTCCTCCTCCTCCTCCTCCTCTTCCTCCTCCTCCTCCTCCTCCTCCTCCTCCTCCACCTCCTCTTCCTCCTCCTCCTCCTCCATCTCGTCCTCCTCCTCCTCCTCCTCCTCCTCCTCCTCCTCCTCCGGCTTAGAGTCCGCGTTGGCGCGCCGCCCGCAGCTATAGAGAGCAGCGCCGCCGGCTCCCAGCGGCCGTGTGCCGCACGGCGGCGGAGAGAGGAGGGGGAGCGGGCGCGGCAGGGCGGCAGGCCAGGGCCGGCTGGACGAGGCAGGCGGGACGGGGACGCCTCGCGCCCAGGAGGAGGAGGAGGAGGAGGGAGGAGGGGGAGGAGGAGGAGGAGGAGGAGGAGGAGGAGGGGGAGGGGTAGGAGGAGGAGGAGGAGGAGGAGGAGGAGGAGGAGAGGAGGAGGAGAGGAGGAGGAGGAGGGGAGGAGGAGGAGGAGGAGAAGGATAATGATGATGAGGAGGAGGAGAGGAGGAGAGGAGGAGAGGAGGAGAGGAGGAGGAGGACGAGGAGGAGGAGGAGGAGGAGGAGGAGGAGGAGGAGGAGAGGAGGAGGGAGGAGGAGGAGGAGGAGGAGGGAGGAGGAGGAGGAGGATGCTGAGGAGAAGGAGGAGGAGGAGGATGAGGAGGAGGAGCAGGAGGAGGAGGAGGAGGAGGGAGGAGGAGGAGGAAAAGGAGGATGCTGAGGAGAAGGAGGAGGAGGAGGAGGAGGAGGAGGAGGAGGAGGAGTTCGAGGACCAGAGGAGGCCAGGGGACGTCATAGTGACGACACCCAGACGTCGGAGGTCAGGATTCTTGACCCGGTCGATCCGATTCGATGTCGATCTGGATCGGTCCGATCCGATTTTGTTCAGAATTTCCGACGATTTCAGGCCCGAAGGAGAAGAGCACCTTTGGAAACAATTGAAATCTGCGTGGCGCGCCAAACGTTTATGTTTATGCCGTTGGTTCCTCTTCTATTAATGCGGCATGGCGCAGGTGCATCCTGGCGCAGCCGATTCGATTTAGCAGCCCGATCCGACATGCGTTCCGATTCGATCTGATTGCCCGATTCGATGCTGATTAATCCTGCTCAGCACCTCCTGGTGCCTCTCGAAATTGTTATCGCGCCCGAGTCAGGCGGGAAAGGAAAGGCTCGCGTTCGTTTGTCGTCGCCGCAGCATTGGAATCATACTGGCCGCTGCTGAGGAAGTGCTTCTCGCGATAATTATTCGTGCAAGTCACGTGTGAGGCGTCAAGCCAGGCCTGTTTCTCAGCCGCAATGCCAGGCATTGGCTGCCAAGGCAAAGACAGGGAGGATCGTGGCGTGCTTTGTGCATGCTGATTTTGAACCGATTCTTGCTCGCGCTCAACAGCATGCAGGTGTAGGACATGACGTTACGCGGCTTCAGCCTCTTTTCCCGCCTCTTTTCCCAAACTGTTGACGAGCAGCCTGGTGCCGCGGGAGCTAGCCCGAATGTCGTCGCAGGTATCGGCTTGACTTGAGTCGGGCATGTCCCTCTACATGAGAACTGCTCAAGAATAGTCCGAAAACATGGTCTGGTGACGAATGTTCTTGCTTTTCTGACCATGTTTGCTTTTCGTTCGACTATTCTGTCAGTTTCTTCCCAAACCTGCCTGGCTGCAGGAGGACATGCCCGACATGAGGCTCCACCCGTCCCGCAAACGCGGATTCACACATGTGAAGCGTAGTTAGTCTCTCTGCCACCTCCCTCCGCACTTGCATGCATCCGTCTCGCTTCCCCCTCTGCTCCCTTGTCTCCTCCGCAGCTTTCTGGCTCACAGGGGGGGACCGCTTGTCCCGCCCTCCCGCCCTCTCTCTCCCTCTGGCGCCGCTGCGCCTGGGGGCCGCGGTGTGACCTCGTTGTGACCTCGTGGGCCGGGGTGTGACCTCGTGTGCGCGACTTGCCCTGCCAGGGAGGAGGATTGGGAGCAGGATTCAAGGGCCCACGGCGTCAGCGTCAGGAGGAGGAGGAGGAGGAGGAGGAGGAGGAGGAGGAGGAGGAGGAGGAGGAGGAGGAGAGGAGGAGGGAGGGGGAGGAGAAAAGCAGAGAGGAGGAGAGGAGGAGGAGGAGGGGAGGAGGGAGGAGGAGGAGACGGAGACGGAGGAGGAGGAGGAGGAGGAGGAGGAGGAGGAGGAGGAGGAGGAGGGAGCAGGAGGAGGAGGAAGAGGAGGAGGAGGAGGAGGAGGAGGAGGAGGAGGAGGAGGAGGAGGAGGAGGCCTCCCCCGGCGGCCTCCCGGCGCGCGCGCGCCGCCAGGTGGTCGGACGGTGCCGCGGGGGCCGGCCGCGCGCCCGCGCTGCAGCCCGCGCTGCAGCCCGCGGCGTGCCACGGGCTCCAGGCGGCCTCGGCAGCGGCGACCCTCCCCGTCCAGCTCTCTCTCTCTCTCGCGCTCTCCTCGTCGAAGGAGGGAAACGCCGCATCCCTCCTCGCCCTCGTTCTATCCTTCCTTCTTTCTAATATTCATGTCCTTCTATATCTATATTTGTCCCTCTATCTTTGTCCCTCTGTCTTTGTCCCTGTGTTTTTGTCCTTCTATCTTTGTCCCTTATCTTTGTCCCTCCTTCTTTCTATCCCTCCTTATCGAAGAAGAGAACCTCCCTCGGAGACTGGAGCATGTACGTTACCAGTGGCGGGCTGTGTTTCGGGGGCGGAGAAGAGGGGGGTGAGGACCAGGGGGGTGTGGATATCATGGCGGGGGCCATGATATTTCCCCAGATTGTATGGCGCCTCTTCTTGTTTCGTTACGTCCCTGCCCCCCCCCGCTGGGCCGCACACATGCCGCCGGTCATGATTTGCACCCCCCCTCTTGGACACCCCCCTCTTGGCCGCTCCCGAGTTTTCCAATCCCAGGATTTTTTGCGGGTCGGGGGCGACGTCGAGGTGAGTTGGTGTATCCTTTTTTACCCGGCTTCCCGCGGAAGCAACGACAAATGTATGCACCAGGATGCGGTATACACCATAATCCTTTTTCCATGTGCGAATTTCAGTGCGGGACCGGAAACATCACCGGTGTATGAAGTTCGGTTCCTTATTTCCCATCCAGTTTTCTCTCTCTCTCTCTCTCTCGCTCTCCTCATAGACTTTCGACTGTCCGTGCGGATTCCTCGGATCTGCGCTGGAGCGCCCTGGCGTCACCTCTGGCGCCGCCTCTGGCGCGCCGCGCGCCGGGCAGGAGGGTCCAGCTCGGACCCGAGAGGTCCGCGCGGGCCGCCCCAAAGGTTACGCCCGTGTGGTTTGCTGGTTCCCCTCTCCTCTCTCTATCCCTCCTTTCCCTCCCTGTCCCCCCTCCTCCCCCCTTCTCCCCCTTCTCCCCTTCTCCCCTTTCCCCCCTTTTCCCCCCTCGATGTGGTCTCTCTCTCTCTACCCCTCCTTCCCCGCCTTCTCCCCCCGTGCCCTTCGCGCCCTCGGTGGCCCCAGCCGCCGCCCGAGTCCGCGGAGCAGCCTCTGCCTCCGTCCACGCCCGGCCGCAGCGTTTGCTCCAGGAGGCGCAGGTCGAGGTCGGGGCGCGAGGGGCGCCGGGCTTACGTCGGGCCTGTCCCTCTACAGGGGGAATATTCAAAAATACTTTACACATTGGTCTGGGGATTATTTTTGGAGTATTTTGGGGCATCTTTTTTGTTTAAACAACATCAATTAACATATAGTCTGGGGACTATTTGTTTTGAGTATGTTTGGGCATCTTTTGAATCGTTTTTTTGTATTTTTCATTTTTCATCCAAAATTCCCCTGTATGGGGGAGAGGCCCGACCTGACGCTGGGCGCGGCACCGCCAGGAGCAACGGAGGAGATTTGGCAGAACGCAGTCGACGGCAAGGTGGAGTCAGCGGCTCGATGTGGCAAAATCCTAGCTACTGTCATGGCCTCCAGCCGGTGCCGCCGATCCGGGGGGCTCCGGATGCGGTGACCTTTTGCGGCTCTGTGGCCTCATCCCTCCTCGATTCTTCCGGTCCTCTCTCTTCTCCTTTGGGGGGATGCCTGGAGCGGTCTTGGTGGGGGGCCCGGGGAGTGTTCCAAGGGGAGGGTCCTGGGGGCGGTAGCGGCTAGACCTGAGGGGGATCCCTGGGCCCCCCGAAACTATTTTGCCCTGGTTGCTGTCGCTGGCTTGCTGCAGCCTCAACTGGCAAAATCCCAGCTATTCTGCCCAGGTTCCGTCGTCGCTGTTTTGTTGCAGCTCGAACTGGCAACGTTGTGGCCTATCACCGTCCATAGTCTTTGACAGCCCATCTGCATGGGCGTTTGGTGGTACAGTACATCGTGTCGCTGGGGAGCTGCATCTACGTGTTCTCAGGATGTTGCTGACAAGGGCCCACTGCTCTGCTGTGCACCTTTCTGTGGGTCGCCGTCGTGTCCATGAGTGTCAATGACCGTGGCTTCCTCGTGCGCAGCGTGCTCGTGCAGACAGGCCCCTTGGCCTTCGTGTTCTGCAGCCCGCGCTGCCGTGTGAGCCCACGATCGCACCACTTCCGCCGACCCCGGGGGCCCCTCTGATGCTGCTGCCTGTGCTCGTCATCCCCCTGCCTTCCTCGTCGTCTGCCTCCTGGCTCCCCTCGCTCGCCCTCGGCCCCTTGGTTTTACTTGACTGGCCCCTTCGGGCGACTTCCGCAGCCACAGAGACGAGCGCAGGCACTCCCGGCAGGTCGACCGGTACGACCAGCTCTGGTCGTGCAGCCGGCGCGCGTCGCTGTCTATGAACTGCGTCGCTCTTCTGATTCGGTGCAACTTTTGGCTGTCCCTCTTGGCGGGAGTTGCCGCGGCCACGGCCACGGCCTTGCTGTTGCCAGCAGAGGTGTCTTCAGCACAGATGTCAGTGATTGGCTATCGCGCAGGCCTCCCGTGCATGGCAGCGGGGCTGTGTGTGACTTCGGTGGTGATGCTTGCGTGGCCGAGTCGGCAGCGCGTGTTCCTGGACAGGGCGTGTTTCTTCAGGACGACGAGACGGCGAAACGGAACGGCATCTTGAGCCTCGCTTGCTGCCTGAGGATGTCGAGGACTGTGCTGGTTCTCTGGGACAAAACGTACTTCCGTTGACTCTGGTGTGTCGTTGAGTTTGCGGCGTGCTTGAGTCTGCAGTCGGATCGGGAGCAGGCTTCGAAAAACGCGCTGCATGTGCTGCCCTCCATTTGCGGAGGCATGCTCGCTATTTTGCTTGTCGGCCAGACGATCTTCAATTTTGCCATACGTTGGTTCCTGATGGGCGGTGACGATCTCCCGTCGATGTTCGAGTGACGATCTGGAGGGTCCAGATGAAAAGGTCCAATTTCGGAAATCCGAGTTCGAAATTCGAAATTCGGAATTCCAGGTTACGGATTTCGGATTGGACATCATCCCTCTCCTCCCTCTCCTCGTCCCCTCTTCCTCCTCCTAACCCCTCTCCTCCCCAGCGCCGGCTCTCAGCGTCATTCTGGATTCCAGATGCGGATTCCAAATGCTGGATTCCAGACTCCGAATTTGCAGCATTCCAGATTCCAGATTCCGGATTGGAGTTTCTTCCTCATTTCTCCCATCCCCAGCGCCAGCTCAGTATCATTCCGGATTCCAGATTCCAGATTCGGCTGGCTGGCAGGCTCAGCTCCATCCCACCCAGGGGTTCCTTTCGGAGCTCACAAGAATGCTTCAGCAGAACTCATCCGGCGTACCAGATTGCTGAATGAGCTCGAGCCCATCCGGCTCCAACGGAAACTTAGAGCCTATCCTGCGGACTGTCGGAGCTCGTCTGGCTGCGAGCTGAGCTAATTCGGCTGCGAATTGGGCCCATCCGGCGCCCTGCCCATTCGGCTAAACCTTGCTCGGACGGTCCACGCCGAACGAGTTCAATCGACAGCGCGCCTGCACGAGACGCACAGAATTCGATGTGAAACGTTGAGCTCATTCGGCGCGGGCGAGCTGCATGTCAGCAGTTTCAGAAACGCATTCACCGCACTCACTTCTGTATCCCTGGGTGGGTGTATGTGCGGCCGTTTTTGCGCGTGCATGTGCGCAGCATGTGCCAGGCATGTGCCCAGCATGTGCGGGCGCTTTGGGATGAATGTCCTACTGTGCGCACGTGCCCGTGCATGTGCGGGGTCATGTGCATTGGGTTTTGCTGCATGCATTGTAACGCACATGCCCGCGCATGCCGACGCACATGCCCGCGCATGCCGACGCACATGCCCGCACATGCCCGCACATGCTGAACTTGTGCGAACGTCGCAGATCGGTCAATGGCACATACACGCACATGCGCTGAATCCCGCGCCCGCACATGCTCGCACATGCCGATGTATATGCACGCACATGCCCGCACATGCGGAACATGTGCGGAACTCGCAGATCGGTTAGTGGCACATTCACGCACTCGGCTGTGTCCCCCCCTGCGGACGACAGCGCGGGCCCGCACATGCACGCATATGCGCTGAATCCCGCGCTCGCACATGCTCGCACATGCCGATGCACATGCACGCACATGCGTTCTCGGAGTTTTCAGGGCTCCCTATTACAAGGGCCTTCAGCGCTTCGTGACCTTCGGGGCTTCGGGGCGGGTCCCAAAATTTCCCGCGGCAATCAGGCTCTGGCCTCGGAGATGCCGTGCCCTATTGTGGTGAGGCCACTTTGGCTTGAGTCATTCTCGCAACGCTGACCTCGGAGATGCCGTGTCACATGGTGGTCTTGCTATTTTCGCGTGAAGCATCCTCGCAATTCTGGGTTCGAGATGCAACTCTGGCTTCAGAGATGCCCTGAGCTCAGTTGGTCCATCTACCTTCGCCTGAGACATCCTCGCAGCTCTGGATTACAAGGTGCCCTGACCTGTGGTGGTCAGCCCACGCTGGCAGTGTGGTCTGAACTCTGGTTTACGAGATGCCTGAGCAGATGGTCAGGTCACTTTCGCCAGAGACATCCTTGCAATTCCAACCTCAGAGATGCCCTGCGTTGAGGTTGTCAGGCAACCGTCGCCTGCGACATCCTCGCAACTCAGTGTTCAGAGATGCCCTGTTGTTCATCCGCTTTCGCCTGAGACATCTTCGCAGCTCTGGTTTCTGAGATGCCCTGCGCAGGTGGTCAGGCCACCCTATGGTTGGGTGGGCAGGACTCTGAGATGCACTGAGCTCAGGTGCTCCATCCACTTTCGCCTGCGGCATTCCCGCAAGACCTCGGAGTTGCCCTGATCCATGATGGTCTGGGATTTCTTGAACTCAGGTGGTCAGGTCATTTTCACCTTAAACATCCTCGCAACTCTGTGTGACCAGAGATGCCCTGCCACATGGTGTTCTGGCCAATTTCGCTTGCGACATCCTCGCAGCCCTGGTTTCCGATATGCCCTGCGCTGAGGTGGTCAGGCCTTTTTCGCCAGAGACATCCTCGCAACTCTGGGCTCCGAGAAGCCCATGTCGCCTGCGACATCCCCGCAACTCTGACCTCGGAGATGCCCTGCCCCATGATGGTCCAGCCACTTTCGCCTGCGACATCCTCACAACGGTTCCGAGATGCCCTGAGGATGTGGGCAGGCCTTTTTCGCCAGAGACGTCCTCACAATTCTGGCATCGGATATGCTCTGAGCTGGGGTGGTCAGGCCACTGTCGCCTGAGACATCCCCACAACTCGGACCTTGGTGATGCCCTTGCCCATGATGGTCTGGCCACCTTCGCCCGACACATCCTCGCACCTCTGGGTTCCGAGATGCCTGCGCTGATGTGGTCAGGCCACTGTCGCCTGAGACAACTCCGCAACTCTGGCCTCGGAAAGGCCCTGAGCTCAGGTGGTCCATCCACTTTCGCCTGCGGCATCCCCGCAACTCTGACCTCGGAGATGCCCTGCCCTATGGTGGTCCAGCCACTTTCGCCTGAGACATCCTCACAACTCTGGGTTCCGAGATGCCTTGCGCGCATGTGGTCAGGCCCTTTTCGCCTGAGGCATCCTCGCGTGATCTACATTACCCGAGCGCTGACCCCATCCTTTTGTTGGATTGGTGTGATATCATGCCACATCCCTTATGCGGGTATGGTGTTTCAGTTCGAGTGCCAGCCGCATTAGCTTCCTTCGTTCCCCTCGCTTCTCTCCTCATTTCTCTTTCCTGCTCATTTGTCCCTCCCTCCTCCTCCGATTTTTCGACTCTGCGGCATGTGCGCGCATGTGCGTTTTACTTTTTCAGAATTTTGCCAGACTGCATCCGACTCTGCATCGGACTGTGCGGCATGTGCGCGCATGTGCGGCAGTGCTGTTGAGGGTTTTGTGGAGTTGCATGGGCATGTGCATTCGACTGTGCGGTATGTGCCTGCATGTGCGGCCCCTGCTGGGCTTCAATTTAAATGTGAGCACTATAGAAGTGAGCGCTGTAGAAATGATTCCAGTCATGAGATGGGTTCCCCTGTGCTTCTGTAGTGGTGGTGGCAGTGCTCGGAGTACTTGCTGTAGTGGCACACCGCAGTACGAAACCCGCAGGCCATCTGAGTCACGCTCTTCCGCTGGATTGATTGTTGTTCCAGGAAAGTCGAAGTTGTAATATTGTCAAAGCCAGGTTGCGCACAGGATGTGATCTACGAAATGGTATCCTGGATTGTCGCCGCGATGGTCGCCCCAATGGTCGCCCAGAACGAAATGGTCGCCCGAATGGTCGCCAGAATGGTCCATCAAGAACATCAGATCTCCAAAATGGTATCCAAAATGGTCGAGCACTGCTGCTTGCAAAAGACACAAGACGCCAAGACGGTGTGCGATGTTCGTTGGGATGGTAGTGCGTTGGTCAGAGCCTTGGTATAAGATGCGAGACATGGAACTACACAGCGTTCGGAACCGCGTCGAAACCATTTCGTCGCAGGTACTTTCAATTTATGAACACTCTCGCGCCCTCTCCACGTCGATGTCGACCTAGCGCGACGTACAACGACGCTTGCGCGCACCAGTTTATGATAGGGAGGTTGAGCTTCGCCGCGCGGTTTAGGGCAATCACCTTTCAAGCGCATGGCGTGACATTCGTTGGATATTGGCTTCGCCTGAGACGAACGATGATATAGGACAGCGTCAGGTTTAGATGTGGACTTTCCAGTGGGCTTTACGCGAGCGACAATCTGGGCGACCATCCATCAAACGGGTTCTAGAACACCACCTGGCCTAGGACAAATTACCTTCACAAACGCTCCGTGGCAACAGGTCTTATCAAACACGCGGTTGCAACATACCGTGCCGTAGACTTCAACTGGTTGGGTTTCGCGAAGGGAAGACCCATCGCAAGCCGCGGTCACAATATGCGTTGTGCCTGGGACATTTTCGCCCAAAATTGCGCAGCGACTGATTGCCCGTTGTGCGCCGGGTGTGTGTTTTTTGTGGCGTCTACTCTGTAAGAACGGTTTTTTTGAAGGCAGATCTGCCTTCAAAAAATGTTCTACTCTGTAAGAACGGTTCTTTTGAAGGCAGATCTGCTTTCAAAAGAACGGTTTTTTTGAAGGCAGATCTGCCTTCAAAAAAACCGTTCTCACAGAGGGGCGCCGCCTCGGGGTCTGGGTACTCGACGTCCTGCGTCGGACAGAACGCCTCGATGCCACCCTGCCCTGTGCATGGGGCTTACCTCCCGCGCGCGCGGCGCGGCATGCGGCGCAAGGATCGCACTCTCGCCTCGCTGGGCGCAACCGACCAAACGACCCCATCAGCAACCGGCGTGTGAACGCAGTGCTGTGTAATCGCGCTCTCGTCTTGGCGCCGTGGCCACAACGGAACATATACGCGTGTTCGGGATAAGCGACATGTCTCATGCGTTCCTCATCTTCCCCGTCCTACTTTCCCGTCTCATCTTCATTTGTACGCATGCATTATTCTCTCTCTCTCTCTCTCCTCGTCCGTGCCTCCTCTTCCTCCCTCCCCCGCGGGATCGTTCCCTTCCATCCACGCGCCTCTCGTTCTCAGTTACCCTCCCCATCCGCGTCATAATCCCAAACCTCGCCCTCCTCCTCCTCATGCTCTGACCCCCTTCGAATCGCACCGTGCTCTCGAACTCGCGTCCTCTGCAAGCCTCTCACCTTCATCTCCCTCCCCTTCCTCATCCCGTCCCCCCTCCTCCGCCTCGCTTTCCTCTCCTCGACGTCGTCCTGGGTAAGCGGTTTAATCAGCGTGCTGTTTTCGATTGGACGTTGAAGTGACATTTGTTGCTGACTAGTTGCACGGGTTCGATGGCGTGGAAACGCCAGGGAGGGGGGGCGGGGGATGACGGGGTGAATGAGGGGTAGCCTTAAGAGCCGGAGGAGGAGGAGGAATTGAGGAGGAGGAGCAGGAGCAGGAGCAGGAGCAGGAGGAGGAGGAGGAGGAGGAGGAGGAGGAGGAGGAGGAGGAGGAGGAGGAGGAGGAGGAGAGAGCCACCCTCAAGGCAATAACCCTGGGAAGCAATCATCGACCCTCCCTCCCTTCTCGGTGAAGCTATGTGCTGCTCTGCGCCCCCGGGGGTGATGCCGGGGACGCTGCCCAGCTCCCTGCCGAGCAGACAGGGTGCGGGGGGTGGGACGAGGTGGGCTTACAGTCGAGTTTGATTAGCAGGTCGACCCTGCCCAAACAAGGGTACCTTCGTGTCCCGTGTTTCGCGACCCATGCCCACTACATTCCACTGGAAATGTGGCCATCGGAAGAGTCTTGTGTCCTCTCGCGTGTCCTCTCCAATCCACCCCGACTGTAGGCAGGCATGCCCAGGACGAGGACACACCGCTCCAGAGCGTTCCAGCACGCCCTCGGCGTGCTCCCAGGAGCGCCCTGGGCGCCCCCGCGCCCGAGCCGTCCTCCGAGCCCGCCTTCGCTCTCAGAGCTTCCCGACTCTCCTCCTCGTCCCAGCCTGTGCCGATCTTTCTTGCCTCCGGCTCAGTGGGAGGTGGGAGTGGGGAGGCAGGGGGGGAGGGGAGGGGGAGGAGAGGGGTGGGGGGGGGGAGAGGAGGATGATGACAAGCTAGGTGCGCTCGCGTCATATCTGACGTCCTACCCCACCCTCCCATCCCTTACCATGGCGCTGATTTTCTCTATCCGCGGACGCGTGTCGTAGCGGACCTGTGGCTCCGCGCGCGCGTGCGCAGTGGGTGGTGGTGCACGTGCGTGCGTGCGTGCGTGTGTGCATGGCGTGGTGGTGGTGGTGGTGGTGTGGTTGGTGGTGGTGGTGGTGGTGGTGGTGGTGGTGGTGGTGGTAGTGGTGGTGGTGGTGGCGGTGCGGCGCGGTGGTGGCGGGCGGATGGGCGCGCGAGAAAAAGGCCCGCGCTGGGGCGAGAACGCCATCCTGAACGACGGAGGCCAAACACCGATCCGAAAATGAGGCCCACGCTGCAGCGGGAGCACGATTCGGAACGATTCGGGAGCAGAAATGAGGCCGGCGCCTCAACGAGAGCAGCATTTGGGAAAAAATGACGCCGGCGCCTCAGCGAGAGTCGTTTCCCGGGATTTCCCGGGAATCCTGTGTGTAAAAAAACAGTACGCGGAGGGTGCGCGGCCATCACCCGGACGCCATCAGGGGAAGAGGGAGAGTATTTTCAGATTGAGTAATTGTTGAGGAGGAGGAGAGAAGGAAGGAGGGAGGAGGAGGAACGAGGACGAGGAGGGAGGAGGAGGAGGAGGAGGAGGAGGAGGAGGAGGAGGTGGACCCCCCGCCCCCCCCCGCCAGTTGTACGGGTCCTCCAGCAGCTCCGCCTGGCCCTCTGGCCCTCGCGGCAGGCTGCCGGGCTCGCCCGCGCTGTGTCGGGCGCGCTCCGCGGGAGCCCCCTTCCGCGAGCGCGCAGGGGGGCTCCGCTCCAGGCCTTCCCTGCTCCTGCTCGCCTTGTCTGGGGCGTCCAAGAGCTCGATATCGCCCGGACGTGTGTATCTTCTCCGGCAAGGACCATCGAGGAGCATGTAGGGCCATCTCGCGGCACGAAGCCGAGAAATGCACAGGGAATGAACGCCCGAGCGATGGCGAGAGAGGAGGTCAGGTTGAGGATAAGGAGTGTGTGCGTGGATCTGATTGCCGAGGCCATGATATCCCCCAGATCTCAGATTTCATCACTCCTCGTTGCTCCTCTTCCGACGCGTACCCGGGCCCACCCTTTGTCTGCGCACATGCCTCAGGCCGTAATGCGCGCTGTCCTCGCCTCGGGCAATGGACCAGAATGTGGTCCAGCCTCGGGGGCAGCATCGCTGGCGTTTTGGGTCCCAGCTCGGGTCTCGTCTCTGAGCATCTTGCTTTCTTAGATAGGGGAACAAAAAGTGACATAAACATAAAAACCTCGGAGGTCCGCGCAGATTTCTCGGATCGGCGCTGGACCCCCCCTCCCTGGCGCGCGGAGCGCGCCAGGGGCGGCGTCGGAGGCGCCGCCTGGGGGCCCCAGCGCCGATCCGAGAAATCCGCGCGGACCTCGGAGTTTTTATGTTAATGTCACTTTTTGTTCCCCTCTTAGAGTGGCCGAGCGAGGCCCCGAGGGAGCGCGTCTTCCTGCCCCCCCCCCTTCGGCGCACCCCGACGTTCGCCTGTGCCCCCCGGCCTCGAGCCCTCGGGTGTCCGCGCAGAGCGGCGAGGCCAAGGCTGAAGTCGGGCCTGTCCCTCTACAGGGGGAATACTCAGAAACGGTCAAAACATAGTCTGGAGACTATTGGTTGACCATTGTTGGGCATTTGTTAGGCATTTGTTGGGCAGTTCTAGGGTTTTTCGTCAAAAATCCCCCTGTAGGGGGACACGCCCGACTTAGGCCAAGGCTTGGGTTCGAGGGCTCCAGCCGTGACTTTTTTGGTGCGCTTGAGGGCGCCGTGTCCAAGCAGAGGGCGTTTCCAGGGGCCTCGCGCTTCGCGGGAGGGCGGCTAGGCGTCGTGCAGCCTGCTCGCCATCAACACCTACTACCTGCCACAGGTCAGAGATCCATGTCCTCCAGCAAGCTCCAGGCATCACCCGAGCTTCCAGGCCGCCCAGGGGAAACAGTAGATGGGATCGCCGGCACATCGACGATGCGGCGCGACCTCGAGCCTGGCTTCCTCCATCCCGACGTCGCCGTCATCTCCGGCGCAACGGCAATGCGGTGCCATCTTCAGAGCCCGTCTATTCCAAACAAGGCCAAGAAACCCAAATAATCCAGACCGCTGATCCCGAGGAGCCAAGATCAGGGAACCAACCAATTGACTAATATTCATGCATCTGAGGATGGCAGCAATGCAATGAGCCAAGATCGAGGAACCAGGTAAGCAATACCAAGAAGCCCAGGCAAAGCGTGGTCAACAGACAGGACGAATGACCCTGGGGAACGCAGCGACGACCGCGCCCCGTAATCACAGGTTCTTCACAAGCAGGTAGGAACCCTCAAGGCAGAGCCTCACTGAGGAACGACAGCCCCCTGCTGGGGTGGCATGGTGGCATGGACGCGATGGGCCCTGAGGGAAGCGGGCCATGGACCCCCGGGCTTTCCCCACGGCCCAGTACTTGCTCTGAGAAGCTTCTTGACGATCCCGGGGCCCGCCGGTGGGCCGAGGGTCCGGCGCTGCCTCGTCGACTGCTGCGCTCTTCTCTCTGTGTGGCCGGCCCTGGCCTGGCCTTGTAAGCCCGCCCTCCTGCGCTCGCGCGCGCCGCTCCACACTCGCCGACCGCGACGGCCTGCAGGCCTCGGGGTTGGGTTGGTGGGGGGCGGGATGGTGGGGCTGTCAGCGACGAGGGGAACTGGCAATGATCAGTATCATTGAACCGATCCCCATCCCCATCCCCATCCCCATCCCCATCCCCATCCCCGTCCCCATCCCCGTCCCCATCCCTTTCGAGACCCCCACCAAGTTACCCCCCAGTTGGGGGTACACCCCTCGAAACCCGAAGGGGATGGCCTGTGTCCCCATCCAGGGGGGTAAATCGGCCACTGAGGCCCAGGCCACCCCGCCGGGGATGGGGATCGGTTAGACGATGCTCAAATGAGGGAACTGGATCCTGAGTTGTTTCGCTGCTTCTGGGCTCTCGTTACCGTCCCTGGGCCCCAACCTTTCAAACAGCGACAAGAACGGATCCTGGGGAAGGCCCCAGGCTCCAGGGCCCGTTTCCTTCAGACCCCCTTCTCTGGAGGTCGGAGAGGGGTGGTGGTGCGAAGGGGTGTGGTGCCACTGCTGAATATTGCGATGTTATCGATCGTAGATAGCGGTTTTCACGATTAACACCACCCCCTTTATGCCACACCCGTTTCCGACTTCCACGGTTCATGGCAACGGGTAGCTCGGCAGCGCGCCGGACATGCTGCGGGACAGGGGACGGAAAGCGGCGCTTCCGCGCGGGACATTGCGGGAGAGTAACAGGAAGGGCTAGTGTTCAAGACTCGGGGGCGTCGATGAAGGGGGGGGAGGACCAGGGGAAGTGGATCTCATGGCTTGGGCCATGAAACATTCCCGATGTCATTGCCCCTCTTCTTTCAATGCTCCCCTTGGCCACCCCTCGCCCGAGCACGTGCCCGGGGCCCTGGCGCGCCCCCCCTCTGGCACCCCCGAGAGACGCGTCGCCGTTGCAGTCGCGGCCCACAGCCAGGATCTGGCGGGATTTCCCAAGGGGGGCCCACTGCGTCCCTCGGCTCTTCGGCCTGTCCTTGTCCGATCTCGCTGGCCGACCCTCCCGGGCCCCTCCCTGAAGCGCACGGCGGTTTGGACGCCCGAGGGCATCGCGTTCCTTCCCCCCTTCCCGCCCCCCGGGAAGCTTCCGCCAAGGAATGCGAAGCGATGTGTTTGAAGCGATGCTTGAAAGTGCGGCCGAGGTCGGATTCGCATCAAGGGCCAATACCCCAGTTCCCAGCCTTCGGGAATGGGGCTACCAAAGGCACGGTACTGGCTGAACCGCCTCTTCCTCGAGTCCCTCTCCCCAGGCGTGCGGCAAGGGAGTCGGAGGACCATCCTTCTCCAGTTCCTGCTCCTGCTTCCGCTCGTCCTCCCCCTCCTGCTCATCCTCGTCTTCGCCGTCTTGTTCTCCTCGTGGTCTCCCCCTGTCCTTTCTCGTCGTCCTTGTCTATCATCGTCGGGACCTCTGGCCCGCCCATCTCACCGTCTTCTTCCTGTTCGGCTTCCTTCATCCCCACCCTTCGCATTCTCCTTCATCATTGTCCTCGTCCCCACCCTTGCCCTCATCATCACCACTATCACTCCCACCACCATCATCCCACTCAGTAGTGACGAGGACAACGAGGGATGCCGATGAGGATGCGGGTCAGGATTCGGACGGTATCGCTATCCTCATCCTCTTCTCCGCCACGTCCCTGGGCCTCGTTCTGGTCGTGATGGCTCGGCTCGGGTCCGTCTTCGTCGCGTTCGGGTCGCCCGGCTCTCATTCGTCGTTCTCGTGGGCTTCGTAGTTTTGTTGCGGGGGCCTGCCTCCTCGGAGACAGGCCGAGACCTGCCCCATGTTCCGCCACATGCATCTCCTCCTCCTCCTCTTCCTCCTCCTCCTCCTCCTCCTCCTCCTCCTCCCACTCCTCCTCCTCCTCCTCCTCCTCCTCCTCCTCCTCCTGATCCCACTCCTCCTCCTCCGCCTCCGCCGCATGCTTCCCCTGCCCCGAGGACACATCTCCACCATGGACAGCCCCACGCCGCAGAGGCGGTGGGCCCACCCGGCCGAGGCGCCCCCCGTGCCTTGGGCCACCTTTTGCCCTCGGTGAACTCCCCCGCCAGGGAGGGTGCCGATCCACGCGGGGGGGAGGAGGGTGATGATGCTGATGATGCTGATGCTGGTGCTGGTGCTGGTGCTGGTGCTGGGTCTGGTGCTGATGATGATGCTGATGATGCTGATGCTGATGCTGATGCTGACGTTTGTGTTTATGTTGGTGATGATGAGGAGGAGGAAAGGGAGCAGGAGGACAGGATGAGGAGGAGACTGGGAGGAGAAGCAGCAACAGGATGAGTAGAGATGAGGGTGATGATGATGTTTTAATGATGATGATGATGATGATGATGATGATGATGATGATGATGATGATGATGATGATGATGATGATGATGATGATGATGATGATGATGATGATGATGATGATGGTGGTGGTGGTGGTGGTGACGACGACGATGATGATTATGACGAGGAGGATGACGATGACGACGATGATGATGGTGATGGTGATGGTGATGATGATGGTGGTGATACTGATGGTGATGATGCTGACGACGATGATGCTGATGATGCTGTTGATGATGGTGACTGTGGTGGCGATGATGATGCTGCTGTTGCTGCTGCTCATGATTGTGATGATGACGATGACGTTGACGGTGATGGTGATGATGATGGTGATGCTGATGCTGATGATTATTACGACGATTTTGATCATCACGATGTTGCTGATGATGATGATGATGTTGATGATTCTGATGCCGACGACGAGAACGATCGCGGTGATGATGCTGACGATGAGGATTACGGTGGTGGTGATGATGGTGGTGGTTGTGTTCGTGGTGAATACGATCTCCACGACGACGCTGCTGATGATGGTGGTGGTGATGATGATGGTGATGATGATGATGCGGATGCTGATGCCGCTGATGATGTGCTGATGATTGTGGTGTCGAATATTATGTTGCTGATGATGTTGACGAATACGACGATGCTGATGATGATAATGCTGATGATGAGGGTGCTGATGATGATGTTGCTTATGCTGCTGATGGTGAAGGGGATGATGATGCTGATGCGGATGCTTATGGTGCTGTTCATGGTGTTGGTAAGGCTGTTGTGTATGCTGATGGCGTGTATGATGATGGTGATTATTCTGATGCAGACGATGTTGCTGCTGCTGATGCTGCTGCTGATGATCTGAATGACCATGATGATCATGATGCTGCTGATGCTGTTGAGGATAATTACGATGAGGATGTTGAATATGCTGGTGATGATAATGAGGAGGGGGGTCAGGTAGATGATGGTGATGATGCTGCTGATGATCATGACGCGCAAGAGGACCAGGATTATTGTGTGAGGATGAGACTGTGCGTTCTGACATAGGGGGCGTTGTATACTGGACGAGCGGGATGAGGTGGCGGATGAGCACGAGGCTGAGCAGGACGACTAGCAGGAACATGAGGAAGGAGGGGGTTGACCAGCAGCTGGAGCAGGGTGTAGGAGGAGCAGGGGGGTCTGGGGAAAGCGGGGGAGTGAACAACAAGGGGAACGGCAATGACGAGGAACGAATCGGATCCAGAAATGTGGTCCGCGCAGGGGCGAGAGTGCACATCTAAGCAACGGCAGCGAAACACCGATTCCGAACTTCGGCTAACGCTGCAGCGGGAACATTGTCTTGCTCATTGGAAATTGTCCGATTGGAAACCCATGTGGACACAACATCCTGGGTGTGAAAATATGAGGGAGCGGGGGTGCCCTCGCACAAGACTGCATGATTGAAGATAGGAGGGTCGTTTCAATATGATGCAATCGCAGAGAGTGGTGGGGAGGAGGGGCAGGAAGAGGAGTAGGAGGAGGAGGAGGAGGAGGAGGAGGAGGAGGAGGAGGAGCAGGAGGAGGAGGAGCAGGAGGAGGAGGAGGCGTAGGGAGACCAGCAGCTGGGAGGCTTGGGCGAGGTCGGGGCTGCTGGCAGGCCAGCAGCCCCGACCTCGCTCAGGCCCGCTGTCGCTTTCTATAAGCTGGGCCAGATTTTCCTTCGTTCGCGGGTTTGGGATTTGGGCTTGAATGGAGAATTTGGAGAATCAGGAGGAGGAGGAGGAGGAGCAGGAGGAAGACAGATGAGGAGGAGGAGGAGGAGGAAGCGGATGGGGAGGAGGAAAGAGGATGGATGGACGGGGCCGTATTTGTCGGGAGGTGACCGCACCAGAAGCAAGGAGGGGATTCCTTTGGAAGACAGGGAAGGGTCTCCGAACAGGCGCAACCCATCCCTCGTCCCATCACTGCCCATGGCAAGTGACGGGCAATGGACCGCTGTAGCCCTGCAGGGCTCTCGCTATATGTCGCGCGAGCGCCTTCCTCCGTGCAACCATGGCTTGTCGAACACGAACGTGGAGAAAGCAGCGTTGATGTCCGTACTCGTGAGCTTGGTGCCGAAGAGCTCGACTCCACGCTCGTTCAGCATCGGCACACAGAGGAGCGCTGCCATGGGCTCCACACGGAATAGCAGCACCAAAGCAGCCAGAAGCCTTGCGATGGGCTCCACCAGAAGCGACCGGAGCCCATTGCTCTCGAGATCCATCACATACGTCGTCACCACGCTCGGGACAAGGCAACACCATGGGTTCCACGAGGAACGGCAGCAACCATATGATTACAAGCACCACCGCGTGCGGCGTCAGCGTGTTCAGCTATTTCACATAAAAGAGCCTCTGCTAGCAGTGCAGCAACATCTGGAATAGCAGCAGCGTCACGTACAGCGCCGCCAAAACCAGAAGCACTGGCATTGGCTCCACAAGGGAAGCCTGTGCCCCGTTGCTCACGCGGCCCATCACGTGAAGCGTATGCGAAGGCGGCCAAACGAGGACTACAGTCAACGCGTCTTGTAAGGACGCGCGCCTTCATATAGGATACCCTTGCGTCCTTGCCTCTGTGGCCCGTCCTTTGCCGTTTTCACTGGTCGCCGCCGCCCAGAAAAATCCCAACTTCAGCCTCCAAGGGTCTTGCGTCCTTACCACGCGTCCTTCATATACTTTTGACTGCAGCAACACTTGGAACCAGGGCAGAGCACGCCAGAGGCGACCACCACGTCGGACTCACGTGCGTCCTCCGAGTCCTCGGCCACCTCCCTTGGCCGGAACTCGGCCGCACCGGCGCGGAGTGGCCGGCGCGGCGCCACGAGCGCCTGCTCCAGCACCTCGGCACGCGGGCCAGGAGGCGGCCGTGGCGGGAGGCCATGCGCCAGGGGCGGCGGGGCGTGCCTCGCACCGTTTTTGGCATCGCTCGGAGGTGTGCACTTTTTCTCGGCGGGGATGAAGGAGCATCCTGGAGCATCCTGCGAAAAGACCACACACGAAACCGAACAAAAAAGCACAGGGAACGGACGTCCGAGCGATGGCCAGCGTTGCCCCCCCAGTCGTGACCTCCACCGCGCGCTGGAGGCGCTCTGGCCGCAGCCCCGCCCTGCGAGCTGCGAGCTGCGACGACCGCCTCGCCCATCGTGGGGGTAGTCGCGCCGATCTCGCCGCCGAGCTCCCGGTGCTCGGTGCGCGCGACGCGGAGGCCGTGCAGCCGGCGAGGCAGCGCCGCCACACGAGAGACGACCCGCGCGTCCCGCCGCGCCCGGTGGAGACGCTCGGCAAGAGCCCGCGCGCTGGCCGCCGCTCAGCTTCGGGCTTCCATCGCGGCCACCGGCGCGCACCCGAGCGCCTGCTCCGGGCGCGCAGCGACGCGAGGGCCCCGCGCTCGTCTGCGCACCTGAGCCAGAGTGGCTACGGAGGGAGGCAAGAGGAGGCGGAGGAAAGGCCGTCGCAGGCCTAGAGGAGGACACCAACGCCGGCCTCGGCGGCGCGCCTCCGCCGCGGGGAGAAGATCTCGGTCTCGGCGATGCTGGTAGTACTCTGGCCGCCGAGGTGGCCGGAATACTACCACCAACGCCGAAGTCTAGGATCATCTTCCCCCTGTGGAGGCACCCCCCCTGAAGTTGGTGTTGGTGCCCACTTCCAGGCCTCCAGGGCTGAGGAGGGGGAGGGCCGCCCCAGCCGCGCAGGCGAGGCCCTCGCCCGGCGCGGCGGAGCGCAGCGGGCTGGCCCGGTGGGCGGAGGCCCGGCGGGGGCTGCCGGCGGCAGCCTGCGGCGGCGAGCGCCCTCGATGGCCACGGCGGCGGCGGAGACGACCAACGATCTGCGACGGCAGACGATTGCGGCGACAGACGAAAGAGCGGCGACGCCGAGCGGCGACGGCGACGGCGGCGGCAGCGGTCGCGGCGTCGGCGACGAGCCACGACGTGCGACGGGACGGGCGACGGCGGCGGCGGCGGCGGCGGGGGAGCAGTTGGCATGAAGGAGAGGGGTTCCGAGGGAGCACGGGTTCCGGACCTCGGCCGGGGCCCAGGACCAGCGCTCCTTGCCGAGCCGTTCTTTTTCAAGGTGTTCTGGGGGCCCGTGGAGGGCCCCAGTGGAATTGAAACCGCGAAGCACTTCCAGGGCTCGTCTCATTCATGCGAAAGACGGCGACGACGATGAGTGCCACCAAGATAGGTGCCCAGTTTTTGGGTACTTCGGGAGCGCGCGCTGGAAAGTAGCAGGAAGGCCACCCTTTTCGTGCGGTGTGGTTGAGGCGAGTGTTAGGAAAAGTCCACCTTCCAGGCCGCGGTGTCCACCGCGTTGGATGAGATCTCGAGCCGAGCACGTTCTGTCTCCACTGATCCCACCATCCTGGAAATTCCAGTTGGAGTCAGGGCGTTAGCACTTCCCTTGCCGCAGATGTTTCCCGAAGCGTTGCAAGCGACAGAGGTTGGTGGCGTTCAGCGCTCACCTACCACTCCAGAGACGGGCGTGCCAGTTGCAGCGGCACCAGCGCCCAAGAAGGCACCTTGGCCCATTAAATCGGGTCGGGCGAAAGGGGGGGATTGGGAAAGGGGGGGTTACGAAATTTGCTGCATGCAGCTGGTTTCGGCCTCACCGAGGGGCCCATTCCTCGATACATGGCCGCTCCTGGTGCCGGGAGGCGCCGGGAAAATCAGCTACGTAAGCTGATTCTCAAACCCCCCCTTTGCTATCCCCCCCTTTCGCCCGACATTAAAGCAGGGGGGGGCGCAGGTGGGGCCCGCCCGACGTGACCGATCCGTTGACGAAGTTTCAGGGGGGTGGCGGCGGCCCGTCCCCGATGTCGTCCCCCAGGCCGCGTGGGTGCCAGCAGCGGCGGCGGGTCAGCGAGTGGTGGGTCCGCACGCAGCTCGAGCTCCCGCCGCCGCCGGCGGGAGCTGGTCGCCCCCCGACGCGTCCTCCCGCTCCGAAACCGCTGGCCAAGGCCGAGGCTGGGCACAGCATTGGTGAGCTCCGTCGGCCGCAGCTTTGCGCAGGCGTGGTTGATCGAGCACGGCCCCAACTTCGCTCCAGTCCCAGGGCATTACAAGTGGCTGACTCAAGCCGATATCAGGCCGCGCGTAATTTTTGGCTGAGTGTTTCGTTAATTGGACGGCTGATAACCCAGAGCCCGAACTTGCTGGTCCATCTTTGCAGGCTATCTCGCAGGGCGATTGCTTGGCGCTTAGAACCAGTGCTGGTTTCAGTTATGTCGGTGGCTACAATATGTTACCATTGCCGTACCTGGAGGGGCCGCCCCTGTGGCGGAACGAGGTATCGGTCCACCGCTTGGTTGTGCATAGTGCACGGTCAATGCAGGTCAGTCGCCCCCAGGCCAAGTTACCCAAGAACAACCGTGCGCCGTGGGGCTCGAGAGATCCCTGCCAGTCGCTCATCGAATGCAATCGTGGTTGCCAAACTCGTCCTCGTAACGTTTTCAAAACGCAGGTCTTCACTCAGGCCGCTCCTGAGAAGCGCGAAGCTGAGTTTTTTTTGTTCGTTTCATTGTTTTTGGTTTTCAAATTTTTTGATGCCAGGTTCGGAATGCTGTGGACCGGCGACCCAGTGATCCTTGCGACCAAGGTTATCTAGAAGGAGTCCCACAGTAGCCACTGTGAGATCAGTATTGGAACGATTGCCATGAGGTTGTCGACGGAGGAGTTTGCCGAGTTCTTCTCAAACGGGCGCATGAGTCGGTGAGGTCTTACAAGCAGGGCGACACGCCCGAGCGGTTAAATTAGAGATGGGATGCGCGCCACGCGCAGCTCCGGGCACGTGCCCGCGCCGAGCGGAGCTCAAGGTCACGCTATCGCACGGACATCGCGCAATCGACGGTCGCCCCATCTTGGAGTTCGACGCCGCTGCAAGTCGAGGAAAGATGTCGTGCGCTGGCAGGCCTAACTACCAGCGTACGATTTCGAGCTCTGGGTCAGAGGGGGCAGGTGGTTCATTGCTCAGGATCGGGGGAGGCATTCGCGCTGACTTCCCGAGTTACGTGCGCAATCTGCACCGTTCGTTCTAGGAGGCAAATGGGCGTTGCGAGAGCGTGGTGGGTAAGAGCATCAAGTCGCTTAGAGACCATGACTACGGGTGTTGGGTTTTTTTCAGGATCATCACGACGACGCCGACCATGCAACGACAATGTGCGACCCCGCCGATAAGGCCGGTTGTCCGTTTTCAGTTTGGACAATACCCCGAGGCAAGTCAGGGCGCGCGGCGGCCGCGCGACCACCCCAACGAGGTCGGCCAGCCGCCGTTACCAGCGCTAGGTGATGTGTTATTTCTTCCTCGGCTTGTTAGCTATCACCACTACTGACAATGTTACAGAATCTGCATGTTTTGGCACTTCGCGGCTGTTTGCATTAGTGTACCGTTTGTTAGGAAGCCCATGGGCGTTCACGACCGGACCACAGCCGGTTTTTGCCAGTGTTGATTACGCATGCTTTGGATTCCGCACATGGTTTGCCTTGCTGGATGTATGTAGGTGTGTTGTGTTTACATATCTATGTGCATGTATGTGTATACATATAACGGCGCACCTGGTCCGGGGGCCCGGGGCCGGGACCACGACCGCAAATGTGGGGACCGGGGGCTTTGGAGGCGCCGGAGGCCCACAGAATGCCATTAGAAAGCGCCAGGAGAGCCCCAAAACGCTCCAAGAGAGACCCGAGACACCCAAAGGTCGCTCTAAGACGCCCAGCATTGCCTCCGGACGGCTTCAGAAGCCCCCAAGACGCCCCAAAAGGCGTCCAAGCCGCGCCCGAAGAGATCTCCAAAAGGCAAAAAAAGCTCCGTTCCTTTCGTAAAACGTATATTTTTACTACATCAATTGTTTTCGCTGCCGTACAGTTCATGACGACGCCGGAGGCCCCCAAGACAGCCCCAAGCCAGCCCAAGAGGCGCCCCAGAGGGCCACAAGACAGCCCAAGAGAGCCTCAAGACGGCCCAAGAGGCGCCCAGAACAGCCCAAGTGCGGCCCTGAGGCCCACAAAAGGCTACCAGAAAGGACTCGGGACGTTCCAAACGCGACCCGAGACGCCCAATGGTCGCACCAAGACGCCCAACATCGCCCCAGACGGCTTCAGAAGCCGCCAAGACGCCCCAAAAGGCCTCCAAGACGCGCCCGAAGAGATCTCCAAAAGGGCAAAATAGCCCCATTCCCTTCGCAAAACGTATATTTTTACTACCTCAATTGTTTTCGCTGTCGTATAGTTCTTGACCACATCAGAGGCTCCCAAGACCGCCCCAAGACAACCTAAGTGGCGCCCCGGAGGGCCCCAAGACAGCCCAAGAGAGCCCCAAGACGGCCGATGAGGCGCCTAAAACAACCCAAGTGCGCCCCTGAGGCTTACAAAAAACTACCAGAAAGGATTTAATACGCCCAAAGGTCACCCAAGACGCCCAACATTGCCTCCAGACGGCTTCAGAAGCCCCCAAGACGCCCCAAAAGGCCTCCAAGACGCGCTCGAAGAGATCTCCAAATTGCAAAAATAGCCCCATTCCCTTCGTGAAACGTATATTTTACCATATCAATTGTTTTCGCTGTCGTACACTTCTTGACGACATCGAAAGCCCCCAATACTACCCCAAGACAGCCGGAGAGGCGCCCCAGAGGGCCCCAAGACGGCCCAAGAGAGCCCCAAGGCGGCCCAAGACGCGCCCAAAACAGCCCAAGTGCGCCCCTGAGGCCCACCTACTGGATTTGGCTCAGGACTCTCGTGATATCAGAGAAGGTACGAACACCGTTTTTATATTCAGCTGTCTGCGGCATGCCCCGCCACCGTGCCAGCGCAGCTCTTGTGACACCTCTTGTCTCTATTGAAGACGCCTAATGCGAATCACCACCGCCCCCTTGCCTTATTGGAAACGTTTATGTGGCCAAACGTTGGGCCAAAGTTTGTCCAAGGTATTGGGCTATGTGTTCCCACAGCCGTTGTGGAAACCCGTGGGAACACTTGGGGGAGGAAGAGGGAGAGGATTAGACGCAGGAGCAAAAGGTGGAGGAGGAGGAGGAGGAGTAGGAGGAGGAGGAGGAGGAGGAAGTAGGCCTCTCGGGGGCCTCCTGAGGGCCTCTTGGGGCCTCTTGGGAGCTTCTTGGGGCCTCTTGGGCCGTCTTCTGTCGTCTGACGCCTGCGGAGGCCGTCTTTGAGGACTCTCTGGGCCGCCTTGGGGCCTTCTTGGGGCGGTCCAGGGCAGTCTTGAATGTCTATTGGGCCGTCTTGGAACCCTCTAGGGACCTTCTTGGAGGCCTCTTAGGCAATCTTGGGGCCCTCTTGGGCAGTCTTGGGGCCTTCTTGGGCGCCTCTTGGGCTGTTTTTGGGCCATCATGGGGGCCTTTTGGACCTTTCTGGGCCGTCGGAAGCCAAACAAATGAGAACGCTAAAATCGCTTCAAACGTGCCGCCGCATATTGTCGACCTCTGTGCGGCGTCGGACGCCGAGCCGCTTGGCCAAAATATTCCGGAAGCCGTTTGGCTAAAATATCTTTGCGGGCGTTCGCCCTTCTCTTGCGCCTTGCTTAGGTTCAATTGGGCTTAACCTACGCTCATGTGGGGTAGTTCGAGGGCACCTGGAGGCTCTACGCGGCCGTCTAGGCGTAGGATGCGCAGGATGGGTCACACGTGACAGCTTTCGTCTTCCCTTGTGGACTAGCCCTTCTGAGTCGTCAAATTCGACACCTCTTGTTATCACGTTTCTCCCGGCTCTCATGAACACTGCCCGGATTGTCTAGGGGCCCACCTACGCTTGTGCGGGGTTTGGATGGGCCTGTCGCGTGCTTGGCGCGAGATGCAGGATGCGCTGGATGCGTTGCGTGTGGTACCGAGCGTCTTCTCTTCTGGACAAACCACCCCCCGTCGTCATCGGCCTGTTTCTGGGGTTGCCTTGGGCTTTTGTGGGGCGGTTTCGGAGAGCCCTGGAGGTCCTCCAGGGCTGTGTTTGGCCAACTAACCCCAGCGTCGGGTGCCGAAGAGGGAGAGGATGAGAAGAGGGAGCAAAGGGAGAAGGAGGAGGAGGAGGAGGAGGAGGAGGAGGAGGCAGTAGGCCTCTTGGGGGCCTCCTGAGGGCCTCTTGGGGGCCTCTTGGGAGCTTCTCGGGGCCTCTTGGGCCGTCTTCTGTCGTCTGACGCCTGCGGAGGCCGTCTTTGAGGCCTCTCTGGGCCGCCTTGGGGCCTTCTTGGGGCGGTTCAGGGCAATCGTGGATGTCTATTGGGCCGTCTTGGAACCCTCTAAGGACCTTCTTGGAGGCTTCTTCGGCAATCTTGGGGCCCCCTTGGGCAGTCCTGGGGCCTTCTTGGGAGCCTCTCGGGCTGTCTTGGGGCCATCTTGGTGCCTTCTGGGCCTTTCTGGGAGTCGGAAGCCATTGGCAGCGGGGGCGTCACCACGCAGAGTTTTTCAAGATCAGACACTTTGAAAACCAATTGTTTCCATTGCCAGAAAGTATTCCAGGCATCCCAGTTGGGGTCCGAGTCGATGGGGTTGGAGGATCGCGCCGTATCGTCGATGTCTCGGCGATGCGGCTCGATGTGGAGCCCGAATTGTTCCACGCTGGAGTCGCCGATGCATCGGCGATGCATCGCCGATGTGTTGGCGATGCGGTGCGATCCTCCGGCCCCATCTACGCCGACCCCCTCTAGCATGTGTGCATGTGTGTATGTGTATGCCTGTGTGTATGTATGTATGTATGTACGTACGTACGTACGTACGTGCGTGCGTGCGTGCGTGCGTGCGTGCGTGCGTGCGTGCGTGCGTGCGTGCGTGCGTACGTACGTATGTATGTATGTATGTATGCATGCATGCATGTATGCATGCATGTAAGTAAGAATGTATGTATGTATGTATGTATGTATGTATGTATGTATGTATGTATGTATGTATGTATGTATGTATGTATGTATGTATGTATGTATGTATGTATGTATGTATGTATGTATGTATGTATGTATGTAATGTATGTTTGTATGTATGTATGTATGTATGTATGTATGTATGTATGTATCATATACTTGGAAACCGGGGGCCAGGGCCCCGGGCCGGGAAACCCTCCCGAATTTCCCCCCCCCCCCCCGTAACCCACTTTGCCCCCGGGCGTCCGGAGGCTCTTTTGCGCCCCTGGAGGCGTCCACCACGGCTTCCGGGGACGGCAAGAAGCCGCCAAGACGGCCCAAGAGCGCTCCAAGACTCTCAAGATAACCCCATCAAGGCCCAAGGGGCCCCCAAGAAGCCCCAGGGGCGCTCCGAGAGGCTTTCCAAGAGAGCCCAAAGAGGCAACAATCATATATTTTCATTGTGTTTTTTCAATGTTTTGTTGCTTGCCCGCGTTTTCGGGCTTCTGACCTTCCAAGATTGCCGAGGAAACCTCGAACATCGCCCCAAGACGGCCCAAAAGGCCCCCGAGAGGCCCCCAAGACAGCCCAAGAGGGCGCCCAAACGGTCCAAGAGGCGCCCAAGACGGCCCAAGAGGGCTTCAAGACGGCCCCAAGAGGTGCCAAAGAGGGGGAACACGAACCGACAATGGAGATTTCCGCCCCAATAGGCCCCCAAGAGGCCCCAAGAGGCTTAAACATGCCCCCGTCAGAGACCCCAAAGAGGCCCCAAGATACCCCAAAACGGCCCCCCAGAGGCTTCGAAACATTTCAAAATTGCCTCCCCCCAAGAACCACTCCAGAGGCCCCACGAAACCCACTGAAGGCCCCAAAGAAGCCCCTACAGTCCGCAAGCAGCCACGGACGAGCCCCGCGAGGCATCATAATTGCCTCGAACATGTTCTTTGGAAGCTTCGCAAGAGACCCCAACAAGCATCCAATATGCCTCTGACCCACAACACAGGCACGGTGGCGGCTTCATCCGTTGCCCTCCTGTTGATTTGGCCCCAGGATTCACGACGGCCCCAAGAGAAGGGCAAGATGGCTGAGATCAGTCCGAACCACAAGCGGACGCTGGGGCATCGGTTCCATTCTTTATCTTCCCTCCTCTCTCTCGCCCCCCTCCCCTCAGTCCCTCCTTGCCCGCTCCCCCATACATATGGCCTCGCTTGATCGAGTAATCATCTTGTACAGCGTGAGCTCCACAGCGAGATGGGCCGCAAACGCCCAACGAGACCCTGGACGAACCCCCCGCGGCGCCCAAGAGACCCTTCTCTGCTGGGGCCAGGCTCATGTTGATGTTTCAAACCATGCTGAAACCATTCGTCGGTACGTGCATTCGTGCAGCCGTGATTTTGTCAATGCGCGCAGCCGTGGTATTGTCAAGAGCCTGCGCTTGCTGGAACCTAAGCGCGCGCGAAGCGCGCGCGTGGTTCTAGTTACAATATACGTGGTGCAATATATGCGGGCAACACATGTGGTGCAAATTATGTTGTGCAGTTTTCGTTTTGCAATACATGCGGTGCAATCTCGGTTGTGCAATCTACGTGGTGCAGTCCAGGTGGAGCAGCCTATGTGGCGCCATCCATGCGGTGCAGTATCGATTGTGCACTTAGGTGGCGATGGGGCGGCGACTGCGAGAGCAGTCGCCAGAACGACCTGCAGGACCAGACGACGGGCGGCGACGAGCTTGCGACGAGGCGGCGACGGCGGCTACATAGACGCCAGACCGACCCGCAGGCCCAGACGACGGGCGGCGACGAGGCGGCAACGGTGGCTACATAGCCGCCACGCCGACCCTCCGGCCGAGACGACGGGCGGCGGCGAGGCGGCGACGGGGACGTGATGGCGGCTACATAATGGCCGTTATATCGACCTTCAGGCCCAGCTAGTTGGACAAACTAAGAACCCCGAAGTGCAGGCACTGTGTGGGCAACACACTTCTATGATTCATCTTGGCATCGCCGCCACGCGCGCCGCGGCGCGACGTCTAGCAGGTCGAGCGGGGAGCGAGGCACGTGCGGGCCGGCCCAGGTCACGCGGCGTGGAGGGCACACGCGCACACGCAGACGTACACGCACACACACGCACACGCACACGCACACGCACACGCACACGCACACGCACACGCACACGCACACGCACACGCACACGCACACGCACACGCACACGCACACGCACACACACACACACACACACACACGCTTCCACGCCCACAGACGCATTCACACGCACGTTTCCACGCCCACACACGCATGCTCACGCACATGCGCACACACACACACACACACACGCACACGCATACACGCACGCACAACACACGCACACACACGCGTTTCCACGCCCACACGCGCATTCACGCGCACGTGCGCACACGCGTGAACTCCGCGGGCGGGGCAGCGAAGCCGCTCGGCCGCCCGGCAGCGGCGCCCGACGGGGCCGCCGCCGGGGCGGAGCCGGAGCGGGAGGGCAGCAGCGCATTGGCGCGGTGCAGGACGGGTCACGCGCTGGCCACGCTTTTGTGACGACAGGGTGCCAGCGAGAGGAGGGGCGGAAAAGGGGGAAAACGGAGGCAAGAAAGGATTTTGTGACGACACGGGGGCCAGCGAACCGAGGGGCAAAAAAGGGGGGGGGGGGCAAGCATAGCTAACGAGGCAGCGAGGAGGAGAGGAGGAGCAGCAGGCCGCCGACGGGGACGTGCGAGGAGAGCCGCGAGGGGGACGGCGGGCCGACCGGCGAGGGAGGGGGAGCCCGCGGCGAGGCGCAGCGAGGAGGCACCACGAGCGCAGGGGCGAGGAGGGGCGCGCCGGGGGGAGGGGAGGAGCCAGCCCAGGGCGGCGGCGAGGAGGGAGGAAAAGGAGGCGCATTTCGAGGAAAAGGAAAGGAGGAAGAGGAGCCCGAGGCGAGGAGAGGAGGAGGCACCACAAGCACAGGGGCGAGGAAAGGCGCGCCGGGGGAGCGGACGAGCCAGCCCAGGGCGGAGGCGAGGAGGGAGGAAACGGAGGCCCAGTTCGAGGGCACCCGGGGGCGTAGGGACAGGGGTGGGCCCGGCTCGGCGGGTCCATCCGCGGGCCTTCCTGCCGCGCGATCCGCGCACGCGCGAGTTCTCCACGGCGCGCCTGCAGTCCTTGAGCGTCCGGGGGCACGCCTGGCTTGGTGGCTGCTCGCGGGGGGAAGGCGGACAGGCCGCCGCCCACGGCGGCGTCCGCTGGGAACTCAGGGAGGGGGGAGGATTGCGAGGGGGAGCGGTAACCAGGAGAGTCCGACTCGTGCGCTGGGGGGGGGGGGGGCGCCACGCTGCCGAGCGGTAGACTCGAGTCGGGCATGTCGCTCTACAGGAGGAATATCAACAGAGAGTCAGAACATAATGTAGGGTCCGGAATTAGAAAGCGGGGCCTCCCCCCCCCTCTGACCTCTCCCGGGGGGGGGATAGCGCCCCCGGCAGGGAGAATTTTATTATTCTTCGCCCAAAGGATTTCGTCGTCGCCAACGACGACGACGACGACGACGACGACGACGACGACGACGACGACGACGACGACGACGACGACGACGAGGAGTGGAGGACCCTCCCTTTCGTCCTCCTCCCTCCCTCCCTCCCCCCTCCCTCCCCTCCCCACCCCTCCCGCGTCCGCCCTCCCCGGAGGTGCGCCCAGCCCCCCCGAGCCGGAGATGCCTGCGGGTGCTGCCTCCGCGTTGCCGACATTTGCCCGATATTACCATCCCGAGCCAGGTGTTTCGGAATATTGTCCGACATTTGCCCGATATTGCCATCCCGATTGTTGCGGGTGCTTCCGATATTATTTGTCCGACATTTGCCCGATATTGCCATCCCGAGCCAGGTGTTTCGGAATCTTCCGTGTCGTCAGAGGCACCGTCCGAGGAGCATGGATATTGTTAACTCGTTTCAATTCGTTTGCTCTGTGCAGTGAGGACGTGCCGAATGTGCTGTTTCGAGCCGTTGAGTGGTAGAGTGATGCATTCGGTTCAGTTGCAACGCAGCCTTTGCAGGCAAATCAGTAGAGAAGAGACTGCCGTCCCGCCACCGATTCTATGTCCGATTATTTGTCCGACGTTGCCATCCCGCCACCGTTTGTTTTGTGGGTCCGAGGCCGCTCAGATGGCTGATGGGTTCTCCTGGGGAGCGTCTCGGGGGCGTTTGGGGGGCATTCGTTGGGCCTCTCGGTTTTTTTTTGAGGGCTCTCGCGGGACTCCCTGGGGGCACCTCGGGGCTTCTCTGGGGCGTCTCGGGGGTCGTCTGGGGAGGGCGTTCTGGGGCCGAAGGCTCCACATGTCTGTTCGGATTCCCCTTCCGGGCTTCCTTTTGAGGCTGTCCTCGGGCTCTCTTGGGCCGTCTTGATGCTTCGTTGTGGAAGTGCTTGGAACCCGCTCGGGGGCTTCCCGGGAGCCTCTCGTGTCATCTGGCAGGGATATTGGGGAGCTATTGGGCCGTCTCGGGAGCCTTTCGGGGGCGCGTTGGGAACATTTTTTGTCCCCCTGGGTTTTTTAGGGCTCTCGCAGGGCTCCCTGGGGACACCCCGGGGCTTCTCTAGGGCGTCTCGGGGGCCTCCTGGGGGGGCGTTTTGTGGCCGAGGACTCCAAATGTCTGTTTGGATTCCCCCTTCTGGTCTTCCTTTTGAGGATGTCCGGCTTTCTCTTGGGCATTGGCTATTGTAAACATGCACATATATCTACGCGGCAATACTATAACAAACATATTCGGACACGACCGGATTACGGCAGGTAAGGTCACCGAAAGCGGCAGCAGCAGGAGCATAATGATAACTTATGGAGTACAGTGGCGGCAGCAGCTGTGTCTCTTTTTGTCATCCTCTCCCTCAGTCCTCCGTTGCCTTTTTGGGTCAGGATCTCAGAGCGATTTCGGGCGTATCCCGACAGCTTTGGTTGCCGGGCGCGCCGCCCGCGACCGCGCATTTGCTGGGTGCGCCGCCGTGCCGTTTCAAAATGTAAATAATTTATTGTTGTGTTTTTCTTCTGGTGTGTCGGGTGCGCGGCCGTGCCATTTCAGATTGCAATTTGCTAATTCTTATGCATTTCTTCTGGTTCGCTGGGTGCGGAGCCGTGCCGTTTCAGAATGGCAATGCTTACTTATTATAATTTTTCTGGCGCGCTGGGCGTGCGGCTGCGCCGTTCGAGATTGCAAACTTTTAATTATTATGTTTTTCTTCTGGCGTGCTGGGTGCGCGGCCGTCCTGTTTCAGAATGTCAATTGTTAATTATTGTCATTTTCTTCTGGTGCGCTGCGTGCGCGGCCGTGCCGCTCCAGAACCTAAATTGTTAATTATTATCCATTTCCTCTGCTGCGCTTGGTGTGCGGTCGCGCCATTTCGTATTCGAAATTGTTAATTTTTGTGGTTTTCTTCTGATGTGCTCGGCGCGCAGTCGTGTCATTCCAGATTCGAATTTGCTCGTGCCGTTTTATATTCCAAATTGGTAATTCTCGTTTTTTTCTTCTGGTGTGCTGGGTGCGCGGCTGTGCCGTTCCAGATTGCAAACTCTTAAGTGTTCTGTTTTTCTTTGGGCGTGCTGGGTGCGCGGTCGTCCCGTGGCCGTCCCGTTTCAGAATGTCAATTACATTCTTATTTTTTTCCTCTGGTGCGCTTCGTGCGCGGCCGCGCCGTTTCATATTGCAAAGTGCTAATTCTTACGGTTTTCTTCTGATGTGCGACTGTGCCGTTTCAGATGGTAATTTGTTAATTCTTATGTGTTTCTTCTGGTTTGTTGGGTGCGTGGCCGTGTCGTTTCAGAATGTACTTTTTTAATCATTAGCCTTTTCTTTTGGTGCGCTGCGTGTGCGCCGTTTTAGAATAAAATCCTCAATTCTTATGCTTTTCGTTTGATGTGCTGGGGTGCGGCCGTGCCGTTTCAGATTAGAACGTGTTAATTCTTACGATTTCTTTTTCGTGTGCTCGAAGCGCTGTCGCGCAGTTTCATATTGCAAACTGCTTATTATTCTACTTTTCTTTTGGTCAGCTGGGTGGGCGGTTGTGCCGTTCCAGAATGCAAAAAGTTGATTCGTATGCTTTTCTTCTGGTGTGCTCGGTGACCGGCCGTGCCGTTTCAGAATGTAAATTGTTAATTATTATGATTTTCTTCGGGTCTGCTGCGTGCGCAAAACGCCTTTTCAGAATATAGATTGTTATTCGCGCGCCGAACAGATTAGAAGAAAATAGTAAGAATCAGCGATTTGCAATTTAAGACGGCACGGCCACGCACCCAACACATCAGAAGAAAAATAATTAGAATAAGCAGCCTGCAATCTGAAACGGCACGGCCGCGCACCGAACACAGTAGAAGAAAATACGAAGAATTACGAATTTGCAATCTAAAACGGCACGGCCGCGAACCGAGCACCCAAGCAAAAAAACGATAGCAACAATAAAAATTAGGATTCTCAATAATAATAGAAGATAATTTAATTTAATAATAATCTTTTTTATTTTTCAATTATATCATTATTCAAAGACGCACTAAAAACAAAAAAATAAATTAAAAAAAAAAAAAAAAAAAAAAAAAAAAAAAAAAAAAAAAAAAAAAAAAAAGTCAAAAAAATAAAAAAAAAAAAAAAATAAAAAAAAGAAAAAAATAAATATGAGAATTGCGAATATGCAATCTAAATCACCCAGCACACAATAATAATGAGTAATCTGCAATCTGAAACGGCGCGACCGCGCACAAAACGCACCAGAGAAACAAACCTTCAGAATTTACATTCTGAAAGGGCACGGCCGCGCACCCTGCACACGAGAAAAAATCATTAGGCGTGCCGTCGCAGATTGCAAACCGCAAATTCTTATGATTTTCTTCTGGTTTGTTTGGGGCACGGCTCTGCCGTTTCAGATTGCAAATTGTTAATTATGTTGGTTTTCTTTTGCTGTGTTGGGTGCGCGGCTGTGCCGTTCCAGATTGCAATCTCTTAATTCTTACTCTTTTCTTCTGATATGCCGGGTGCGCGGCCGTGCCGTTTCAGAATGTATATTGTTCAGTCATCCTTTTTTTGGTGCATTGCATGCGCGGTCGCGCCCTTACATATTGCAATTTGCTAATTCTTATGTGTTTCTTCTCTTGTGTTGCGCGGCCATATGGTTTCAGACTGTAAATTCTTAATTCGTTTCCTTTTCTTCTGGTGTGTTCGGCGCGCAACCGTGCCGTTTCAGATTGCAAACTGCTAGTTCTTATTATTTGTTTCCTGGTGTGCTGGGTGTGCGGCCGTGCCGTTTTAGATTGGATACGGGTAGTTGGTATTTTTTTCACATTCGTCACGTACACGTTTGCCCGCATTGTTCAGAGTTATGTTACTTACGTTTACGTGGTTTCGGCTTCTGTTGTTCACACTCACGTCTCACGTTGTTTGTACCCGCGTTGTTCGTGTTCTCAAGTGTTTCTCGTCTCGAGTTCTTGTTCACAAGAAGTCGTCTGTCATGTGAATCCGTCGCTCGTTTATCATTTCACGTCATTCTTGATCCGAAAGCGTACGGACGCTATTCTTCGTCCTTGACGGTCGCGCGGGTCGTCGGCGATTTCCCAGCGCCAGAACATTTATTATTCTTCGCCCAAGGGAGGTTTTTAAATTCTTGATCCTACATTAGTCTGGGGACGAGGTTTGGACTATAACAGACTATGTTCGAGTATTGCTCCATATCCAGTGGATGGGGTTCATGTTGTTACCGACCGCGCGCGGACCTCCTTCCTCCTCGCTTCCTCCTTCTCTTCTCCATCCTCCTCTCAGAGTATGATGGAACTGATTGATGACTAGTTATAGGAGTATGATGAGGGCGACGATGATGCAGATAATGAATGATGCGGATGAGCACTGGTGTCTCGTGCGAGGCGCTGGTTTTCGCACCCAGGGGGCCCAGATGGCGAGGATGTTTCGAGCGGTGTGCTTGCTTGGGGGGCCAGGCTTGTCTGCGGTCAGAGCAGAATCTGAGGATGTCTCGAACGAAGCGCGGGTTTCAGCACCCCCAAGGGGGTATTGCATCCCTCCGTTCGCGCCAAAACGGCGGGGATGTCTCAAGCGGTTTGCCTGTTTGAATGCCCAACGTCCTCCACTTTTGGAGCAGATTTGGAGGATGTCTCGAGCGAGGCGCTCGTTTTCGCCCCCAAGTGGGGCCAGAATTTGAGGATGTCTCGATCGCATGACTTGTTCTGGTGGACAGACTCGTGGGCACGGATCTTCCCCGGGATGCCACAGGAGGCTCCAGCAGGGGTACCCGGAGGCCCCAAGATGCAACAGGAGGTCCTAGGAGGCATCAGGAGGCCACAGAAAGACCCGAGAGGCCACAGGCTGCCCCAAGAGGCTCCAGGAGGCCCCAGGAAGCTCCAGAAGGCTTCAGGAGGCTCGGGCATGCTCCAGGAGGCCACACGAGGCCCCAAGAGGCCCCGGGAGGCCCCAGGAAGCTCCAGAAGGCTTCAGGAGGCTCCAGCATGCTCCAGGAGGCAACAGGAGGCCACAAGAGGCCCCAGGAGGGGCCCCAGGAAACTCCATAAGGCCTCAGGAGGCTCCGGAAGGCACAAGGAGACCACAGGAGGCCACAGGAGGCCCCAGGAGGCCACAGGAAGCGCCAGAAGGTACCAGGAGGCTCCGGAGGGCACCGGGAGGCCCCAAGAGGCCCTAATTATGTGCAGGAGGTTCTCCCGTGGCTCCAATCCGAGGCGATTGGGCCTCTTCTGGGGCACGGAGGTCCCAGGAGGCATCGGGAGGCCACAGGAAGACCCGAGAGTCCACAGGATGCCCCAAGAGGCTGTTGCTGCGTCAGGGCGGGATCGTCGGCCCACAGATGGGGCGCCAACGGATTTAGGTCTGGCGTTGGGCGCGGCGAGAGGGTGCAGCTGCGGGTCCTGCGGGCATGCCGCTGAGAACGGGTCTGGGCAGGTCGTCGGGACGTCTGTCGGGAGGGTCGCTGGGGCGGGGGAGCCTCGCGGCGTCGGGGACGGCGTGGAGTGCTTCGGCTGCTGCGTCGGGGCGTTGCACACACACGCACACGCACACGCACACGCACACG
>CAUYUJ010014316.1:914607-934607 GCA_963575745.1 Prorocentrum cordatum
GAAGATCCCTTGCACTCGCGTCGCGAGAAGTAAGGACGTCTGGTGTCACACAGTCGCTGAGGATCAGAGCGCGCGCGTGTTGAAACACACACACACACAAGCACACACACGCACACACGCACGCACACACCCTCCCCTCTGACTCTTCTGCGTCCCGAGCCCGCCTCAGTCCTGTGACACCGCATCGCCGATGCATCGGCGACGCGGCGAGATCCTCCGACACGATTTTCTCTGCCCCCTTTGGCCCCCCCTTTATCGCCCCCCATTGAGCAACGCCCGCATCGGAGAGAGAGTGCCCATCCGGGGACGGCGCCGATCCAAGGTCTGGTGTCCGGCGTCGATGGCCAGCAGGGGTTCCAGTGCTTCCGGAAGCTGCCAGCGCCGCCTCCGCCGCCGGCGCCGCCCACCGCGGAGCTCGGGGGTTTGAACGTCGGCTGCACGCAAGAGGGACCTTTCGCCGGATTGCGGCTCCACGAAGGCCTTTCTGGCGCGAGCTTGCGCGCTTGGATTTGACCTCCCCGCCCTGGAAAGCCGCGCACCAGAGGTCACTACTCTTGCCTTGAGGCGCTCTTGCGTGTGGCCAGTCTGCCAGACATCGAAACGAATCATTGAGAAAACGCGTAAAGTAATTTCTCAGACGTCCGCGCAGATTGCTTGGCAGGCACATGGGTCCCCTTGGCGGCGCCTCCTGCGTCGCCCCTGGCGCGTTCCATGCGCCAGTGAGGGGGTTCCAGCGCCCATCCAAGAGGTTTCAGTCACGCAGGCGGGGGTGAGTGGAGGGGGGATGGGCGCCCATAGAAACACCCCCCTTCTTAGATACAGTGCGCCTTATCTCTATACATATCTACCTACATACATACAGACAGACATACATACATACCGATATCCATATATATATATATATGTGTATGTGTATTTAAATGTATACATAGTTGTATCTATCAGGTGGCTTTGAGGGGTCGATCAGGTTGCGACCGAAGTATTGGCTGATATGAATGCCTGATGACGATGGGGGCATTCATGATTATGAAAGATGATGATGAATGGGGGTTTTGGATTCGGGGTCGACAGTGCCTAAAGCGGTTTTGGGAGAAGTGCGTCCGCAGTGATCCTCAAGTGCATGGGCCGTCCAAGGCAACCAAAGGACATGGCGGCAGGTATCGTTGGCGTTGGCGGCGTTATCTTGCAGGTGCAAGATAGTAGAGTGGAAGTCCGACTGGATTGGGGGGGGAGGGAGGATGCTGAGGAGGGAGGAGATGAAGATCACGCGGAACAGGACGATGTGAAGGAGGAGGACTACGAGAAGCTACGGGAGGGATGATGAGCATGTACATGAGACGAGCGAGGATGATGATGATGAGGAGGAGGAGGAGGATGAGGAGGGAAATGAGGAAACGGATAAGGTCAGACAGGATAGTTTGTTGGTGCGAAATGCTCGGCAGTTTTGGGCAGTGGTTGGGGTTTGTTGAAACACGAGTGTGCCCTTTTTGTTCAGCTTCGTCAGGGGTTGTTGAACCGTTTGGCGGTCAGATTGGCTTATCCTGAAATCCTTTGTCGGCCGTGTTCGCATTGGCCTCTTCGTGTCCGTCTCCCGCGCTCTTTCGGGCACTTTTGGGCCCCCTGGGGCTCTGCTTGGGACGTCCTGTGCCCCTTCTTGGGACCTGCGAGCCCCAGACCCTGCCTCATCCTCATCCTCCTCGTCCTCCATCCTTCGTCCTCTATCCACGTCCTCTTCCCAAGTCGCATTCGCGTATTCGTCCTGATAATTAATCGTTCATCCTCCATCCTCAGTTTTCCCAATCCTCCTCCACGTCCTCTGCCTCCTCGTACTCATCCTCAGCATAATCGTTCCTCCCCGATCTTGTCTTGGGCCTACTTCTCATTATGATCATCATCCACATCGTTGTTCTCCTTATCCCCATCCTCGTCGGCGTCCTGATTCTCGCACCTCCCAAGTCCTAGGCCCCAGCAAGCAAGTATCTGCGTGCACTTCCTCCATCTCTGCGAGTTGCTCCTCGACGAGTTCCGGTCTGCAGCAGCCATCGCCCTTTTCGTGGCCGGATTCTTTGCCCGCGCCGATGTGGCCCGACCTGCTTTCCCCCTTGGCGTCGCGCCTTGCCTTGGAGGGTTTCAACGAAGGGCTTTGGCGACCTGAGGTCCGCCTAGGGGCGTTTAAGCCCCCTCCCCCATGGCGCATGCCCGCTTCGTAGCGCACTCGAGAAACTTCGTTGAATTTTTTGAGCGTGCTGTCTTCCATCCGCAGGCCTGAGTTGAACTGACCCGTGCCCCTGATGAGCCTGCCGCCGCCGCCTCCTTCCCCTCCTCCTCCTCCTCCTCCTCCTCCTCCTCCTCCTCCTTCTCCTCCTTTCGCCTACGGCCCCGGGGGAAACCGTGCGTCGCGCCTTGCCTCCTCTGCGTGCTGGGTGCGGCATGGCACCGCCCTGGGCTCCTCGAGCCCATGGGGTGCCCCGTGGAGGCCATCGTGGTCCGCAGTGCTCAGGAGGGAGAGAAGCATGCGATGAGTCGTCGATTCCCAGAAAACTGTTTGGACAAAAATAGGAAGGTGAGGGGGAAGACGAACACCCCCAAACTATTGAAGCATATGGAACTTATATGTCTATATATATATATATATGTGTGTGTGTGTGTCCCTGGGCTCCTTCAAGTGTGCTTCTGGTGGTCCCGTTCGGTATCGTTGGCCCCAGCTTCGCCACTGCCTCGGGCGGGTGCCTCTCCTCGCAGCCCTTCCGTGCGTCTCCCGCCGCGGCGGCGGACTCACGGGTTGACCCGGATCCCCGCAGCCGCCGTGAGGTCGTGCGGGAGTGCAGCGGGGGCCCATGCCAAGAAACACCCTGCTTGCCTCCAGGGTGCCCTGGGTTCCTGGAGTTTCGATGGTCTCTGCCGTGGAAAGCGTGACGTTCCCACGCCAAACATCGGTGGACGTCCTGGGGTCTCAGGGTTGGGTGTTGTTGTGGGAGGCTTCTCGTGGCCAGGGGCCCCCGCTGTGTCTTCGCGCGCCGGGAGGCCGATCTCCGGGCCAGCCTCGGCGGCTCTGGGAGCTTGGCCCTGCTGCTCGGTGGGCCTCGTGGGTCAGGCCCTGGCACGCCCAAGATGAAGGCCGTCCGCCACCGGAGACCCTTTTGGAGGTGCAAGCCGGCGCCTCTGCGGAGCCGGTGGCTGCTCCTCAGAGGCTGTTCTCCTGCGGCCTATTCCGAGAAGTGGGCGGCTTGCTTCCGAGAAGCGTTTTTTGTTCCTGCTGCCGAGAAATCTGCCTCGCGTCTCTGAGCAGCTGCTCCGTAACCTCTCAGAGGTGGCGTGCGTTTGTCGTCCGAGAAGTGGGCCCCCGCACGCCTCGGGGGCCGTTGGGCCGGGCGGGGGGTCGTGGGGGCCGTCCTGAGGGCCGTCGGGTGTGGGGTCACGGGGTCGGGGATCGCGAGGCAGGCGTGGGGAAGCGGCAGGGGCGTCGGGCTGAGTGCAGGCGCGTTGGCGCGTCGGAGGTCCTGGCCGTGCCGTGCCGCCCTACCGCGCCGCTCTCCTCGGCGCAGTGCCGCGCGGTGCCGCGGTGCCGTGCCGTGGGGTCGCGTAGGGTTCTGTCATGCGGTGCCGTGCCACGCCGTGCCGCACCGCGGAGCGGCGCAGTGCGGTGTCACGCTGGTCTTGCGCTGCTCGGTGCAGTGCCGCGCGGTCCTTCGCGGCGCGGCGCCGGGCCACCGTGGCGCTGTGCCGCACGTTGCCGTGCCGCGCGGTGCCGCGCCGAGGGGTGCCACGTCTGGAGGTGTGCGGCTTTCTGGCGCGTTGCATGGTGCCCGTCGCCCAGCTCTTGTATCTCCTCCCGATGCTCCGTTCACCCCGCCTCTTTCGCGGAAAGAGTGAGGGGATGCGCGCAGAGACTTGCTTGCCTGGGCCTCGTGCGAGTAGGAGTACGAGGATGAAGGCGGGGGTGAGGATTGGGATGATAAGAAGGATGATACTGAGGACGAGGATTCGTAGGAGGACGGAGATGGCGACGATGAGGACGACGCGGATTCGGATGAAGATGAGGACCATAATGAGGACCAGTAGGATGAGGACGAGCAGGAAAATGGGCAGAATGAAGGATGGACGGTGGAGGATGAGGACCAGGATGAGGATGAGGATAGGGACAGAGTGCGGAAGACGGAGGACGAAGGATGGACGATGAGGAAGATGATGAGGAGGATGAGGAGGGGCCCAGGGCTCCCGAGAGGGGAAACAACGCATCCAAAACATAGCCCCACCCATGGGGCGCTGGAGACGGACACGGAAGGGTCATGGTGGACCAAGCAGCTTCCAGGACATTCCACGAGTTACCCAGGATGGCCCGAGAAAATGTCAAGAGGTGTCTTATATAGTACATAGTCCAGCTATGTTTCAAGAAAGCCCCGGAACGGCCCAAGAAGGCCAATTCTTTCGCACACATTTGCTATTATGATTATCTTCGTTTCCTCCGCTTCCTCACCCTTCTCCTCCTCCTCCTCTTCGTCGTCAACTTCCTCGTTCACATCCTCTCATTCCGTCTTCCGTTTTGTCGTCTTCCCCCCTTTTTTTTGCTCCGCATTCACTTCGCTTCCCCACTCGCCACATCCCGATGCCAATGCCTCTCGCCACATCCCTTGGAAGCCCTCGACGGCCCGTGGACTTGAGCATTCACGTTGACGCACTCCGGGCCAAAACCGCTTTGGGCAATTAGTCGCACCCGAATCCCAAGCCCGAGTGCAGCTGGCGGATAAGGCGCAAGCAGGCAGAGCCTAATAATCGTCATCCTCCGTATCCTCGTCCTCAGTTTCATCCTCCTCATCGTCCGCTCCATGCGCCCTCGCTTTCTCATCCTCATCTTCATGTTCATCCCGTGCCTCATTCTCATCCCCATCCTGCCCCTCCTAATCTCATACTCGCCCTCATTTCCATCACCATTCTCATCCTCATGCTCACCTTCGTCTGGCGTCCGCGACACTCGCCACTCCCAATGTGAGCAGACGGCCACCGCGAAGCCGCTTGGAGATAGGGCCGGCGCCTTCTAAGAAGCAGCCTCCTTCTAAGAAGCCCTCCCCCTCCCTCAACGCCCTTGAGCGCGCCGCCGTAAGTCCGCGCGGACCTCCGAACGTTCATGTTTCTGCGCATGCAGTTATATTTATTTCTAGAGCTACATAGGAGGATCGGAGGCGGCGAATAGCCCAGGAGCGGGCATCAACGGGTGTCCGTTCGCCTCCATGCGCCTTTTGGATGATTGCATGTAGGACTCCCCCGTTGGGCTACGCCTCTATCGTTGCAGCCGGAAGGAGGATAGGCATATCAGACTGTTCCTCGGGAGGCCTCGCTTGAGAATGGCTGAGAACACTCGGCTTTCTGTGATAGGGTGTCGTGCTAGCCTGGGGATCTTGGAGGCGCTTTTCAGGGTCTCTAGGAGGCCACTTAATGGCCTCCTCGGGTGTGCTGGGCCTCTTGGGAGCCTCAGTGAGGCTTAAGTCGGGCGTGTCCCTCTACAGGAGGAATACTAAGAAATAGTAAAGAACATAGTCTCGGGACGATGTTTCTCCTATTTTCGATTATGTTTGATGCTTATTGCTCGACTATTGTTTATTTGTCGTCCAAGATTCGTTTATAGGGGGACATGCCCGACCTAAGCCTAGGCGCGCCCGAACCTTCCTGGCCGTACTCTTCCTCTCCCGATGTTGTTGACGACGTGCCCGCTGACGAACGCGGCGGCGGCGGCGGCCCACGGCGACGACGAGGAGGCCGTGCACTGCGAGCGCCGCCCTGCGCCGCGCCCCCCCCCCCCCCTCGGGCCGACCTGGGCTCTGGGTGCTGCCAAGTTCGCCGACAGACGCTTCGTAGGGTCTCCGGGAGGCCGCTGCATGGCCTCCTCGGGCGTGCGGGGCCTCGTTGGAGCCTCAGTCTAGGCGCACCCGAAAGTTCTTTGACGTACTCTTCCGCTCCCGACGTTGTCGACAACGTGCCCCCCGGCGGCGGCGGCGGCGGCGGCCCACGACGACGAGGAGGAGGCCGCGCACTGCGAGTGCCGCCCGCCCCCCCCCCTCCGCAGGAGTGGACCGACCTGGGCTCGGGGTGCTGCAACTTCTGATGGGCCCATTTTCCACCACCACCACCATATGTAGGAGAGGGAGGATGAGGAGGAGGAGAGAGGATGAGGAGGAGGAGGAGGAGGAGGAGGAGGAGGAGGAGGAGGAGCAGGAGGAGAGGGAGGAGGACCTCGTCATCGTCCATTCTCCCCCGACCTACATACCGTAGTGTTGATGGAAAGCTTGCCCATCAACTTCGCCGACACCAAGAAGTACATCTCGGAAGAGGGCCAGCAGAGAGAAGTCGGTGGCACTCCTCCAGACCAGCCTCGAAAGTTAAGCGCTCGAAGATCCGCACGGAAGCTATCAACACAGTATCATCGTTCGCGCAGGTCCGCGTGGATATTTTGGATCGGCGTTCGACCTCCCTCCCTGACGATTTGAGTGCGCCAGGCGCCTAGGGGTGTCAGCGTTGATCCGAGAACTCAGCGCGTACCTCCGACAGCTTATGATATGATGGGCCTGTTTCCCACCACCACCACCACCATAAGCTAGAGAGGGGAAGGAGGACGACGAGGAGGATGATGACGAAGAGGAGGAGAAGGAGGAGAAGGAGGAGAAGGAGGACCCCCTCCCCCTCCGACTTATGGTGGTGGTGGAAACGGGCCCATGATGGTATGCAGGCGTTCCTGTCTTCCACCGGTGGCGTGCCGAGGGTGGAAGCGAGGGGGGACAAGCCTTCTCAGCAGGCGGCGGGGCGTCTTAGAATCCCTCCGGCCTTTGAGAAGCCCTCCGATTCCTCCTCATCTTCCTCTTTATCACCTGGGATCGGGGGCGGCAAAGAGGGGGTTGGTGACAAGGGGGGGGATATCATGGCGGGGGCCATGATTGTTCCCCAGATTTCATGGCGCGCCCTCTTATTTCAATACGTCCCCGGCCCCCCCCCTCTGGGCCGCGCACATGCCGCCGTCCATACTTTGCACCCCCCCTCTTGGACGCCTCCCTCTTTGCCGCCCCCGATGGGAGGCGGCGCGAGAGCGCGAAGTTATCCGCACTTCGCGCTTTGCGCAGCGCGAAGTTGGGAGCCCTTGCAGATGGGGTGCGAGTAGATGGGGTCGGAGGATCGCGCCGCATTGCCGATGCTTCGCCGATGCGGCTCGATGAGGAGCCCGTGTTTCCCCACGCCGACGTCGCCGATGCGTCGCGGATGCATCGCCGATGCATCGGCGATGCACTGGCGATGCGGAGGCCTCTCATCAGGAAGCCGGGTCACCTGCAGGGAGTCGCGAAGCGGAATCGCGCTCCGCGCATCGCGGCTTGTGCCAGAGCGGTTCCCCTTTGTGAGAGTGGGCGGTGTGCAGGCTCGAGGGCGCGATGCGCGAAGTGGGGTGACCTATAGGGAGGGCATGGGACGAGGATTCGTCGCTGTCATAGCGTTCCGGAGCGCTCTCACACCGTCCTGGAGCGCCCTTTGCGGGCCGCGGCGCCCGATATTCTCCTCGAGACCCCGATTTGTCCCCATCCGAATGTGCCCTCATCATCTCACCTTGGTCTTACGTTTCCTTTGCGCTAACCTCCTTCCTCCCTCCTTTCTTCCTCGTGTTTTACCAGCCCGAGACATACCTTATCCCCATGATCGGCATCAGCTTCTCCCGAGGCCGATCTCAAGGATTCCCTCAGCTTCCAAGGGTGCATCCTAAGATTACCACCACCTGTGGGTTCGCCAATCTGAGGGACAGGGATACAGTGGAGACCCATGCCAAGAAACACCCTGCTTGCCTACAGCGTGCCCTGGGTTTCTCGGGTTTCGATGGTTCTGCGACGGGGAGCGCGACATCCCCACACCAGAAATCGATGCACGCCATGGGGTTCCCAGGCTTGGGTCTCTCGTGGACGGTTTCTTGTGGACCTGCCTCCGCTGTCAGCTGGAGGCTGCTGAGTCCTACAGTCAACCCGCATAGGAAGGACGGGCAGCCATCCCAAGGGCACCCTTGCATCCTTGCCTCCTCGGTCCATCCTTGGTGACTTTCGTTGGCCGCGCCCAACTCGAGAAGCTTCGAAACGGCCTTCCAAGGCCCCTGCATGGAGGAGGAGGAGGAGGAGGAGGAGGAAGAGGAGGACGAGGAGGAGCAGGAGGAGGATGAGGAGAAGGAGGAGGAGGAGGAGGGGGAGGAGGAGGAGGAGGATGACGAGGAGGAGGAGGACGAGGAGGAAGAGGAGGAGGATGATGAGGAGGAGGAAGAAGAGGAGGGGGGGGGAGAGAAACTGTAGGGGATGTCCGGCTGCTGCTCCGCCGGCTTCTCCTCCGGACCTCTGGATGGGCTTCAAGCTGCACGGGCCCGGCCAGGACCTCCCGGCCGGGGCCGGGGCCTCCTCGGGGGCGGCGAGGGGGGGATGACAAGAGGGGGGGGGGGATATCATGGCGGGGGCCATGACCTTTCCCCAGATCTCATGGCGCCTCCTCGTGTTGCATTGCGTCCCGGGCCCCCCCGCCGGGCGGCGCACACGCCGCCGGCCATGCTTTGCACCCCCCCCCTCTTGGACGCTTTCCCCCCTCTTGGCCGCTCCCGACCCTCGGGCGCCCCCTCGCGCGGGGCCTGCCGCTCTGCGGGAGGTGTCTCTCTCTCCGATCGAGGGCTTCGGAACGGGAGACTCGGGCCGGGCGAAAGGGGGGGATTGGGAAAGGGGGGGGTACGAAATTTGCTGCATGCAGCTGGTTTCGGCCCCACCGAGGGGCCCATTCCTCGATACATAGCTCCATCCGGCGCCGGGAGGCGCCGGGAAAATCAGCTACGTGAGCTGATTCTCAAACCCCCCCTTTGCTATCCCCCCCTTTCGCCCGACCCGAGAGAAGGAGGAGGATCGGGGAGCAGAGTCAACCCGAACGGCAAGGACGGGCAACCGTGCCCCCCCTGCATCCTCGCCTCCTCGGTCCACCCTCGGTCACTCTCGCTGGCCGCGCCCAGCTCGAGAAGCTTCGAAGTGGGTGTCCAAGGCCCCTGCATCCTTATCGCGCATCCTTATGATACGGGTTGTTTGTCTCGGCACGCGCAGAGCGGGAGGGGAGGGGGGAAGGCTTCGTAGAAGCACCCCTGCTTCTCAGAAGACGTGGGCCTGTACGACAGATGCAAGGCCGGCGGCTTCTAAGAAGCAGCCTCTTTCTAAGAAGCCTTCCCCCCTCCCTCCCCCCCCTTGTGCGCGCCGCCAAGAATAAGAAGCTGGATAAGCCTAAGCATTCGACGGTCCGCGTGGAGTTATTGGATCTGCGCTGGAGCCCCCTCCGTGGCGTGCGGAGCGCACCAGGGGCGGCGCTGGAAGCGCTGCCAGGGGGTCTAGCGCAGATCCGAGACATCCGTGTGGATCGTCGAACGTAGTTTATTTGTTTATCCTCTTTATATGCGAGAGGAGGGGGAGGAAGAAGGACCAGCGAAACCGTGCAAATCCAAGACTCATCAACGATGCTGAAATACAGCCTCCCTCCAAGATCCCTCTTCACAGGCCCCTACAAGGTGTCATTTCCACTTTGGGAATTGCCCCGTTGGGGGACAACCGAGTGAAAATCTTGAGGCGTTCCCGAAAACCATCCTCAGGACTTCAACGCCACGAGTTACCCTGACTGTCACGTATCGGCGAACCTGAACCGTGCCAGAACAGCGTTCCTGGTACGTTAGTCAAATGAGAGCGTGCTAGAGCCACACGTTGGGAAGGAACCGCCTTCAATCCGTGACACTCTTGCATATTGTTGAAAGCCAATGTGCGCGGCGCTACGGCGAGAGCCACATTTTGAAAACCACTCGCCCTCAATCCGTGAAGATCTTGCAATGTTCAGCGAATGTGCGCAGCGCTCAGGTGAGAACCACATTTTGAAACCACTCGCCCTCAATCCGTCAAGATCTTGCACATTTCTAAAAACGAATGTGCACGGCGCGGCGTCGAGAGCCTCATTTTGAAAGCCACCCTCCCTCCATTTGTGAAGCTGCTGTCAACTGATAAGCATCAGGGCCACCAATTGTGAGAAAGGCTTTGGCGAAACGCCGGGCCCGCCCTATCGACCAGCCTCTGGGTGTGACAGTGCGGAGTGATCTACAAGGAAAGGGAATGGGGGATGATGATGATGATGATGAGGAGGAGGAGGAGAAGGAGAAGGAGGGCGGAGCAGGAGGAAGGATGAAGAGCAGGCGGGGGACGAAGTGCACGTAGAGATGAAGGTGCGGCCTAGAGGGCGCGCGTCTCTCGTCTGTCGCAGGAGGTCTCGGGAGCTCGACTCTTGACGGAGGAGCATCGGGAGGAGGATAGCCAGCAGAAGGATCAGGAGGATCAGCGGAGGGCTGTTTGAGGTACTGGCAGTTGGCCGTGGGGGGGGCCCTCGACCCCACTGCTCGACGCAGCTCGGACAACTAGTGCGTTCGGACCCCAGGACGGGTCTGGGGACCGATTCTGAGCCGATCTTGAGCTTCCAGTGCCTCAACTCGCAAGGAGGAGGAGGGAGAGGAGGAGGAAGAGGGGGAGGAAGAGGGGGAGGAACAGGGGCAGGAGGAGGAGGAGGAGGAGCGGAATAGGAGGAGGAGGAGGATCAGGCTGAGGAGGAGGAATAGGCGGAGGAGGAGGAAGAGGAGGAGGGAGGAGGAGGAGGAGTAGGAGGTGGATGAGGGAGGAGGGAGGGGGGAGTGGGAGGGGGTGGGGGAGGGGAGGAGGAACAGGAGGAGGAGGAGAGGAGGATCGAGGAGGATCAGGCGGAGGAGGAGGAGGAGCAGGGGGAGGAGGATCAGGCGGAGGAGGAGGAGGAGAAGGAGGAGGAGGAGGAGCAGGGGGAGGAGGAGGAGGAGGAGGAGGAGGAGGAGGAGGAGGAGGAGGAGGAGGAGGAGGAAGAGGAGGCAGAGGAAGAGGATGATGAGGAAGAGGAGATGCCCCCCTTGGCTCTCTCGAAGTGCCCGCCCTCAAGGCCGAGGGCATCCCTACCCTCGCCGCTGCAGTCGACCCGCCGAGGAAGGATGGGCAACCTTCCCAAGGGTACACCTTGCATCCTCGCCTCCTCGGCCCGGCCTTGTCCGTGCCCCGTTGGAAAAGCTTTGCTATAGCCTGGCTCGCCTATAGCCCTACCTGGCTCGAAAAGCCTTGTAGTGGCGAAGCGTCCTGGCTCGCCTATAGCCCTACCAAACAATGTTCTAAGAACCTTGCGTGGTTTCCACGAAATGTTCTTAGAACATTTCTGACGATCTGTCTTCTTTTGTCGCATCGGGTTTATGTTCCAAGAACATTGTTTTTGTTATGGGAACATGTTTGGGGTTCTAAGAACATTCCGTGGTAGGACTATAGGAATGCCGGGGCGGCCGGTCCCTGCTCAAGCCATGGGGGGCCCGACGCCCATGCACCCTTCTGGCGCATCCTTCGCATGCAGACCGGCTGCACTCGCAGCCCGCGGCGGGTGGCCCGAGCCCCCTCGCCGCCGAGGCGGGTGCGGCCCGCGCGCCCCGACGGGGGCGGCTCTCGGCCCCGCAGCGCGCGGGCGCCCCCGGAGGCCGAGAAAAAGCCGCCCCCCTCGGGAGGCGGCTCGGCCTGCGGGCCCGGGGGGCCCGCGGGCGGCGCGCGGCGCGGCGCGGGGGGCAGACGCCGCGGCCGACGTCGTGCCCGGTGTGGTGTCCGGAGGTGGATCGGCTCTCGGGGGCGGCAGAGAGGGGGGAGGTGACCAGGGGGGGGGGTGGATTTCGGGGCGCGGGCCAGGACTTCTCCCCAGATCTCATGGCGCCGCCTCTTATTTCAGTACGTCCCTGGCCCCCCCGCTGGGCCGCGCACGTGCCGCCGGTCATGATTTGCACCCCTCCCTCTTGGACACCCCCCTCTTGGCCGCTCCCGATAGACCTCCTACCCTGACGCGTCGATTAGCGAACTGGCTGGTGTCGGTTCGCGAGAAGGCGTCGCGGCCGTCCTTTTTGCGGGCCCAGGTCCGTCGGTTTCGGTCCTGGGTCGTTTTCACTACAGGGAGGTTTACCAAAGGGAGGTTTGTCCACCGCCGAGATGTGCTCGATCCTGCGGCGGCGGGCGGGGGGGGGTGAGAAGGGGAAGGCCTTTCGGCGGCGAGCGCGGGGGGGGATTTCGTGGGGATCGGGGTTCCGGGTTCGAGGTCCTTGGACGTTCTCGTCGGTGCTCGGCGCTTCTCAGGTTTCAGGATGCTGTGCCAGCAGCTGCGCCTCGCCGAGGGCGTTCCGGGGGGGTGCCCGGATGGTCCCGAAAGGCCGCCAGAGACCCGAGTTATGGCCCCCAAGCCAAATTCGGCGGCGCGCCCAGGGGGGAGGTGAAAAGGAGGAGGCCTTCTCAAGAAGGCGGCGGGACTTCGCAGAGGCCCTGGCGCTTTCTGAGAGGTTGTCTGCGTCTTGGGGGAAGGCTCAGAGAACTTCTCAGAAGGCCGGGGGACCTCAGAGCCTTCTGAGAAGGCTTGCCCCCTCTCACTCCCCCCCTGGGCTCGCCGCCGATAGGTGTTCGATCATGCACCCCGTGTGAAACGCAAGCGTCTAGCTTCCACGCAGAAGACCGCCGACGACGGCGGGAAACCGCCGAAGATCGCTGGAAGACCGCGGAGGACCGCCCGAGGCAGAATGGTAGCAAGGGGCCCGTGGTCGAATACTTAGGCTGGTGCAGGGACGGCACCTGCTGCACGCAGCCTGTTTCGGCCCCGCAGCTGGGCACATTCCTCGATGCATGGTTGCTCCTAGTTCTGGGGGGGCAGGAGGCCTCGACTGGTCCAAAAAAGGAGGGAGTGTTTCCAAGGGCTGGTAATGGACCTCTCTCTCCTGAGGCAAACCCTTACACAGCCTAGATCGCCCCGTGCTCCTCTGCCTTACCTTCCTGAGCTGGCAGGACCGCGCGGGGTCTGGACGGGGTGAGGGTCTGTATTTGAGCTGTTGGGCTTCGTTTACTCAGTTGGGCAGCTGTTTACGACGCCTCCGCCAGATCAAGTCATGATGCGGAGCAGTGGTTTTCGCTGTTGAGCGATGATTATGCCAGCCGCCTGCCGAATCTCGGTAGCGCACCGGGGGTACTCAGTGGTTAACCAAAGGCGTAGTCGCCAACATGCATATCACCACTTCCAGTATTTTGTATCCACCGTCGCCAAATATTGGTTTAAGGCAAAAAGAGCCTGGCAGCACCTCCAACGCACTGAAGTGTTCAGTGCGGAGAGATGTTTCGCTGTCTTCGGCCTCTGGCGGGCCCTCACTGGGCCCCAACTCTCGTCGAAGAACGGCTCGGGATGTAAAGCCGGCCCCGGGGGGAAGGGGCGGGACTTCGGATCTGCACGAACGAACTGGGCACGGAAAGAATGGGTACAGTGCCCGACAGCGGACCCTACTCATTTTGAATTGGATTTGCTGTCCACCCCGCTGCGGCCTGTGTCCATTCGAGACAGAAGGCCGCCTGACCAACAGCGGCCGCTGTGGGTGTAGGACAACATTTGTTGTTGGGCATTGTGCCCATTCTCTCTGTACCCATTTCGGGCGTCCAAATCGGAGATTCCGTCTCGATCAGTTCCGCACGTCGCATCTTTGGTGCAGGACTCGCCGTGACGGGGTGGTGTCCTGAGAGCTTGGTGTCGTCAAGTGTTTCGCCCTTCGGGAGCCTCCCTGCGCCTTCCGTGGGCCCCGGGGACGGACGAACCGCGACCCTGGAGCAGCCAGCCCTGGGGAGTGCCCGCGGAGTTCAGGACGTACGCGTTTCGTCCGCGGCCCGCTTGCTCCATGCCCGAGGACAACTTGGAGGCCTGCAAGCAGGTGTGCATCGAGAGCGGCAACTGCGGAGCCCGGGGGGGGGGGGGGGGGCACCAGCGACACGCCAGCCTGCACGCCTGCGCCGGGCCGACTGTGGGCCCGGGATCGGCGTCTGTGCTTGTTGCCGAGCCCCGAGTCGTCAGGGCTGGGGGCAGTCGGGGGTAAGTGCAGATTCGCGCCACGGGGGCCCAGGCCAGAGGTGCCCCGGACCCGCAGGTATCCCGGAGACGTTGGGCGCCCGACTCTTGGAGGGCCTGCTCGAGCAGGAGAGCCGCGGCACGAAACGTGTGGGAGGTCCGCCTCGGAACACTCGGAGCGGCGACGGGCCTCCCGCATCCGCGCGCGGAGCGCGCGCGCGCACCGGCGGCGGCGCCGGATGCGCCGCCAGGGGGTGGGTGGGGGTCCAGCGTTGATCCAAGATATCGCCGTGGCGCTCCAGAAGTTCAGGCAGAGCCCCGAATCATCAGGGGTAACTCGGGTCAGGGTTAACTCGGGTTCGTTTTTCGGGAGTTCGAACCCGAGTTACCCCGGACCCTAGTTACCCCGGATATTTCGGGCGTCCAGAGCCCCGAATCATCAGGGGTAACTCGGGTCAGGGCTAACTCGGGTTCCTTTTTCGGGAATCCGAACCCGAGTTACCCCGGGCCCGAGTTACCCCGGATAACTCGGGCGCCCAAGTGGCGCTCCAGAAGTTCAGGCAGGTGCACTCTGCGCGGTGTCGCGCCAATTATCAGTCGCTGTGCCCCAGCCTCGGTCATGCCGCCCTCTGGACTCCTCCTCGCGGGCCGCGAATCAAACAAATCCAGAAGTTCAGACGTGGCTCGAGCGGAGCGGCGTGCTGGCGAAATCGTGCACCGCGTTCCTGTGGCAGCACGGGCGGACTGAAGACAGGAAAGGGGGAGAATCGGATAATCAGCGTCGAGTCGAGTAAGCTTTGCACCAGGCGTTGCGTGAGCAGGGTGAAAAGAGCGCGCAAGCAGTTCAGGAGGAAAAGAAACACACAGACACAATGAATCCTCGATTCCCCAGAAAATATGGGAAAAGATGGGAAGTGGGCGGGAGGACAAAAACCCCAAACATATGGGAAAATATGGGGAGTAGTTTTATTTGTGTGTACTTATTTGTGTGTCCTGGGGCCCCTTTCAGCAGTGCCGTCCGAATGCCCTCGGCGCCTGGTGCACGCTTCCGCCGCGCGCTCCCGCGCTCGTGCCGCGCCGCCCCCCGGGCGGAAGGGTGGGCAGCGCGTGGTCTTGGCGGGTGCCTGCGACATGGAGGTCATGTTTCCACGCGCTCGGGCCCTGGGACATCGAGAACAAAACTCACCACCTACCAAACCACCCCAATCCAACACGAAGGCTTCAATTTGCCCTCCATCTCCAGTGTGGGGGGGTCGGGGAACGTTGAAAAAAAACGCATGGAACCCGTACCCCCCCCCAACCCGAAATTCGGGTCAATTCGGATCTTCGGGTTGGGTTGGGGTGGTCTGGTAGGTTGTTAAAAACAGAACAGACGCAGAAGCACTGTTTGGCCCGCGCCCTGCCCTCCTGCGCGCGCGTGCGTCGAGCCCGGGCCCAGCGTCGGCCTGGCCAGGGATCGGCGGAGGCGCGCCGCTGCCGCTGCCGCGCCCCCCAGGATTCATTAACCACGGCTGGATGGACGGCCACGGCGCGTACTGCCAGGCTTCGGGAGCAGTCAACTCCAAAAACATGGGGGATTGTATCGGGGGGGGGATTGACCTTCCGACGTTGCTTGCCCATCCCGCCCCCCCCTCTCACCTCCCTCTCCTCCTCGTCGTCCTCCTCATCCTCCTCCTCTCCCCCTCCTCGTCATCCTCTTCCTTTTCCTAGAACCCCCCAGCTACCCGTTCCGACAGCGTGCGCCTCACGTCCCCCGCGGGTGGACTAAAGGAGGAGACGCTTGTTGCCCCATCCAGAGCCCTCAAGGTAAGGCGATCGCAAACATGGACTAAGGGGGCGTAGATTAGCGGCGGGCCCCGTTCCCCTGGGAAATCGCTGATTTCCGCCGCCGAGCGAGGCGGCACGGGCCGCATTTTCGGGAGGGCGTCTCCCCCGATCCATGGATTTGGCGACCGCGCGCCAGACCCATGGATCGCTAGTATATGCTTGCGCGCCCCCGACGAGCCTCACGCTATTCCGCCGACCTCAAAGACGAGCAGAGCCTGGTTCGCGTTGAAGGGGTACTGGTGGCCTCCTGAGGACTCCGGGTGGGCCTCTGAGGGATCTTTCGGCTTGCAGAGGTTCCTGCTCGGAGGTCCGTGCGGCTTACTTGCGTCGGCGCCGAACCCCCCTAACGCGCTCTGCGCCACAGTGAGGGGAATCCAGCCCCAAACCCAGAAATTCGCGGAGACCTTCGACAGTTTTTGTCCCAACTCTTTGTTGTTGGGTTCTCGGTCGAAAAGAGCACTGTGGTCGCGTCTCCTTCTTCCCGCCTCGCTCCTTCCTCTTTGTTGTTATGTTGTTTGTTCTCTCTCTCTCTCTCTCTTTAGCTCTCCTCTAGCCTCGTTCCTCTCGTACCTGCTTCCGACCTCGCCATCCCTGGGGGGCTGCGATCTGCGGAACTGTCGCCACGGTCAAGGGCTGCTGGGGAAGCCAGCACAGCGTCGCCATACCCAAATTCAGATTAGACATTGCCACCCCTGGGGGGCTGCGATCTGCGAAACTGTCGCCACTTTCGAGGGCTGTTTGGAGGGTACCCACTCTCAGATGAGACCTCGCTGCCCCTGGGGGGCTGCGATCTGCGGAACTATCTTCAAGTTCGAGGGCAACTGTGAGGGGGCAGCACAGTGCCGCCATACCCAGACTGAGACTAGGCCTCGCAATCCCTAGGGGGCTGCCATCTGCGAGCTTAATGATTAGACCTCGCCATCCCTGGGGGGCTGCGATCTGCGAAACCGTCGCCACTTTCGAGGGCTGCTGGGGTGGCCAGCGCAGTGTCGCCACACCCAGGCTCAGATTCGACCTCGCCACCCGTTGCGGGCGCGAACTGCCAAGCTGTCGCCAGGTTCGAGGGCTGCTGGGGGGGGGGGAAAGTACAATGTCGCCAAATCCAGACTCAGACTAGACCTCGCCCTCTCTGGGGGGGGGGGGGGGGGGAGCTGCGGTCTGCGAAACCGTCGCCACTTTCGAGGGCTGCTGGGGGGGCGGGCAGCACAGTGTCGCCCTACCCAGACCCAGACTAGACCTCGCCACCCCCGGGGGGGCTGCGATCTGTGAAATTGTCGCCACTTTCGAGGGCTGCTTGGGGGGCAGCACAGCGTCGCCAAATCCAGGCTCATATTCGACCTCGCCATCCCCGGGGGGGGGGGGGGGCGCGATCTGCGAAACTATCGCCACTTTCGAGGGCTGTCTGGAGTGCCGTGTCGCCATATCCAGACTAGGATTAGATTAGACCTCACCTGGCCTGGGGCGCTGCGATCTGCGAAATTGTCGCCACTTTCGTGGGAGTAGATCTCGCCTTCTTTGGGAGGATGTGATTTGCTAAATTGCCGCCACTTTGAGGGCTGGTGGGGATGCAGCACAGCGTCGCCGGACCCAGACTCAGATTAGATCTCACCTTCCTTCGAGAGATGCGATTTGCGAAACTGTCGCCACTGTCGTGGGCTGCTGGGGGGCCTGCACTACGGGATCACATCCAGACTCAGACTAGACCTCGCCACCCCTGGGGGGCTGCGATCTGCGAAACTGTCGCCACTTTCGAGGGCTGCTGGGGGGGCCAGCACAGTGCCGCCATACCCTGATTCGGACCTCGCTGCCCCTGGGGTGCTGCGCATTGTCGTGGCTTTCGAAGGCTGCTGGGTGGGCCAGCGCTGTGGGGTCGTGCCCGGGCTTAGATTGGACCTCACCACCCTGGGGAGCTGCGATCTGCGAAACTATCGCCACTTTCGATGGCTGCTGAGGGGGGCCAGCACTGCGGGGTCACATCCAGACTCAGACTAGGCCTCGCCCGTGGGGGGGTACGATCTGCGAACCTGTCTCCACGTTCGAGTGCTGCTCGGGGGCCAACACAGTGTCGCCATACTCTAGGCCTCTTAGATGGGGTCGGTCCGGTACATCGGCGATGCATCAGCGATGCGGCTCAATGTTGGGCCCAATTATCTCAACCCCGACGTCGCCGATGTATCGCCGACGTTGCCAGTGCATGGCCGATGCATCGCCAATGCATTGCCGATGTATCGGCGATGCGGCGAGATCCTCCGACCCCATCTACTCGGTCCCCATCTAGGAGGCCTAGACCTCGCCACCCCTGGGGGCCTGTGGGGCTGCGATCTGAGAAAGTGTCGCCACTTTCGAGGGCTGCTGAGGGGGGCCAGCATCGTGGGGGCCCTACCCAGATTCAGACTAGACCTCGCCACCCTTGGGCGGCTGCGATCTGCGAAACCATCGCCACTTTCGAGGGTTGCTGGGCCTCCCTATTGATCCTTCAAGCTCACCATCCGCCTTCTCCCCATAGTCTTTGCCTTTCGTCCCCTTCGACCCTGGGAACTGACGAACCACCTTCATCGAGCCCTTGTCCATCGATCGGTGTCTTGCTAGCCGCGCAGCTCGCGAGCCCCCCCACGCAACACACGCTGAAAACATGTCTCCTTGCATTACCATCACGCAGTATAAGGTCCACACCGATCTTTTGGCCACGCGCTGCGCAAGACTTGGGTATGTCATCTGGATTATTGTATGCATTCTGTTACTCTCCTGCAGGTGCTGCCGCGGGACGCCGACTGCAGCAAGCCAGAGCCCGAGGGCAACATCGCGCCGACGCGGACCTGCGGGGCGCCGCACGTGCACGCCTTCGCGTGCAAGGCGCGGCGCCCGCGGCCGCCGCTCCCTGTCGGAGGGAGCGGGCGTGCCCGTGCCGATGCCCCTCGCCCGCGCTCGCCCGCCGTGGGCCTCGGCCGCCAGGAGGGAGCGGGGTCCTGGAGCGTGCGGTCCACGGGGCCCGCGGCTGTCGAACGGCGACTCCGGAGGAGAGGCTGGGCCCCAGGGGGAAGGTCGTGGCATCCAGGTCCGTTTTGCTTTCATCGCCCGCTCCCTTCGTGCTAGGTCGGGGGGCTGGCCCCCGTCGCCGCGGCCACACTCGCCTCGGAACCCCGGTCGGGACGCACCCCAAGGGGAGGTCTGGGGAGCAGCGGTTTGTTTTCGCCCGTCTGGTTTGTCGCCGCTGCTGGGTTCGCCTGTGGTTCCTGGTCGGGACGCACCCCCAAGAGCGATCTGGTCAGCGGACGAATCGGTAATGTTCCTTCCCTGAATTTCGAGAGCACTGAAGATAGCCCTCCAGGCCTTTATAGATCTAGCGCCCTGCTACCACGACTGCTTAAGCCTCGACTGTACAAAGTCTGAAAGGCATCGCCCTCTGAGGAGGAACACAAGTAGAAGAGGAGGAAGAGGAAGGAGGATGAGGAGGATGCACCCCCGAGGAAGATCGATGAGGGAAGAGGGGGAGGTTCACGGGGAACGACAAAGACGAGGACGAGAATGCGGTCGCGGACGTGGACGAGGACGAGGACGAGGAGAACGAGGACGATGTTGATTATGATGATTATGATCATGGTGATGACGACGACGACGAGGGTGATGAGGAGGATGATGATGATGATGTTGAGGATGATGAGGTTGATGATGATGGTGATGATGCAGGTGACGATGTTGCTGATGCTGGTGGTGCTGAGCATGGTGATTGTGAGAGTGATGGCGATGGTGATGATGATGATTATGAGGAGGATGAGGAGTATGATACTGGTGATGATGACGATGATGATGACGATGATGATGCTGACGATGACGATGACGATGCTGATGATGATGCGAATGATGGTGATCATGTGGATGATGACGATGACGCTGACGATGATAACAATGCTGCTGCTGATGATGATGACGATGATGGTGACGGGGATTGTGATGGTGATGGTGGTAGTGATGGTGAGGTTATTTGTGATGATGCTGGTGATGGCGATCAGGCTGATGATGTTAATGATGAAGATGGCGATGGCGATGGTGATGATGATGATGCTTATGCTGATGGTAATGATGATGGTGATGATGCTGCTGATGATGCTGATCATGATGACGATGCTGTTGTTGTTGGTGATGGTGCTGGTGTTGTTGACGGTGATGGTGATGGTAATGGTGATAAGAGTGATGTTGGCGATGTTGATGATGATGATGATGATGAATATGATGATAAT
>CAUYUJ010014316.1:947107-957107 GCA_963575745.1 Prorocentrum cordatum
AGGAAGCCAAACATTTTGGAAAACCCAATGGAAATCAATGGTTTGGGCGCTCTGAGGCTTCGTGGACGTTCATTGGGATCTCGTTGGATGCCGCTCGAGGGCTTCTTGGAGACTCTCGGGAGTTGTTGTCGAGCCTCTTGGGGTCTCTTTCGGACCCCTTGTCGCCTTTTGGGGCCTCTTGGGGGCTTCTTGGAGCCTCCAGGAGGCCTCTTGGAGCGGAAGGCTTGGATTCTCGGTTCGTGGTCTCCATGTTGGGTCCCTCTTGGGTCCCTCTTGGGGTCCTTTTGGACCGTCTTGGGCGCCTCTTGGGCTGTCGTGGGGCCCTTTTGGGCGGTCTTGGGGCTCTCTTGGATGCCTGTTGGGCCGTCTTGGGGTGGTCTTGGAAGCTTCTTGGGCCGTCTTGGAGCGTCGGAAAGGCGAAAAGGCGAGGAAGCCAAACATTTTGGAAAACCCAATGGAAATCAATGGTTTGGGCGCTCTGAGGCTTCGTGGACGTTCATTGGGATCTCGTTGGATGCCGCTCGAGGGCTTCTTGGAGACTCTCGGGAGTTGTTGTCGAGCCTCTTGGGGTCTCTTTCGGGCCCCTTGTCGCCTTTTGGGACCTCTTGGGGGCTTCTTGGAGCCTCCAGGAGGCCTCTTGGAGCGGAAGGCTTGGATTCTCGGTTCGTGGTCTCCATGTTGGGTCCCTCTTGGGTCCCTCTTGGGGTCCTTTTGGACCGTCTTGGGCGCCTCTTGGGCTGTCGTGGGGCCCTTTTGGGCGGTCTTGGGGCTCTCTTGGATGCCTCTTGGGCCGTCTTGGGGTGGTCTTGGAGGCTTCTTGGGCCGTCTTGGAGCGTCGGAAAGGCGAAAAGGCGAGGAAGCCAAAAACCTTGAAAAGAACAAGTGGAAATCAATGATTTTGGCCTCTTGGGGCTCTCTTGGAAAGGGTCGGGGCTCTCTTGGGACGTCTTGGAAGCTTCTTGGGCCGTCTTGAGGCCGTGTTGGGCGTCTTGGGACGATCGTTCGGTGATTCGGAACCCTCTTGGACCGTCTTGGAAGCCTGTTGGGGCCCTCTTGGCGCGCTCCGGGGAGCGTGGAAGGCCGCACCCAGGAGGAAAACAATCTCTGACCTGAGTTTGCCGGGAGTGTCCCGGGACCTTGCCGGGGTACTTTCTGGCCGGAGACCCCCAGAGGCCGCTCCGAGCGCGCGAAGTATAGAGTTATTGTTATCCAGTTACCGGAGATCTTAGCACGCTTCTGGCCCGTTTGGCCGGCGAGTTATCTTTCGGGTGTTATTTTCAGGGGGAATCCTCTGGTTTGTTTAGATTTATTGGTGTCCCCCCGGGCCGCTTGCAGTGGCGACGGGGACGGCTGCGGCGCCAGCGGCGACGGCGTCGACAGCGATGGTGGCGGCGACGGCTACAACGGCGACGGCAGCCGCGTCAGCGGCGACGGTAACAGCGGCGACGGTTGCGGCGACGGCGGCAGCGGCGACGGCGACGACGACGATCGCGGCGGCCGCGGCGTCCGCCCGCGCTGCGAGGCGGTCTGCCCCCCCCTAGCCTGCCGCTGCCCCGCCTGGCGGCGGCCGGCCGCTGCGCGCAGGCGCCGGCCGCGGTGGGCGCTGGTGAGCTTTCTGTGACGGGCCAGCGCGCTGCGGCTCGAGGAAGAAAAAACGGCATGAACAAAACGGCACTCGCACAGATGTTCGACGGTGGTGGGCGCTGGTGAGCTTCCGGTGACGGTCCAGCGCGCTGCGGCTCGAGGAAGAAAAACGGCATAAACAAAACGGCATTCGTACAGACGTTCGACGGTGGTGGGCGCTGGTGGGCTTCCCGTGACGGGCCAGCGCGCTGCGGCTCGAGGAAGGCAAAAGACGGCATACACACAACGGCATTCGCGCAGATGTTCGACGGTGGTGGGCGCTAGTGAGCTTCCGGTGACGGTCCAACACGCTGCGGCTCGAGGAGGAAGAACGGCATAAACAAAACGGCATTCACACACATGTTCGACGGTCGGCGCTGGGTTCCCCTGGCGGCGCCTCTGGCGCCGACCCTGGCGCGCTTCGGGAAAGCTGCGCGCTGCGGATCGAGGAAGGAAAAACGGCATACAGCGGAGACCTGTGCCAAGAAACACCCTGCGTGCCTCCAGGGTGCCTCGGGTTGCTTGGGTTTCGATGATTTTGCTGTGGAAGCGTGCCGTCCTCGCCAAGAATCAATACACGTCCTGGGGTCTCAGGGCCGGTTTCTTGCAGATTGACCTCCATTGTAAAGAAACGGCATTCGCATAAGTGTTTCACGGTCCGCGCGGATTTCGCAGATCGGCGCTGGGCTCCCCTGGCGGCGCCTCTGGCGCCGCTCTTGGCGCGCTCCGCGCGCTGGGGAGGGGGATCCAGCGCGGATCCAAGAACTCCGCAAGAAATCAGCGCGGATCTCCGGAAGTTGAGTTGATATGAGTGCTGTTTTGACATCTGCGTGGTTTGTCATAGGAGCCTCAGGAGTCCTAAAATTCCTTGCAGTTTTGGAGATGTCGTCCGCATTTTTGTCGGATGTGGCTCCCATGAAGGCTCACCCAGGGACGGGCCAGCGCGCTGCGGGTGGGAGCAAAATCAGCGGCGTTTCTGAGTATCGTTTGGCCCATCCAGGACCGTCACGGCAGCACCCCAGTGATGCGGTACGATGGTTTTTGTTCAATGCGGGCCCCCCAGAAATTTCGACCTTTTCCCGAGAACCAGTGTTATGTCGGGCCTGTCCCCCTACAGGGGGATTTTCGACGAAAAATGAAACATACCCCAAACATGCCCCAAAGAGGACAAACCATACTAAAAAAAATAGTTCCCAGATTTTTTGATTATTGTTTGACTATGTTTTGGGTATTTTTTATTTTCCGTCGAACATCCCCCTGTTCGGGGACAGGCCCGACTTAACCACAGTGATGCGATACGATGGTTTTTGTTCAATGCTGGGCCCCCAGAAATTCCGACCTTCTCCCGAGAGCCAGTGTTTCCTCCGACGTCTCTGGCGTCCTCGGGTCCAGGCGGAAGCCCTCGGATCCGAAGCCAGCCGGGAGCCTCCCGTCGCAGTCTCTGTTGACGACGCGGGCATGCCTGGGACGATGGCGGCGGGGAGTAAAACATACGTAGCATTTAGTCGGGCCTGTCCCCCTACAGGGGGGATTTTCGACGAAAAATAAAAAATACCCCCACAATAATCAAAAAATAGCCTAAACATAGTCGGGGGACTATTTTTTGAGTATTGTTTGACCTTCTTGGGGCATGTTTGGGGTATTTTTTTCTGTCAAAAATCTCCCTTGTAGGGGGACAGGCCCGACTTACATACGTAGATACGGATTAATAAAGGCGCGGGGGCCGGGCGCGGGGTGTGTCGCGGGGTGGGTCGCGTGTGGGTCGCGGGGCGGGTTGCGGGCGGGGGCGACGACAGCGCAATAACAACGCAACAAACAGAACCCGCCAGTCGGAACGCCACGTATGCCGCGCACCCAGGGACATGAAGCGGTTGTTCGGCCCCCTCGCTCTGATCGGCGGCGACAAAATGGGCGAATAGCCCAGGGGCGGGTATTACACGTAGTCGCCCGGGCGCCTTGTCGAAGGCATAGATCATCGGCGCTCTCTGGATATATGTATTGCTCTCCCCGGGGCTATTCGCCCCTATCGTCGCCTCTGATCTGACATCGTCGTCGTCGTCACTCACTCGATCACCACCGTATCGAGGTGCTCTGTGCGCCTCTGGGAGGCATCTCGTCGCCACGGCCGGCTTTCCCTCGAGACCTCGGGATCCCGGCCAGGACGCGTCCACGGACGGGGCCAGGGGGCCGATTTGCGAGCGTCGTCTCCGCGTCACGCAAGAGTGGGTTTAGGTCGGGCATGTCCACCTGCAGGCGGACTTTGAAGGAAACAATGAGAGCACTCAAAACATGATCAAACATACCACCAGAACGCTCAAACAATCGTCCCCAGACTACTTTTGACGATTTTTGAAAGTAGGCGTCGCCGTCGCCGTCCCCTGCCGTTCTCGCGCCGTGGCAAAAAACCACGACGGACGGAGAGTGTCGTCTTTCGGCCTCTGGAGGGCACGCGCCAGGCCCCTGGATCGGCAGCATCGCCGCAGGATCAGAGGCCGCCTCCCGGAAGGGATTCCGGGCCTCTCGGGGGCCGCGTCTCGCAGGCGACGTTTCGCCCCCCAGTCCACTGAGCTCCCCCCCAAGCAGCTGGTCGTGGAGAAACAGAAGGGAGCCTCGAGGACGCAGCTCCAGGAGGCTCGGTATCGTTCAACCGGTCCCCATCCCCATCCCCATATCCCCTTCGAGAGCCCCACCAAATTACCCCCCCCAGTTGGGGATACACCCCTCGAAGCTCGAAGGGTACGGCCTATATCCCCATCTAGGGGGGTAAATCGGCCAGTGGGGCCCAGGCCACGCCGCTGGGGATGGGGGATGGGGATCGGTTAAACGATACTCAGAGGCTAAATTGCTGGACGCACCTCTATCGAGGATGGTCGCCCCCCAGCGCACATTGCCGAGCAGGGCCCCAAAGTATCTGGCCCATCGAGAGTCCCACGAAGTCGGGCATTGGGGTCGCCATACATCTTGCTATCGTCGTGTGGCGAGTCTCCAAATGGCCCGCCGCCATTTTTGGTGTCAAGTAAGTACGAGCTGGGGGCCCTGACGGCTCGCGCTTGGACGCAGCCAAGTGGCAGGCTCTGTTGACCCCGCCGTCAGGCCCCAGGCGGCTGATCGATCCCTGCCTGAACTCCCAGACTGGCAGGTCCTCTCCTTCGCGAGCGCTGTGCTGCACCAGAGTGCAGGAATAGCTTGCATGGTTGGCGTGGATGTGATCCGTGGGCCCAAGACCCGCCCTGGGTTTGCCAAGCCTGTGGGCTCACGTCCACCTGGGCGTGCATGCTACAATGCCGCGGTGGCGCCAAAGCGCCAGCATATGTCGTTCAACGGACCAAGGCGCGCAAGGACGGCGGAGCGGGTAGTGGTGACTGGGCTGCCGGTGGCAACGGGAGTGCTCAACGGCCCCCTGCTGCAGGCTCCCGTCGACAGGCCAAGCTGGAGACACAGATGACCGAATGGCGACATCAACTGGATCAACTCATCAATGGTGGCGGCCCCAAGCCCAAGGGCCCAGGTAAGGAGCAGACACAACCAGTGGCATGTGGAAGCGATGGACAGTGCAGCGGTGGTGACAGTGAAGATCCTCTCCAGGCCAAAGCGAATGAGTTCGAGGGGCAATCAATGCGTGCAAGGGCGATGAGATGTCAGAAGCCTGAACGTTCCCCAAAGGTAAACTCAAGACAGCACGGCCTCATAATGAGAGCAAGCATCCAGGCACCATCAAGCACACCGACGTTGGGCATCGACTGGCCAGAGCGTCGCAGAAGTTGGAGGAGGTGTCGGAACACTCCGTTGAGCACAAACAGGTGCCAGACGAGCCCAACGCCAAGACGGACGAGATCAAGGCGCGAGAAAAGGCAGTGAAGGCAGAGGTTAAGGACCGACGCAAGCAACGCAAACCATGTTTCTCTCATATACTGGACCTGGCATCGCTCGGACATGTTTTTTTTCTCGGCGAGGACCCTAGATGAACATCTTGGACCATCGAGCGAACAAAAACACGCACGAAACCGAAACATGCACGGGAAATGGACGTCCGAGCGACGGCAAGTGGAAACCTTGCCGCGGGCCCCCCGGGCCGTCACACACTCAGGGACATTTGATATACAGCAAGTCCCCCTCGCCCCAAGACGGCACCTAGAGCCGCCCAAGTGGGCACCAAGAGGGGCCTCGGGATGGGGGGGAATTCGGACCCACGTTTTGAGGCCTTCGCCCCACGAGGACCCCGAAGACCGCCAGCAGGCCCCAAACTCCCAAGAAGACCCGAAATGCCCCCAAGGGCCTCAAGAGAGGCCCCAAGAGGCGTCAAAACTGCATCCACGAGGCTTCCCAGGGGCTCCCCCAGAGACCCGAACAGGCATTCAAGAGGTCTCACACCAACAACCCAGGCACGGTGTCAGGATGGGCAGACAGCCACCAGGAGGAGCACAAGTGGACGAGGGGCACGGTGGCCCCTCTTCTGTCCTCACATGTCGATGATTCGAGCCTGGGATGACCCAGGAGACCGCCCGCAGGCCCCCAAGAAGGAGGACTCTCGAAAGGCCCCTGAAAGGTCCACACGAGGCCCCCAAAACGGCCCCCAGGGTCTTCAACTTGCCTCCAAGAAATTGCCCAAGCAGGCATCGACGAGGTCCCTGCCCAGCATCCCAGACACGGTGGCAGGGTGGGCCGCGGGCGATCAAGGAGGTGCACGCGTGAACAAAAGGGCACCGTGGCCCCTCCTCTCTGTGCCTTGTTGTTTCCTTGTTCGTCTTCGGAGGCTTCGCCTCTCCTCCTGATCCAGTCCCTCCCTGGCGTTCTGCCCTCGTCTTCGTTTTGTTTTTCCTTGTTCGTCTTCAGAGGTTTCGCCTCTCCTTCTGCTCTGGTCCCTCCCTGGCGTTCTGCCCTGCTTCTTCTGCTTCGTCGCCGCGATGCTCCTGGACGGTTCTCCCCCTTCCTCGACCTCCAGACCGCTTCCCTTGTCCTCCACGCCGACCTCCGGGAGACCTCCGTGCTCAGGGAACGGCTTTCACACTAGCGACAGCCGTCGCCGAACCCTCGACATCTCACTGCGAGCTGGGAGTCTGGAGAACCTGAGCGCGCGCGAAGCGCGCGCGGTGGTTTCTAGTATATGTAGACGTATGCATAGATGTGCATATATACATATATTTATATAACTGCATATGCAGATATATCTCGATATGCATGCATACACTTCTCTCTCTCTCTCTTGTTCTCGCACCGCATCCTTCGACCACCTCCTCGAATCGCCCTCTCATGCCCTTGTGTGCCTACCCTCGCGCGCTCGCGCACACACACACACAGACACACACACAGGCACACACAGGCACACTCATATTCACACAGGCATACACAAACAGACACACACAGACACACACACAGACACGCACACAGAGACACACACAGACACGCACACACAGCCAACACAGAGACACGCAGACACACACAGACACACACACACACACACACACACGCACGCACACACACACACACACACACACACGCACGCACGCACGCACGCACGCACGCACGCACGCGCACGCACGCACACCACACACACACACACACACACACACCACACACACACACACACACACACACGCGCACGCGCACACGCACACGCACACGCACACACACACACACACGCACACACGCACACACGCACACACACACACACACACGCACACACACACACAAACACACAAACACACACGCACACACGCACACACACACACACACACACACACACACGCGCGCACCACGACGAGCATGTCTGAGCCGCCAGGGGGCACCTAGCAACCACATCGCACTATGGCAAAGGCAAGCCTCATATTCACGCGGTACGGCGCTTTCGCACGGCCGCCCTGACAGCCGTGGGGAAGGAGGGGAAGGAGGGGAAGGAGGGGAGGGGGGGGGAAGGAGGGGAAGGAGGGGAGGGGGAAGGAGGAGAAGGAGGGGAAGGAGGGGAAGGAGGGGGGAAGGAGGGGAAGGAGGGGAGGGGGAAGGAGGAGAAGGAGGGGAAGGAGGGGAAGGAGGGGAAGGAGGGGAAAGAGGGGAAGGAGGGGAGGGGAGGGAGGGGGGAAGGGGGACGAAGGGAGGGTGCGGGCCCAGCCGCTGCGCTCCGCCTCCTGCTTCCTGGGCCACTCTGGTTCAAGGGAGGGGTGGTTGGTCGTTCAGCACCCCCTCGGTTCGGGCCGAACGAAAGGGGGGGATAGGGAAAGAGGGGGGTACGAAATCTGCTGCATGCAGCTGGTCTCGGCCCCGCCGCCGGGCCCATTCCTCGATACATGGGCGCCTCCTGGCGCCGGGAGGCGCCGGGAAAATCAGCTACGTGAGCTGATTCTCAACCCCCCCCCTTTGCTATCCCCCCCTTTCGCCCGGCCCGATCGGTGCCATCTGTGACCATGGTCAAGAGCACGTCGCTGACCAAGCAGGAGCTGACGGACGTGCTCAAGAGCGCCAAGACCAGCAAGGCGCGGGGGGGATCACGCTTTCCCGGGTCGTGTGCTCGTCCCTCGTCCTTCTCATCCTGTTCAGCCCGACATGCCACGTGGTCATCCTTGTGCCTCATCCCTCTTCCTGGATGGCAAGTCGCGGGGGGTGGTGCCACTAAGTTTGACAACGCTCGAGGGATAGGTTTCTCGATGACGCGCGGCGGTCGAGTGAGCCTTTCATTGACCTGGTGCAGAGACCGCATGCTGAGTGCGTATCCGTAACCACACCACATCTCCCCTCTTTCTGCTCAGTCTCTCGCTTCTCCTCGTGTTCCCTCGTCCTCCCCCGGCGCGTCTCGTCCGCCTCTTCGCCTCCTATAGACGCGGGTCCCTCGCCCTCCCCACTCCCTCCTCCGCATCCTTCAAGCGAAACGTGTAAAAGTCATTCTTGCACTTTCGGCATTCCCCACTCTTTGGATGGAGACGGAGTGCAGTCGGGAGCAGAAGTTTGAGGCAGGCCTGCGCCGCACTGACGCGGTGACGACATCGGCCCGAGAGTTCGGGGTTGAATGCTGCCAGCAGCCTGGAATCAGCCGACATCGGACGAGCTACGCTACCAGGAAGCTGCGATCGTCCAAGCCGTAAGTAGGAGCAGGGCCAGGAACCCATTGTGAAATGATCGTGGCCGCCACCACCTTGGACCCAGCGAGGTTCCAGGGTCTTTGTGCGTCAGGTCAAGCCGCGGGATGCGTTCTGGTTGTGTTCGGCCGTGGATTGCATTTACCTGCAATGCCCGATTCCGATGTCGAGTCCCACCTCCCGATTCTGGTCTCTTTTCGAGTTGTGCCGCCAGGTTGCGGGCCCGATCTCTTGAACCGTCTCCCAGGTCCCGGTGCCGCGTTCCTTCCGCAGTGGCCTCTCTGCCCCCCCGGCTCCCGTCGTCTCCCTCCCTCCTCCTGTTCTTGCCTCCAGTGATGACCATGACGACGACATCGTCAATGTCAGCGACATCGTCATCGTCCTCGTCATCGTCATCATCAGGCCCAGCTCCCTTCCTCCCTCTATTCGTTCCTCCGGTGATGACGATGAAGATGATGATGACGATGACATCGTCACCGTTATCGACGTCGACATCGTCGTCGAGGTCATCGTCATCGTCCTGGTCATCGTCATCGTTGCTGTCATCGACTTTGTCGCTGTCAGCGTCCTCGTCCTCGTCATCGTCAGACCCAGCTCCCTCCCTCTCTCTTCCCCCCCCCCCCTCGCCCTCGACCAGTCTCCTCCCCTTTCCGTCAGGAGCGGAACCGCGCGGTCAAGCTCCTGAAGCAATTCGACCCCATCCCACGCTATGAGATGGACGACGAGGGGCAGAAGGCTTGTGGGCCCCCCCTCCTAGCGTGAGGTGGAGGCCCTCTGGCCATTGCGCTGGCCCACCTCGTCTCGCGTCGCCTCACCGAAGATGTCACTGTTTTGTTCTCAACACTCCTGCCTTGGGCTCTCGTTATGGATACGTAGGACACTGCGGTCTCCAACCTTCCTCCCGCCTCCCTCCTCCTCTCTGTTCTTGCCTCTTACTTCGCTTTCCTGCCTCCTACATGTCTTCGACCTGTTTCTCCTTTTACCTGTCTCCTGCCTGCATGCCAGCATGCATCCTACCTCGCCATCCCTGGGGGGGGCTGCGAACTGCGAAACTGTTGCCACTCTCCATGGCTGCTGGGGGTTCGGCGGAGTGACGCGCTTGCCAGACAGGCTGAGATTAGGCCTCGTAACCCCTGGGCAGCTGCGAAGTGCGAAACTGTTGAAACTGTCATCATTTTTGAGGGCTGCTGGCGGGTCCAGCGGAGTGACGTCTTACCGCAGAGTCAGGGTCGACCGCGCCATCCTTGAGGGGCTGCGAAGTGCGAAACTGTCATCACTTTTGAGGGCTGCTGGAGGGTCCAGCGGCGTGA
>CAUYUJ010014316.1:962107-984607 GCA_963575745.1 Prorocentrum cordatum
ACAGAGAGGTCGACGTTGGCGTCCGCGGCGGCTGCAGATGTTTCCATAGCTGGCCACGTCGATGTCTCACGCAGCAAACACGCTTCTCCAACCGCGCCGGTTTGGAACTTCTTCGATCCCAGTGCCCCTAGGCACCCCACCCCTTCCCAAGGGCAAGTTTGCGGCCTCCTGGCTTTCTCTGACTCTCGGAGCAAATTGATGTGACTCTGATCTGTCAGTATCTGTGCACGGCATTCACCCAGTCCCAACCATCCTGTTGTGGTGTGTTCCCGTTCTCACGAGACGTCGCCCCGCGTCCCCATCTCCTCCGATCCCTCCTCCCCCTCCTCCTCGCCTCTTTGCCCATCATCGGATACGTGCGTCACGCCTGTTCTTACACGCTTCGCGGCCCCACAGGGAGCTCCACCTAAGGCTTCAGTGGTGACGTTCCCATGTGGGTTTCTCGGCATACCCCTCACACGCTCAGTTGCTCCAAAGGGAGCTCCATCCAAGGCCTCAGTGGCGATGTTCGCATGTGGGCGTCACGCTTGTTGCGGCATACCTCTTGCACGCTTCGTGGCCCCAAAGGGAGCTCAACCTAAGGCCCCAGAGGCGTTATTCGGATATGGGCGCCACGACCTTATCAGCACACCCCTGAAACGGTGTGTGGCCCCATAGGGAGCTCCGCCGAAGGCCCAGTGGCGACGTCCGCATGTGGGCGTGACGCCTGCATCGGCACCCCTCACACTTTTCGTGTCCCCATCAGGAGCTACGCCGAATGCCACAGTGGCCCCACAAGGAGCTCCACCGAAGACGATGCTCACAACTGCGGTACTCAGTCCATTCTCGAGACATGCGCTAGAACCTAAGCGCGAACGAAGCGCGCGCGTGGTCCTCGTACATATATATATATATATAGACATATACAGATGTGTGTGTGTGTATATAGACACATGTATAATTTGACAGCGGTGTACACAATCACCATCGCTAGAACCATCGACACCCCGACTGGGACAGGGTAATGTGGCTCATACTTTGGCTGCGAAGCTCTCAGGGCATGGCACCCATCCCCACCTAGGAGCGGTAGGTCAGCACGGAGCCAATGTTTGCCAGTTGGGCGTGGGGATGGTACAGGATGCGAGGTGCCTATACATTTGCACGTACATGTACAACATGCATGCACTCGCCCGGGATTTCGGTCGCTCATTCTTCGACGACGGAGGAGGCCACGTGCAGCCGACGGCCCAGCCGAGCGTGAGGAGCGGCACGCCCCCAGCATGGGAAACAGCCCTGCCAGTGCGCCATCGGCCCAGGGGCGCGTTCACGAGTCGGCTGGCCTCGGAGCAGAAGCCCAAGCAGTGGCGAAGCGTCCTGACTCGCGCATGCGCCTGCCAAAGGATGTTCTGATAACCTGTGAGCGGTTTGCACGAAATGTTCTGAGAGCATTTCTGGCTGCGGCAGCCTTGCTGGAATCAATTCTTGACGTTTCGCATATCCCCATCAGCCTATCCAGAAACGATCAGCAGGGGAGTCCGTGAATCAGGTGCGGCAGGGCGCATGCAATTGCGCAGCCGTCTTCGGGAAAACAAGGATCACAAAGAGCTTCCCGCATTGACGTTTAAGATGGAAATCAGTGCAAGCAAAGATAGTGCTTCGATGAGGGGTGAGGGGTGTTGGGATGACTCGTAATGGCTGTTGCACTGATTTGTATCTTCAAAAACTCGCGTGCGCTTCGAAACTTGGAGCCATCTTGGGGCTCTCTTGGGGTTCTCTTGGGGCCCTCCTGGAGCTCTTTCTTCAGGCTCTCCTGAGGTCCTCTTAGGGCCTTCTTGGAGCCCTCTTGGGGCTCTTTTTGGGCGTCTTGGGGCCCTCTTGGGACGCTTTTGGGCGGTCTGGGGGCCTTCTTGGGGCTCTTTTGGGATGCCTGAGGGGCCTCGTGTGGCCGTCTTGGACCCTATCGCTAAAAGAGACATGTCCCCCCCCTCGGAGGCTCAAACATGCTGTCTTGGGGCCCTCTTGGGCCGCTCTTGGAGCGCTCTTGGGGCCATCTTGGGGCCCTCTTGGGCCCCTCGTGGGACTATCTTGGGCCGCCTTGGGGCCATCTTGAGGCCTCAAGAGCCCATCGGAGGCGAAAAAATGGCACAGTGCATTCCCTAAGTTTTTCAATGATTTTGACTTGTCGGGGGGGTCCTCGGAGGGCTCGGAGGGCACTTGAAACCGTCTTGGGGCTGCCTTGAGGCCTGTTGGATGCATGTCCGAGGCTATCTTGATCCATCTACCGCTATCTTTCTGGGAGGCAATCTTGGAGTCTCTGGGGCCCTCGTGGAGCCATCTTGGGCCATCTTGGACGCTGCTATGGGTCGGCCCCCCGTCCAAACCCAGGGATGGGGGGGGAGGTAAACCTCCCGGGCAGGGAAAGGCAGGATGTTGGAAAAGGAAACGCTCTAGACCACCTGCGCCCAGAGGGCGGGTGGGATTTGTTCTACGCTATCAAGGGCATGACGCTTGTTGTTGCAACTTTGCACCGTTCTAAGAACATGTCGCAGTAGGCCTACAGGAGTGCTGGGACGGCCGGTCCCCGCGCAAGAAGCAAAACAGCAACGTGCACAGTGACACACATGTTCGGAGGTCCGCGCAGGGTTCTCGCATCGGCGTTGGATCCCCGGGAGGCGCCGCCGAGGGCGGGGGGGTCGGGGACGGCAAAGAGGGGGGTGATGACTAGGGGGGGGTGGACATCATGGTGGGGGCCATGATACTTCCCCAGATTTCATGGCGCCTCTTCTTATTTCATTACGTCCCTGGCCCCCCCGCTGGGCCGCACACATGCCGCCGGTCATGATCTGCACCCCCCCCTCTTGGACGCCCCCCCCTTGGCCCCCCGAGGGGAGTCATCGCCGATGCACGCAGTCCGCGCGGGCCTCCGACGGCTTGTGTGCTGTGTGCTCCAGGCGGTTCCATTGGAGAGTTCTCCCCTTGCCCCGCCGTCCGACGGCCCGCTCCGGCCCCTCCCCCCCACGCGCTCGTCGAAGCCGCTCCCCAGCGCCGGGCAGGCCCATTCGAACCACCACGCGATTCACCCCCACGCACGTGGAGAAACCGGGGCAGGTCACATCGATATTTGTATCTATATCTATACATAGATAAAACACATGTATGTACATGTGTATGTAAGTACACATATGTCTCCATATATACACATATGCACATATATACATATATACATATACATATATATATATATGTACATTGCACATACACATCTCAGTACACATAGATACAACAATGCATGTGTATGTGTGTTTCTGTGTGTGTGTGTGTCTGTGGGTGTGTTTAGGCGTAGTTGCTCTTCCAGCCCCTTGGTGTGGTGCTGCCACAGGCGGCGGCGACCTGGGCAGGGCTCTCTCCCGCTTCCAGTGGGTCCGATCTGATTGAGGGGTCGCGGAATATGTGAACATATGGGGAATCTTGTTTGTTGTGTTTAGTTATTTATGTGTCCCAGGGCCCCTTCAAACCCAACACCACAGGATGGGGGGGAAACAAGATCCCCCCTCCTCTGCCCCCGCCCCCCCGCGCGGACAACAGACGAAGATGCAGCCCAAGAAGTACGACTACCTGCTGGGATACATGTGCTGGCGCTGCGACAAGGCCCGCGCTGCCACAATCGCCAACCGCCGCTCTATCTCTGCATCGGGAATATGGGGCGAGCAGCGGCAGGGGAACCAGGGGAGGAAAGAGCGGATGAGACAAGCTCGGTGCGGTAGCGCCATACCTGACATCCTACCCCTCCCACCCATCCCTCCCCATTGCGTTGATGTTTCTTTATCCGCCGACGCGTGTCATAGCGGACCTGGAACTCCAAAGAAGACCGCATGCTGTTAGTTATACGCAATCGGACTCTGGTCGGCCTTCTGGTCTTTCTTGGGGTCCTCGGTGTTCTGGGTTCGGTTTGGGGGGCCTCTGCGGGTACCTGTAGGTGAGGAGTGGGATGGAGAGGAGGCGAAGGTGCGAGAGGGGGAGTGATGCTGATGAGGAATGGGAGGAGGAGGAGGAGGAGGAGGAGGAGGAGGAGGAGGAGGAGGAGGAGGAGGAGGAGGGGGAGGGGGAGGAGGGGGAGGAGGGGGATGACGGGGAGTGGGGGGAGGGGTGAAGAGGAGTAGGCGGAGGAGGAGGAGGAGGAGGAGGAGGAGGGGGAGGAGGAGGGGGAGGAGGAAGAAGGGGAGGCGGGGGAGGTTGAGGAGGGAGGGTGGGGACGGAGGGGAGTGATGAGCGAGATGGGGGGAGGGCAGGGGGCGGAGTCCGAGCAGGGGTGTCGACGAGAGGTGGTGCACGCGCCGCTCCCCTGGCGTCACCCTGCCGCCTGGCGAGGGGCCGTGCGGAGTGTGGAGGCGGAAGGGAAGCAGGTCTCCCTGGATTGTTTCTTGGCCCCTTCCGCCTAGCCTCGGCTCCGCTGCTTCCTCCGCCCCGTCCGCTTTGCTCGTCTCTCCTTCCTCCCCATCTCTCCTTCGGGTTCCCTCCGTGCGGATCGACCGGTTGGCTTGTGGACGCGCCCGTACGGCAGCGGAGACGGCCATGTGGGCCCCAACTTGCACATGTGCACAGAGGAACCAAATGGAGGTTCGATGCCACGCTGCGCAGAGTTTGCACCGCCGCCTCGGAGCACTTGAAACAGTCGTTTGTCTCGAACGGCCTCGCCAAGGAACACGTCTGTGTGTGCATGACACGTGCCTCTCTCTCCTCCTCGTTCCCTCTCTCTCTCTCTCTCTTTCTCTTTCTGTTCGCATGCATATGTACGTTTCACACGCCTCCGTTACATGAACATGCATATCCAATTCGTGTGGGCTGGCACATGCATCCGTGAGATGTTAAGGCATCTGCGTGTTCTTTCACATGCATGCGTCTCGAGCGATGCAGATGCATTCGTATGCTCTCACCCGCAAGTGGGTGTCTTACTTGTACCCGATCGTGTTCACATGCACCTGCGCGCTGTTACACGCATCTGTTGGAGCCTCTCCTGCACATTCCCTCCTTGACCCGCTCATCCCTCGACCTCGCACCTCGACCCCTGCCGTCGTCCCTCGTCCCTCCTCCATCCCCTCTCCATTCACCCCCTTTCCTCTCCCGCCCTATTTCCCCGTCTCCTCTCCCCTCCTCCCCCGTATCTCGGGGGCGGAAAAGAGGGGGGTGATGATTAGGGGTGGTTGGATATCATGGCGGGGGCCATGATATGTCCACAGATTTCATGGCGCCTCTTCTTATTTCATTACGTCCCTGCCCCCCCCCGCTGGGCCGCGCACATGCCGCCGGTCATGATTTGCACCCCCCCCTCTTGGACGCCCCCCTCTTGGCCGCTCCCGAGTATCCTCTTCGCGCCCCAGGTGAAGCAGTCCAACTACAAGGTCTTCTGGAACACCTCCAGGGGCGCCAAGGCTGGCCCCGCACCCACGGGCGGATGGCGCGGGCACGAGGGCACCCGCTCGGGCGTGGAGGGAGGGGCCAGCGGACGGGGGGGGCCGAGGAAGTCCCGCGCAGGGGGGAGGCACGGCGGAGGCCCGCGCCAAGAGACGCCCCACGCTCTTGCCGCCGTGGAGCCCTGGGTTTACCAGCCTCGAACGTATCCCTGTCCCTAAAATTGACACGCCAAAAGGCGATGACAATCTTAGGGATGCGCCCTCAGAAAATAAGGGAATCCCTAAGATTGGCATCGTGATGAGGAGGTGCCCCGTATAGGGCTAGGGACATGTTCCAGGCTGGTTATGGGTGTCGAGGCTCTCGTCGTGGAGAGCGCGGCGTTCCCATATTATGCCAAAAGAGGTCGGTGGGCGCCCTGCCGTCGCCGCTTTGGGCTCCGGCGCCGGGCGCCCCTCTCCTTGGGGCGCGGGGCGCGCCGCCTGCCGCCCCGGGCGGCGGCGCGGTGGAGGGGAGGCGCCCCCTGCGGCGGCCCCCCGGCGGTGCCCTGAGGGGCGCTGGCCGCGGGCCCTCGGCTGGGCCCTCGGAGGCGCGCCCCGACCAGGACGCCGACGGGGAAAATCCAGCCACGGGCGACGGGGGCCCTGGGGGCGGCCTGCAGAGGCCACGGACACGCACAAGGTTCCTCCTTCCCTCCTCCCTCCTCCCCTCCCTCTTCCTCTCCTCCTCCTCCTCCCTCCTCCTCCTCCTCCTCCTCCTCCCTCCTCCTCCTCCCTCCTCTTCCTCCTCCCTCCTCCTCCTCCTCCTCCTCCTCCTCCTCCTCCTCCTCCTCCCTCCTCTCCTCCTCCTCCTCCCTCCTCCTCCTCCTCCCCTCCCTTCTCCCTCCTCCCTCCCTCCCTCCTCTTGTTTCTCCTCTCTCCCTTGTTTTCTCTCTCTCTCCCTCCTCCTCCTCCTTCTCCTCCTCCTCGTTCTCCCTCCCTCTTCTTGTTTCTCCTCCCCTCCCTCTCTCCCCTTTCTCGTCCCTCCCTCTTCTTGTTTCTCCCCCTTCCATCCTCCCTTCTCATTCTGCTCCCTCCCTCTTTTTATGGGGCGGCCGCATGCGAACCCTACCCCATAGCCCCCACGGCTTCTGTGGGGCAGGGTGGGGTTCACATCGTCCGGGAGCTCCCGAGCGAAGTGAACCCCGCCCTCCCCCGCAGAAGTCGGGGGGGGGCAGGGGGTAGGGCCCGCACGTGGCCTCCCATTTCTGCTCCTCCCTCCCTCCCCTCCCTCGTCCTTCCAAGGCAGGGCTGTAGCTCCCTCCCTCCCTCCCTCGTCCCTCCTCCCTCCCTCCCTCCCATGTTTGCTCCTCCTATTTTTGCTCCTCCCTCCCCTCCCTCGTCCTTCAAGGCAGGGCTCTGGCACAGCCGATCGCAGGGGATTCTGGCAGCAGTGCGCGAGACACCAGCGTGTACGTGTCTTGACGCTGCACCCCCTCTTGTGCGGGTGTCCTTGTCCTTGTCCACCTCCTTCCGCCTCCCTCCTCCGCAGACGTTCCTCCCGGCCCTCCCTCCCGCGAGCCGAGCCCACGCTCCCTCGCCCGACCCTCGCGAGTGCCCTGCGGCCTCCCCCGCTCCCTGCCACCCGGGCGAGGCCTCCCGGTCGGCCCCGGAGGTGCTTCCACAAGGCCGGGCTCCACCTCGGAGCCGTCTGGGGGTCTGAGGTCATGGCCCAGCACCGGCTCTGGCCCGCGGGAAGGGCGGGGCGGTTCGAGGCTCTGGGTTTGCGGGAGGGCCTTAGCTGCCACGTCCAGCCTCCCGGGGCCGTTTCCGGGCCCGGGGGCCTGGAAGAATGATTCATCTTGCGCAGAGAAGTGCACCAGATGGACCCCGGGAGGGGTACAGGCACAGATGTTGCGGATTCGGCTTGATGCCTGGGCAATCTCAATCTTGGGGTTTGAGCGGATTCGGAGTCGTCCCCTCTCCTGGTTGATTTTCTGGTGCCCGCGCAGCTCAGGCCCCCCGGCCGCCTCCTCCAAGCTCGACCCGAACTGTGTCGCAGGCCATGCTCGTGTCGACCCCTTGGCCAGCAAGTTCGTACCGAAGACAAGACGAGGGGCACCGAGCACCAGACGAGCGCACGCGACACGGCTCATGCCGATGCTTGCGACAAAGACGAGGCTGCCCTCGCTCGTCGACGGGACGGGGTCAGGCTGGGCGCTTCTACCGCACCCTGCGGACCTGTGAGGGCAAAGCTCCTGCAACGCCCGACCGTAGTTCCCCGACCGATTCCAAATGCCTCTACGGGTCCACTCGACGCTGAGGTAACGGACACACCCTGCTGGGGTTCATTGGGCTGCACACGTCCTTCAAAGCTTGAAGCCCGGCCGCTTTCTCAGAAATCTGGCCTGGGGGTCCAGGCTCCACGTGTGGTCTGAAAGTCGCCCGGTAGTCGAAAGAGCCTTGCCGCCGTCCTCCTCCCCGTTATCTCCTCCTCCTCTCCCCGGTCGCCAGCCCTGCCCTTGCACTCTCGACCCGCTCTCCGAAACCGAGGTTCACCCCAGGTCGTCTGCTGAGCACGCGGCCCCGGGGCCCACATGCGCTTTCAGAGTCGACCCCCCCACCGAGCCGCCCCTCGTCGACCTGCTGCAGGGCACGCTCCGTCCAGGGTCTCGGGGCCCGTCCAGCCGTGGCGACGAGGCCCCCCAGCCCCCCCCTGGAGGCCACGAGTGGACGCACAGCCCCTCCCCTCCCTCGGGGGCAACGACCAGGATGGGGGACGGGCTCTGGGGGGGGGGGAACGCTGAGACCCTCAATCGCCCGTTGTTTGCCCGTAGGGTTCCGTCGGGCCTGTCCCTCCACAGGAGGAACATTCAAACGTAGTCAAAGACTAGTCTGGGGAGGCTGTCGTGAGTACGTTTGACTATGTTGGCGCAGGTTCTTTCGCATGTGTTGTTTGTCTTTCGTCCAACATCTGCCTGCAGGGGGCCTTGCCCGACCTGACCGCAGGGGCCCGACGGCTCCCGACCCGCCCAGGAGCCAGCGGCTTCGCCATCGGGAGCCCATCGCCGACCTGTCAGCGGCGCGTGCCGCCCACGTCGGCTCCTTGCCTGCCCGCCCTGAGCTGGCCCCCTTGCGGACGCTGCCTCTCCCGACCCCTTCTCCTCCTCCTCCTCCTCCTCCTCCTCCTCCTCCTCCTCCTCCTCCGTAGCCATTTTTGGCTCAAGGGGCTGGCTCGCCAGTTTTGCTCCGCGCACCCTGCATACGGTTCCCTCGTGCCCTCGGCCCAGTTCGCCATGTCGGCGTGCTCGGCGGTCGAGGCCAAGCTTGCAGCGCTGCTCTCTTCGGTCAGCGCCACGGTGGTCAAGCGGCCGCTCCGGGAGTGGCTTCTCAAGGAGGCGGTGGTGGCGGCGGCCACCGCCTGCCTTGCTGCTCCGGCGGCGGGAGCCGGCATTGGCGGCGTTCTGGAGGCCTGTTCGGCCTGCGCTGTCATCGACGGCTACGAGGACGTGCTCATCAAGTACGGGCACGACCACAAGAAGGCCACGGGCGAGGACATTCGTCGTCGTCTCGTGGACGGCGGGCACCGCGAGCTCGCCAAGGAGTGGGTCAGCCTGCGCAACGGCCGGCGCGCTTGCGCGCACCCGCACCGTGAGCTGCTGGACAAGATCCACGGCGCTTTTTCGTGCGCGGCTGACCCCCCGACCTGCTGTTCCACGGGTGCCAGCGGGGACGAAGGCTATCACTCCGACTCGGCGTCGGGCAGCGGGGACGGCCTGTCTGGGTCCCTGCAGGAGCTGGCGCGGGTCAAGCAGGAGCTGGCGCTGGTCAAGGAGGAGGCTTTCGCCCACAGCCAGCGCGCGGACGAGGCTGAGGGCATGCTGCTGGTCGAGCGCGCGCGGGTCGCCGAGTGCCAGGAGCTGCTCTCTTCGGCCGAGGGTCGCCTTCAGGAGTGTCAGGCGGTCGCCGACAGCCTCTGCGACGAGCTCATGGCGACTCGTGCCGTTGCCTGGGGTTTCTCACAGGAGCTCCAGCATATCGAGGCTAAGGTCGTCAGCGACTGCATCACCGAGCTGATTGGGGAGAAGAAGGGCGGCGCGCTTCCCAGCTTTCACGAGGATTCCGCCGTGCGGGAGGTGGTGAGCCCCGCCGACGGCGAGGAGGTTCTTGCTGAAGCGTCGAGTGGAGCCAACCAGGAGTCCGAGGGCGAGATCGAGTATGCCGCCAAGTCCTCTGGGCTCTCCTTCGGTGTCGGCGCCGAGAAGATTTCTTCCTGTTCTTCTTCTCCAGGGCCCGTTCCGCTTGACGAGGACATGATGTACCTGCGTGCCAAGCGGATGGTGGAGGTTCTCAACACCCGCGAGTTCGCTTTCAATCCCATCGACGACGAGGCCGTGTCCGCTTTGGCGGGTTTTGGTGACTACTGGGCCTCGCAGCTCGTGGAGGAGATGATCGCGATGAAGGCCAAGATCCGCAACCCCAGCGGATTCATCAAGGCCGCCGCTCGCCGTGCAGGACTTGGGCCACCAGCCTGGTGATACGGTAGGTTCGGGGTTATCCTTTAAAACCCCCCGCTTCGGCGTGCCACGGCCCAGCACTCACCGCTGGCGTGCCGTGGGGGCGGCGGTCACCCGCGTCGACCGCCGTCGTTCGCATAGGTTCGGGGTTTCCCTACAAAACCCCCCCGCCTTTAGGGCGGTGCCTCGGCCCAGCACTCACCGCTGGCGTGCCGAGGGGTGGTCGATTTGAGTTCGGGGTTCACCTCAAACCCCCCCGCCTTTCGGCGGTGCCGAGGCCCCGCGCTCACCGCGGGCGTGCCTCGGGCAGCACGCCGCCTCAGTTCCCAGACGAGGGTCTGGGAGCCTTGGCTGTCGGAGCTCCCTCGAGCGCGACGGAGGCACAGCGCGCTCTTGGGGCAAGTCCTCAGCACCCACCCCGCCACGCTCGGCGACCTCTCGCCGCCCTCCGTTCGGAGGGGTCGAAGGGTCGGGGGGCGGCTGCCGTTCGGCAGCCACCTTGGGTGCTGAGTGGTTTTTCTCTCGTTCCCCCCGCGGCACGCTGTGCTTAACAAAAAGTCCAAAAGGTCCTCCTCCTCCTCCTCCTCCTCCTCCTCCTCCTCCTCCTCCTCCTCCTCCTCCTCCCTCTCCTCCTCATCCTCCCTCTCCTCCTCCTCCTCCTCCTCCCTCCCGAAGGCCAGGGGCCTGAGCTCAACGGTTTTTCTTGCGACTTTGTGGGCCGTCGTCGTTTTGGCTCCGTCTCGCAGCAGGGGCAGAAGCGGGACGGGGCGAGGGGAAGCGAAGACAAAACGAACGCGAAAGCACACAGTTTCGCTGGAGCCCTGCTCGCTGACTGCGCCCCTCACCCCCCCCTTCCCCTCCCGAAGGTCATCTGCCACGGCTGCTACAACCAGCTCACCGAGCGGGAGGAGATCGTGCAGATGCGCACGGCTCGCCCCGACCGCCCAGACCCTCCTCGCTTCCCCGTCGTCGCCCCGTCGCCGCCGCCGCCCCCACGCCTCCAGGCGCCGCGGCCAGGATACCACCACAGAGAGGGGGATGCTGACTAGGCGGGGGTGGGCATCAGGGCCGCTTGGCGTGGAGGAGGAGGAGGAGGAGGAGGAGGAGGAGGGCCATGATATCTCCCCAGATTTCATGGTGCCACTTCTTATTTTAATGCGTCACCGGCCTCCCCTGGGCCGCGCACATGCCGCCGGCCATGAGGTTCGCCCCTCCTCTCTTGGACGCACCCCTCTTGGGAGCCCCTGAACCACCGGGAATACAGATCTAAGAGGTCATCCTCCCCCTGCAGTGGCCCTGTGAGGGGGCTCCTGGGGCAGATGGGCCCTGGATGTGTGTGTGTGTGTGTGAGTGTGCGTGTGTGTATGTGTGTGTGTGTGTTTGTATTTGCGTGTGTGTTTGTGTTGGTGTTTGTGTTTCTCTTAGTGTGTGTGTGTGTGTGTGTGTGCTTGTGCTTGTGTTTGTATTTGTGTTGTGTTGTGTGTGCGTGCGTGCGTGCGTGCGTGCGTGCGTGCGTGCGTGGGTACGTGCGTACGTGCGTGCGTGCGTGCGTGCGTGCGTGGGTACGTGCGTACGTGCGTGCGTGCGTGCGTGCGGATGTGCGTGCGTGTTTGCCGTGCGTGCGTCCGTGCGTGTGTGTGTGCGTGTGTGTGTGTGTGTCTGTGTGTGTGCGCCGTCAGCGGCTGCTTGTGACCTCCACAGGCCTATATATGTATATATATATATGTATATGTATATGTGTGTTTTTGTTTCCGGCCACCCCCCTTCCCCCCAGATCCGGCGGTTTCCGGCCGTTTCTGGCGTTTCACTTTCCATGCCCGACGGTTTCTGGCCGGTTTTGGTGTTTGTCCCCCCACATTTCCGGCGGCTCCTGGTTGTTCCTGGCGTCTCCCGTCAGCGCAGGGTGCGGCGGGAAGAAGACTAGCCCACGGAACACGGCCCAGGATGGAGACAACTGGCTCCAGAGCGCCCCGAATCGGCTCTGGAGCACTCTGGAACGGCCACGACGCCCGACACATCCTCCAGACCCGGCAGTTCTCGGAGATTCCTTGCCTGTTCTCGCAGAGCCCAAGGACGACAGCGTCGTCCGACCACGCTCGACTTCTGCGGTGTGCGGCTGGAAAGGGCGCTGCCGCGGTGAGGCGTGGAAGTCGCACTCCAGAGAAATGCAAAATCTACCCGAATCTCTCCTGGTCCTCATCAGAGCATTACGTCTGGTCAAACTTCTTTTCTTCGTCCTGCCTTCGTCTTGAGCACCTCTTGGCGGCGCGCGCGGGGGAGGGGGGCGTCCTTCTGAGAAGGCGGGGGGCTTCTGCTTTCGTGGTCCCACAGGAGCTCCTCCGCAAGCCTCAGTGACAATGCTCGCACGCGTTTCCCCCGCCCAGTACAGCGTGGGGTGGCCCAATGGGGGCCCCAGCAAGGAGCTCCACCGAAGGCCCCAACTGCGGTGTTCGCATGCGTTTCCCCCCCTCAGTATTCTAGGGCACCAAGAACGCCCCTACCCTGGTTTACGAGGCGCTGTGCGCTGAAACTCCTGTGGGCTGACAGGGTAAACCCTGCGTGATGTGCCGCGTCCTGGCGGCTCTAGGCTTTGGGGGTTCCCAGGAGGTTTACAGACTACGCACTTGTAACCCAGGGTAGGGTCGTTTTTCATGCCTCAAAGTATAGCGTTCCGTGGCCCCATAGTGAATCCACCCAACCGCCCAGTGGCGGTGTTTGCATGCGCCTGCCCACCCCCATAGAGCGTTTCGTGGCCCCATAGGGGGCTCCCAAAAGACCCCAGTGGCCCTGTTCGCATGCGTCTCCCCCACCCAATACAACCTTTCGTGGCCCCATCGGGAGCTCCACCAAAGGCTCCAGTGTCGGTGTTTGCACGCGTCTCCCCCACCAAGTCCAGCGCTTCGTGGTCCCATATGGAGCTCCACTGAAGGCCTCAGTGGCGGTGTTCGCATGCGTCCCCCCCACGGGGTGCAGCGTTTCGTGGCTCCATCGGGAGCTCCACCGAAGGCCCCTGAGGCGGTGTTCGCACGCGTCTCCCACAATCAGGACAGCGTTTCGTGGTCCCCTAGGCAGCTCCACCGTGCTCGCATGCGTTTCCTCCACTGATAACAGCGCTTTGTTGCGCCATAGTGAGCTCCACCGAAGGCCCCAGTGGCGCTGTTCGCATGCGTCTCCACCACCCAGTAAAGTGTGTCGTGGAATCATAGGGAGCTCCACCGAGGGTCCCAGTGGCGATGTTTACATGCGTCTCCCCCACCCAGTGCAGCGCTTCGTGGGCCCATGGGGAGGTCCACCGAAGGCCTCAGTGGCGGTGTTCGCCGGCGTCTCCCCCACCCACTACAGTGTTTCGTGGTCCCATATGGAGCTCCACCGAAGGCCCCAGAGGCGGTGTTCGCATGCGTCTCCCCCACCCAATACAGCGCTTCGTGGCCCCATAGGGAACCGAATGCCCCGGAGACGGTGTTCACACGCGTCTCCCACACTCAGGACAGCGCTTCGTGGCCCCACAGGGAGCTCCACCGAGGGCCCCAGTGGCGTTGTGCGCACGCGTCTCTCACTTTCAGTCCAGTGTTCTGTGGCTCCATGGGGAGCACCACCGAAGGCCCCAGTGGCCGCAGGCCGCGTGCGCGTCTCCTGACAGAATCCAGCGCTTCGCGTGCTTCATGGCATCATGAGGATATCCCCCAACGGCGATGCCCGCAACGACGGGATCCAAAACTGCACATGGTTGGGTCCTTCGCAAGGAAAGTCTTCGCGGCGAGAACCATAGATGAGCATCTCGGCTCATCTCGACGGAGAACAACAAAACACAGCAAAAGCGCGTGGATTCGTGAAGTAGGATGGCGCTTGAAGTAGATTGGGATCTGGGACTCCAAAGATACCCACTTTCAACGACCGGCGACACGCACGACGCCGACACCATGTTGGGGGAAAATGGACGCCCGAGCGAGGGCGATATAGATATCCGCATCCGCGGCCCCGAGGGCCGGGCTCCTGGGCCGCGACCCGCGGACACGGCGTTTTTTTTTCCGCGGGGGCCCCGCGCGAAAAGTACACGCCGGTCGTTGAAAGTGGGTATTTCTGGATTCCCAGATACCACTCTATTTCAAGCGCCTTCCTACTTCAAGAATCGGCATGCTTTTGCTGTGTGTTGTTGTTCCCCGGGAGGGCCTGGACCCAATCCACTTTGTCCGCCTTCTTACTTCATGTTTTTACCTACTTCTTCCGACCGACGTGTATCCGTGCGACCGCGTATCCTTAAGTCGGGCGTGTCCATCCACAGGCGGAATCTTCAAAACTGATCCCAAAATCGTCAGGGGACGAGCTTTCTATATGTTGTGTTACTATTTGTCGGGTATGTATATTTTTCGTCCCACATCCGCCTGTAGGGGGACATGCCCGACCTGAGCGTATCCCCGGGATCGCGCCCTGGAATCCGGACTGCGAGGGCGCGCTGGGGGGCGCGCAAGGGGGGGACAATGTACGGGGGGGCAGCGAGGGCTGCCGGAAGCGGGCCCTAGTTCAGGGCCCCTGGCCCAGAAGGGGGGCCTCGAGGGCCCGAAACGGGCCCCCCCATTGATCGCCCCCCCATCATCTCGCGCCCAGGCGCGGACGCGAGCGCGCTCGCCGCTCGTGCGCTCCCCCCGTCAGAGCAGGAGGAGGACGAGGCGCCTGGCGGGCCAGCACGGACCCGCAGGCGAACCAGAAGGCCGGCATCATCCCGAAGGGCTTCGGCCTTGGCCTCACTGGTGTGGGCGACAGCTGAGGGCCGCGGCCGCGGGCCCCATCCAGGGGCTGCCTCTGGGCTCTGGGCTGCGTCCTCGCTTCCTCCCTCGACGACGGGAATCGGCGGCGACCGGAGGGGGGGAGGGAGGAGGAGGGATGAGGAAGGAGGGGAGGAGGGAGGCAGGAGGAGGGAGGCAGGAGGAGGAGGAGGAGGATGATGAAAAAAGGGGGGGGGAAAGGGGAGAAGGAGCGAGGATTAGCGGCGAGCGCCGGGGGGAAGTGAGAAGGGACAGGCCTTCTCAGAAGGCTCGGAAGTTCCCCAGCCTCTTCGAAATGTTTCCCCGAAGACACCGAACACCTCTCAGGAGGTCGGGGGACTTCTGAGAAGCCCCGCCGCCTTCTGAGAGGGCCTTGTCCTTCTCACTTCCCCCCCCCTCGCTCGCGGCTGGAATGTGGTCGTGGGGGCGGTCGCCGGCTTTTTGGTCTAGAACCTGTTTCCCCGAAGACTTGTGTTTGAATGTTGTTGTTCTCCTTACTTCCCCCCGCCTTGTTAATTATCAACTCGTTTCGCCCATTCCGCCGGCCCAGACTATTTCATCGCGGGCGTTTGCCCGCGTGTCTATTGCCATTGCGGCGTTGATGGGTGGTGGTGACTTCTTTGAAATGTTGCGTGTTCAGTCAAGGGCGTCTCGGGGCAGAGGGCTCGAAATGGCCGTTCGTGTCCCCCTTGGGGGCCTTTCTTGAGCCCCTTCGGGGCCTCTCTTGGACTGCCCTTGAGGCCCTCTTGGGCAAGCTTGGCCGTCTTGGGAGCCCCTTCGTGGCTCACAGTAGCATCGCTAGCATTTGCCTGCGTGCTCGCGGGGACATTTGGGGAGCCTCGTGGGGCCTCTTGGGGGTCTCGCGGTGGCCTCTTGGTGGCCTCGTGGGGCCTCCTGGGGGCCTCTCGGGGACCCCTTGGAGGTCTCTTGGAGCCCTCTTGGCGGCTGTCTGGCGGTGTGGGGGGGCCATCCGTCGGATTCGAAGTTTCAGTGCAGGTTCCCCTCGTCGGATCCGCATGGAGGTGCTGGAGGTTTCTTGAGAGGCCTGTGGGGCCGTCTTAGGGCCATCTTGGGCCGTCTTGTGGCCGTCCTGGGGGCCTCTGGGTATGAGTTGTGCAAAACTGAAACGGTAGTAACGCCAACATATTTCAAACATCCAATCACAATCCATGAAACTGGCCCTCATGGGGACCTCTTGGAGTTGCATCTGACAATTTGGAGGTGCATCTGACAATTCGGAGGCTATCTTGAAGCCTTCCATGAATTCATGGAGGCCATCTCGACTGGAATGACCTCTTGGGGCTCCCGTGGGGCCCCTCGGGGTGCTCCTGGGGCGCTCCTGGGGGCCCTGAAGACAGCCCACGGGAATTCCGGCATCCGTGACACCGACCGCCCCCAGACCGCCCAGAGTCTTTTTCGTGCTGGGACCCCCAGGGTCCGCCACAATGCGCGCAACAATCGAAAACTGTTGCCAGTGAGATTCCAGCACGCCTCCGGCCCGTCCGGCCAGCAGATTCCTTTGAAGTATTGCTCGGGAGCCTTGAGTCGGGGGTCGATGCAAACGGGGGTCAGCCAGAGCGCTGGAGCCTGCAGGATCCTGCAGAGCCAGGGTTGCATTGATCCGGGCTAGTGTGCAGGGCTAGCGTGCATGATCCTACAAGGCCTAACTGACCCGGGTTTGCACTGACCTGGGCAAGTGCGTCCCCGAAATATGAAGAACATCCTGCAGGTATCGCGCGGAGTGCAATAGTTGCATGATCTAGACCGCAATCCCGCTCCGTAAGATATCTGGCGACGTTTTCGCGGCGATGCTCCGATGTAAATTTGGCGCGATTCCGACGTAAATTTGGCGTAGACCCGACGTGGATCCGACGTAAATCGGGTCTCGTGTTGCCGTGCGAGGCTTTCGGGAATTTCCTCCTCTTAGTCCCGGCCGAGTCTCCATGGATCCACGCAGTTCGTGAAGCTTCGCACTGTTTTGTTCCTGGCGAGGACCATCGAGGAGCTTCTCGGATCATCCTGCGAAAGCAGGATCGACCCACGAACCCGGGAAGGGATTGAGAACTGCGAAGCATGGAACCACTTCTAAGGACCTCAATTGCACATGCAATTTGGCGATGCCAGGAGGACACGCCAGGGGGACGCGCCGCGGAACGTCCCAAGGGACGCGCCAGGGGACATGCCAGGGGACGTGCCAAGGGGACGCGCTGCGGAACGTGCCAATAGACGTGCTAGGGGACGCGCCGCGCGACGTGTCGGGGGGGCTCGCCACGGGACGCGCCACGGAACGTGCCAGAGAACGCGTCAGGGAACGTGCCGCTGGACGTGGCACGGGACGCGCCGAGGGACCCGCCGCGGATCACCTGGAGCCTCCTAAGATTGTCGCCCGGGCCACGCGATCTTTCGTTCAAGTACGTTGCGTCCGCGCTCCCCAGGCTGCGATCCATCTCGCCGGACCCGCACTCCCAGCACCACAATCACAAATAAGTGATGCTGCATCCGCTACCCCACGGCCACAATCCCTCGCACATCACGCGGCGTCCGCGCTCCCAGTGCCACGACCCCATCGTAAAGTACGCTGGATTCGCGCTCAATCCCCTGTAAGTTACGCAGGTGTGCCTCGTACATCACATTGCGTCCGCTCTCCCAAGACAACGCTGCGCCCGCGCTCCCAAGACAACGATCCATCGTAAATCACGCGGCGTCCTCGCTCCCAGGGCCGCGATCCCTAGTAAATTACGCGGGGTCGCGCTCTCAAGGCAACGGACCCTTTAAAATCATGTTGGATTCGCGCTCCCGGGGCAACGATCCATTTGGAATTACACAGGATTCACGTTCCAGGGCCACGGTCCCTTGTAGATTACACCGGGTTCGCGCTCCGAGGGCAACTAGTGCATTGTGTCCGCCCTCCAGGGCCAGAATCCATCGTAAATAACGCTGCGTTCGCGCTCCCAGGGCCACGATCCATTGCAAATTACAGTACGCTGAGCCCGCACTCCCAGGGCCACGATACCTTGTAAACGACGCTGCGCCCGCTCTCCCTGGGCCACGATCCTCCGGAAATCAGGCTGCGTCCGCGCTCTCAGGGCCAGGATCCTCTGTGAACTGCATGGTGTCCGCGCCCCCAGGGCCCTCGCAGTAGGTGTCGGTGAGATCGGGCTCCCAGAGCCACCTGGGCATCCCGGGGCGGCCAGGGCGCTCGAGTGCTGTAAACCAAGCGTTTCGCTCGAGACGTCCTCAGGAGTTCGGCGCGCAGGGCGCGCCCCTTTCGAGCGAGCACGCCACAAGTAAATGTCTTATTCGTTCCTGACAAATTTCAAGACCTCCAGACCTGATCTTTGATCGCGGATTTTGCGCACAACGCTCCGCGCCCCGTTTTTGTTCAAGGGAAAGCGTGCGTATGCGGACCCACTATATGTTTCGAGGAGCCGGGATCCGTCGGGGGCACGTTTTCTTTGAGCGGGCACGCGCGAAACGCTTTTTGTTGTTTGACTTCACCGCGGCTTGTATTGCAAATGATTCCGCTGGCCATCTTCACATCGAAATCGGGGGTACACATCTAAAGAGCACCCTGGGCCGGCGCCCTTTCCAGGGAAGCACGTGCACGCACGAAGCCGGAACACGCACGGGGAAGGTACGCCCGAGCGATGCGCAAGTAGCGCCAGTAAAGTTCAGGAGGGGGAGAAACACACAGACACAATAAATCGTCGACTCCCAAAGAAGTATGGGAAAATATGGGAAGTGGGGGGAAGACAACAACCCAGAAAATATGGGAAAATGTTGGGAATCCTGGGATTTGTGGTAATTATTTGTGTGTCCTTGGGCCCCTTGAAAAGTCTCCATGAGTCCACGTACGGTAGGTTTTCGTCGTGTCGACCAGCGGCGACCCCGCCGCCAGCGGTCCACGTTGAACGCCGCTGGCGACCCAGCATCGGTCGATGTTGGAGGATATGTTTTTTCAGAATGCGGCCGACCGTTCAAGGTTGAACGATCCCCGCGGTGTGAGAAACCAACGCTGACGTCGGCGCGACACGAATCTGCCGTAGCTGGCGTCGAGTCGGGCATGTCCATCTACAGGAGGACTGCTCAAAGATAGCCCAGAGATCACCTGGGGACGATCTGTCTACTAGTTTTGATTATTGTTGCACATGATCTATTATATATGTATATTAGATGTCAGGTAGACTATACATATATGTATATGGCTATGTTTTGTGTTCCTTCCAAAAGTCTGGGTGTAAGAGGACATGCTCGACCCAGAGCCAGTGACGAGGGCGCGGCGTCGGAAGCCTCGGCCACGGGGCTCCCTCGCGCCGCCCGCTCCTGTGCGGCGCGGCACCGCTGGACCCGCCGCGGGCCGGCGGCGGCGGGCCCTCTGCGTTATCGCCGCGCCGCGCCGCCGGCCGCCGCAGCCCGCGACGTCGCGCGACGAGCGAACAACACACCCACACCCACGCACACGCACACGCACACACAACACACACACACATGCACGCACCACACACGCACACACGCACACAGACGCACACACACACACACAAACACACACACACACACACACACACTCACACACACACACGCGCACACACACACACACACACGCACACACACCCACAGGAGGAAAAGGTACCCATACCTCTACCCTCCCCTCGTTTTCACCTTTTTGGGGCCTCTTGGGTCTTCGTCGTCGCCACCGCTGGATTCGCCTCGAAATCCTGGTTAGAACGCACTCCAGGAGAGGTCCCGGGAGTAGCGGTATCGGTACCTTTTGGTTTCCCCAGAAACACACACACACACATTCACACATCTACACACACCCAGACCCACAGGGGGCGTTCCAAAGAAAAAAAGGCCGAAGGAGTTGCCATCGCTTCCGCGGCGGAATGGCGGCGGAAGCCTGGCGGAAGTAAAACGAGGCCGCCTCCGCCGGCGGAAGGCGGCGGAAGGACACAATGCGTCCCCAACAGGTGAACATGTTTTTGGGTTCAGGGTTTCTGAGATCGCACATATGAGCGACGAGAGAAACTGGGATCGTCTGCGCCGACATTGGCGCGTGAGCTGCCCGCACAAGGTTGCGCGTGAGCGGCCTTCGTTGCCAAGGGAGCGTGCCGCGCTGGCGGCCCGCGTAAACCGCGGCCTGAGGCCGCTTCGTCGTCTTGCGTTCGACCTGTTTTTGATCGTCGCTCATATTGGGGAGCTCATATTGGGCTATGGGAGCGTATTGTCGGATGGGGGTCCCTGCTCGAGCGGGAGCCTCCCCCGGGGTCCGTCAACCCGCACCCATACCCAATGCCAGCCCTCTTCACACCGACCCCCCATACGCGTGTGTGTGTGTGTGTGTGTGTGTTGTTTGTTCGTCACGTCGCGCGGCCACCTCGTTCTGAAGGCGGCGGATGCGCGTTGGAGCCAGCCAGCTGAGGGTCGGAGCTGGCCCAGCGCTGGTGCCGGCCAGCAGGAATGAGGGGCGAGGTCCTGAGGTTGGCCGGGGCCGCCGTGGGGCCCGGCAGGACCGTCAAAATGGTTCCGGGGTGAAAAGCGCCACCACACGGACCCCAGGGACCCGGCGAGCGAGGGGGGAAATGAGAAGAAGAAGGGCCTCTCAGAAGGCTCGGAAGTCCCCCAGCCTCCTGAGAAGTTTTACACGTCTTCCCCGAAGGCAAAACAAGCAACTTCTCAGAGGGCGCGAGGGCTTTGAGAAGTCCCGGCGCCTGCTGAGAAGGCCTATTCCTTCTCACTTCCCGCCCTCGCTCGCCGCCGAATATTTTCAGCGGATGTTTTTGTTCGCGTGGGCCCCGCAAGGAACGTATCCGTGCGAATGCGTTTCCGCAGATCGCGCCCCGGAATCCAGACCGTGAGGGCGCGGGTATGGATACTCTCACTGCTCATGAATCCGTTTTGAACGGGTCTGGCCTCATGGGAGCCTCAGAGCGTCCCCAAATCCTTTGCTGGGTTTTTGACCGGATTTCGTCAGATCTGGTCGACATTTGGACGAAGTCTGGACGAAAGGTGAAGAGGGGTGGTCGAAATTTGGAGCACATCCGGTCGGCATCACGTTTCTGACGGGGTCTGTGGAGCTCCACCGAGGCTCACATGAATCACCGAGCGTGCTCCACTACTCGCAAAGTGCCTAATCGCAAACGTCAGGGAGAAAAACATGTGTACCTCGATATTGTTGGACCGTAAATCCCTCTCGGCGGATCCAGGCCATTTGCGAGCAGTTACTTTGCGAGCAGTGGGACGCGCTTGTCTAATGATAGCTAATCCCCCGACGGCGCCAGCGCGATTCGTGACGTGACCAGGGGGTGTGGAGGGGTGGCGGGGCCGGTCACGGGCGTCATTGGAAAGAACATGAGAGGACGGTTCCAATGGAGCGACGCAGAAAACCAAGGCCGTATTCACCGACACTGGCGCGTAAGCTGCCCGCGTAAGATCGCGCGTAAGCGCCCTCGCTTGCACTGTAACGTGCCGCGCTGGCGGCGCGCTCGAGCCAGCGCGTGAAGTCGCTATGTCGTCTCGCGTAAGACCCCTTTCTCTTCGTCGCCCCGTTGCCCATTCATCGAAGCTCGATCCTTCGGTAGCAAGTCATGGGAGCCTGGTGTACCTTTTCAATTCCGTCTTTAGCGTCGGTTAGCGTCGATTAGCGTCTGGGGGTCGATGAGAGAACGCCGATTTAGCGTCAGTTAGCGTCGGTTAGCGTCGATTTAGCGTCGATTAGCGTCGACTAGAGTCGATATAGCGTCGATACGCAAGAGCCGACAAGATGGTATGGGAGGCTCCCATGAGTTGCCGCCGAACGATCCACCCATTCTTGACCGATCTTCCCGGGACCCAGCCAGCTCGGACCCCCCCTGGTCGCCTCCACGAGGTGCGGCAGGTCCCGTGCCTCGGCGCGCGGCGGCAGCGCGGACGCGCGCCTCCGAGGACGGAAGGCCGTTCTCCCTCCTCTTGCCTCTGCTCCCCCTCCCTCCTCCTCCAGCTGCTCCTGGCCCATGCTATGTTGGCTGGGGCCTTGCTTCTGCGAGGTGCAGAACGGCACGCGGCGCAAGCGAGCCGATCTCAGTCAGCCTGCCAATCCCAAGCCATGGGGGGAAGCATTCGCCCATGGACGTTGGTGTCGAGCCGCCAGCCTCGCCACCGCCGAGGAGGCTGGGGAGAGAGCGACGACTGGTGGGGATCATCGACCGCTGGAGGAAAAGGCGACGGTCTCAAGGTGCCCTAGTTTTGGAAGCGTCCCCCATCAGTTTGGCGAGAAGATGGAGGAGCCGCAGTGGTTCTGAAAACACTGCAAGCGGCCCCGTGACCAAGCAGGACAGCCAGGCAGTGCGGGCGGAGGTGGCCGCTGGCGGCCGAGGCGCAGGGTCGCTGGGGGCTTGGGCGAACGCCCCCCCGCCAGTGCTGCCAGGCCCTAAGCCTGTTGCCAGGGGCGAGGAGCCCGCGGAGGAGGAGCTCTCCAGGATGGTCGGCCACGATGTTTGAAGGTGTTGCGGCAGCTACCAAGTCGCCGGAGAGAGCCTCAGCAAAACCAGCGCTGGAGGGACTCAGTCTCTGAGGCGACGGTAGGGGCGAATAGCCCAGGGGAGAGCAATACATGTATCCAGGGGCGCCGGTGATCGATGTCTTCGACAAGGCTCCCATGCGAATGCGTGTAATGCCCGTCGAGCTGCCGCAGCGGACGCTGGGTACACCAGGCAGTGCTCAAACGAGAGAATGAGCTTCACAGAGAGCTGGGCCAGCTCGGCAGGTGGCAGGACTGGGCGCGGGAGACGCAGGCTACCATCAGGATGAGACAGACCGCGAGCGCAAACAGTTGGTCGCGCGCCTGCTTGCCCCTCCTTCTTCTCCCAAAATATTGCG
>CAUYUJ010014316.1:989607-1047107 GCA_963575745.1 Prorocentrum cordatum
GGCACACCCTCACACGCTTCGAGGCCCCACAGGAAGGCACACCCAAGGCTCAGTGGCCGCTTTCACATGCGTCCCACCGCCCACCGCATGCCCATGTTGGCACGCACTTCACGCGTTTCGTGGCCCCATAGGGAGCTCCACCAAAGGCTTCAGTGGCTGCGTTCACATGTGATCCCCCGCCCACCGCATGCTCATCTCGGCATACCCCTCACGCGCTTCGTGGCCCCATAGGGAGCTCCACCGAAGGCCCAAGTGGCCGCGTTCACATGCGTCCCCCCGCCCACCGCATGCTCATCTCGGCACACCCCTCATGCGCTTCGTGGCCCCATCGGTAGCTCCACCATAGGCTCCAGCGGCCGCGTTTACATGCGTCCCCCCGCCCACCGCATGCCCATTTCGGCTCACCCCTCACGCGCTTCGTGGCCCCATAAGGAGCTCCGCCAAAGGCCTCAGTGGCCGCGTTCACGTGCGTCCCCCCGCCCACCGCATGCTTATCTCGGCACACCCCTCACGCGCTTCGTGGCCCCATAGGGAGCTCCACCGAAGAGCCAAGTGGCCGCGTTCACATGCGGCCCCCCGCCCACCGCATGCTCATTTCGGCACACCCCTCACACGCTTTGTTGCCCAATAAGGAGCCCCATCGAAAGCCCAAGTGGCTGCGTTCGCATGCGGCCCCCCGCCCACCGGATGCCCATTTCGACACACCCCTCATGCGTTTCGAGGCCCCACAGGGAGCTCCACCGAAGGCCCCACATGCCCATTTCGGCACACCCTGCACGAGTTGCGTGGCCTCCTAGGGAGCTCCACCGAAGGCTCCAGTGGCCGCGTTCACATGCGTCCCCCCGCCCACCGCATGCTTACCTCGGCACACCCCTCACACGCTTCGTGGCCCCACGGGGAGCTCCACCGAAGGCCCCAGTGGCCGCGGTTACATGCGTCCTCCCGCCCACCGCATGCCCATCTCGGCACACCCCTCACACGCTTCGAGGCCCCATAGGGAGCTCCACCGAAGGCCACAGTGGCCGCGCTTACATGCGCCCCCCCGCCCATTGCATGCCCATGTTGGCACAACCCTCACACGCTTCGAGGCCCCACAGGAAGGCACACCCAAGGCTCAGTGGCCGCGTTCACATGCGTCCCACCGCCCACCGCATGCCCATGTTGGCACGCCCTTCACGCGTTTCGTGGCCCCATAGGGAGCTCCACCGAAGGCCCCAGTGGCCGCGTTCACGGGCTGCCCCCCGCCCACCGCATGCCCATCTCGGCACACCCCTCACGCGGTTCGTGGCCCTCCAGGGAGCTCCACCGAAGGCCTCAGTGGTTGCGTTCACATGCGTCCCCCCGCCCACCGCATGCTCATCTCGGCACACCCCTCACACGGTTCGTGGCCCCATAGGGAGCTCCACCGAAGTCCCCAGTGGCCGCGTTCACATGCGCCACTGCATGCCCATTTCGGCACACCCCTCACACGGTTCGTGGCCCCACGGGGAGCTCCACCGAAGGTTTCAGTGGCTGCGTTCGCATGCGTCCCCCCCCGCCCACCGCATGCCCATGTTGGCACACCCATCACCCGTTTCGTGGCCCCAGGGGAGCTCCCACCGAAGGACCCAGTAGCTGCGTCGCCCCATAGGGAGCTCCACCGAAGGCCCCAGTGCAACCGCCTGCGCGCGCCTGGGCCATCCGTTTCGACACACCATTCACGCGCGTGGCCCCATCGGGAGCTCCACCGAAAACGGTACCCAGAACGCGGTCTTCGTAGCTGCATATAGTTGGGTCCATTGCCAGGTTGCTTGTTTTGCCGATCGGCGCGGGCCCTCGCACCCCCTCCCCCATCCCATGGTGTAGATCTTGGCCTTTTTTGGCGCCTGTGTCAAGCAGGTGGGGCCTCCCCCATAGGACACACTGTTGCAGACAGTCGCACGACCCCCCCTCCCCTCCCTTCCGCCCAGGGTCGAAACGCCGAACAAGAAAACGCTCACGTATCAGAGGCAGAAAAGGGGCTGTGCTTTTTTGGGGCCCCGCTGGGAGACTTTGATCGCCACCGCTGGATTCGCCCTGAAATTCTAGTCAGAATGCGCCCGGGGAGAGGTCCAGGGAGCAGCGGGATCGGTGCCTGTTGGTTTCCTCAGGATCGGCTCATGGAGGGACGCTTCACCGCCCATTTATCGCCGATATGGGGCCTGACAGTTGATAACCTACCCCGCCCAGGAACGTGCGGATTTTTTATCGGGGTCCTATCGCTGATTTGGCGGGGATGTACCGCCGGCTACAGTACATGAGCCGGTCCCCCTCGCATGTTCCTCCGCACCTCAACACGCGCGGGTTTCAAGGCCCCCCGCTCCATGCAGCCGACGCGCCCAGACATCCGATGCCCAGAGTTCTTCAATACATGGCTCACCCCCGCGGGGGCGCGAAGATAATGGTGCTCCCGCGCGTCGCGCTGCGGGCCTGAGCAGCTACCAATCCCCGAGGCGGCGGCGTGATGGCGCGAAGATAGTCGGCGACTACAAAAGGGTGTGGCTCCTCACGCAGGGGCGCGGTTCGGCATCTGCGTCGCCGGGGCTTGGGGGGCACCACGCTGCTGCTTGGTCTGTACGAGACACCATCAGTGAATCAACGCGCACACCTTGAATGAATTCTCTCAGCGGCGTCGGCTTGGGCGGGAAATCTGGCTTCAGTGAAACTTGCCGGGCTCGGGGCCTCCTCGGGGCGCGGCGGAGACCCCTGTCGGGGTCCTCCCCCGCCCCCCCCGGGGGTGCGCGCTGCAGAACCGCCGTCTTTGCAAGCCGCACTCTTCGGAATCGCCGGATCAAGGGGCGCGATGCGCGAGCACGGGCGACCAAGGATGCAGGGCCCTTGCAAGTCCCGAGGTTGTGTTCCTGCGGCCCCGGTGTGCCCGGGTGAGTGCCCCCCAGAGGCCGAGAACGGCAGGCGACTGTTGCACTGAGCTCTCCGATGCGTTGGGAGGTCTGGGCGTCGCCCCCGGCCAGGTGCGCGCGCACCGGCCCGCGCGCCTCAGCACACTCAAGCGCCGAGAGCATCCGCATGATGTAGCCGCCGCCCTTCCCCTGCGGGCGCCCCGCGCGATCCTCGGGGGCGGCCACGAGGGGGGTGATGACCGGGCGGGGTGGACGTCATGGCGGGGGCTATGAGATCTCTCCAGACTTCACGGCGCCCTTTCTGATCTCAAAACGCTCCCGGCCCCCCCCCTGTGGGCAGCGCACGTGCCTCGGGCCATGAATTGGACGCCCCCCTCTTGGACGCCCCTGAGAGAGGGGGGGGGGTCGGGAACGGACGGCGTGCGAAGTCTGCTCAGGCAGCTGGCCTCGGCCCCGCCGCTGGGCCCTCCTCGATACTCGAGAGGAGCCTTCTAGGCATCCTAGATGGGGCCGGAGTAGATGGGATGCCTCCAAGGTGGGGTCGGAGCAGATGGGATCGGAGGATCGCGCCGCATCCCCGATGCATCGACGATGCGGCTCGATGTGGGTCCCAATTTTCCCCACGCCGATGTCGCCGATGCATCGCCAACGTCGCCGATGCGGCGCGATCTCTCGACCCCATCTACTCGGACCCTATCTAGGAGGCCTCTAGATACTCGAGAGGAGCCAACAATGGCAGAGGCATCAACTGTGGGAGGTCCGCGGGGCTCTTTTGGGTCGGCGCTGGCGGCGCTTCTAGCGGTAAGTCGGGCATGACCATCTACAGGAGGAATAATCAGGAATAGTCACAACATAGACTGGGCACGATCTTTTCTAGTATATGTTGACTATGTTTGAATGTGTGTTTGGAGTATTTCTCATTTCTCGCCCAAAATCAGCCTGTAGGGAGACACGCCCGACCCAATCCCAGCGCTCACCAGGACAGAACGAGCCACCACCACCAGCTACAGTCAACCCGCATAGTGAGGATGGGCAACCTTCCCAAGGGTACCTGTGCATCCTTGCCTCCTCGGCCCATCCTTCGCCGCTTTCGCTGGCCGCGCCCCGCGCGAAAAGCTTCGACATGGGCGTCCCAGGCCCTTAGCATCCTCATCGTGCGTTCTTCTCCTGCGAGTTGACTGTAGAGCGGACCTCCGAAAGTTTGTGTTTATACTATCTTCTGTCCCTCGATATACACTGTGGCTGCCTGGGCCGATTCGCCAGCCCTCCAGTGCTACGACCCCTCTCGGAGGAGGACAGCAATAGAGATCAACCTCGTTCCACCCCCTCATCCTCCTCCTCCTCCCCCCCTCCTCAATTACACAATATGAATACGATTCTCCTCTCTACACTGATGGCGTCCAGAAGATATCAGGCCCCCCTCCGCGTTCTGTTCTTTACACCGGATTCCTGGGAATTGGGTTTTCGATTTGGTTTTTGTTTCAATAATGCTGGTTCCGCTGGAGCGCTGGCATCATTTTCGGGCTTCGCTCGTTCGGAATGGTGCTCCCGCTTCAGCGTTGGCATCATGTCCGCGCTCCCGCTCGTTCCGAATCGTGTTCCTTTTGCAGCGCTGGCCGCCTCAATTCCTGGTTTCCATATGTGTTCTGACAGTCCGATTCGTTTCGGTCCTTCAAAATGTGACTCGCGCTGTAGCGCTGGCCCCATTTCTGCGCCTCTGGTTGTTCCAAAACATGCTCCCGCTGTAGCGCGGGCGTTTTAGGTCCTTCAAGAGCGCCCTAAATTGAGAAAATCCCCCCCAGAAAGAACGATCTCAAATAATTACACATCTGGTTTCGATTCAAGCTGTTGGGCCGCAGAAGGCCCATTTCGGGGCGGCATCGTTTAGAGGAAGTTTTAAGCGGGAGCCCCGTTTCTGCTTTCAGAAGGCGCTGTTGCAAGCAGAGCCAGCGGGTGCTCTCCATCAGCCCCGCCTTTGGGGAGTCTTTCGGGCAGCCCAGGGCCCAGGGAGGTAAACATGGAGCCGCGACTCCAGACTGGCTCAGACCCTTCGAAAACGGTCCACTTACCCTTCAAAGAACCCGGCGCCCTGTCATGACAGGTTGTGCGGTGTTCTGTTCTGCGCCGCTGTGCGATGCCTTGCTTCGCGTTGCAACGCTTTGTGATGCAATGCTTCACTACGCAATGCCACGCAATGCTATGACATTATACGCTCTGCCATGCTCTTCTATGCCGTGCCATGCCGTGATCTATGATACATCGCGCACCCACTCTTGCGACCATTGCCCTGCTCGACATCCGGCTTTGCGAATAGAGAGGAGATCTACGCCATGGTCAGAAATGAGATGGATGGGGTAGGACGTCAGATATAACGCGAGCACACCTAGGTGTTCCTCCCTCCCCCCCTCCCCCCCCTCCTCCTCCTCCTCCTCCTCCCCCCCCTCCTCCTCCTCCTCCTCCTCCTCCTCCTCCTCCTCCTCCTCCTCCTCCTCCTCCTCCCTCCTCACGTTATCCTCCTTCTCCTCCTCCTCCTCCTCCTCCTCCTCCTCCTCCTCCTCCTCCTCCTCCTCACCCCCCTCCACCACCGCAACCCCCTTCCCCAGAAACGAGAATTGCGTCCAGTGGAGAAGGGTGTGGGGGGGAGGGGGCAGAGGCAAGGCGGGTCAGCGTCGAGAAGGCGGACACGAGGCGGGGCATCGCGCTCAGGACCGTCCTCCTCCTCATCCTCATCCTCATCCTTGTCCTCCTCCTCCTCCTCCTCCTCCCCGCCTCCTCCTCCTCCTGCTCCTCCTCCTCCTTCTCCTCCTCCCTCCTCCCTCCTCCTGCTCCTCCTCCTCCTTCTGCTCCACCTCCTCCTCCTCCTCCTCCCCTTCCCCACTCCTCCTCCTTCTCCTCCTGCTCATCCTGCTCCTACTCCTGCTCCTCCTCCTCCTCCTCCTCCTCCTCCTCCTCCTCCTCCTCCTCCTCCCCCTTCCCCACTCCTTTTCCTTCTTCTCCTCCTGCTCATCCTGCTCCTTCTCCTCCTTATCCTCCTCCTCCTTCTCCTCCTCCTCCTGCTCCTCCTCCTCCTCCTCCCCCTTCCCCCTCCCCCTCCTCTTCCCCTCCTTCGCCTTCTGTGTCTCCTTCTTCTCCTCCTCCTCATTATCCTCCACCCCTTTCTCCTCCTCCTCCTCCTCCTCCTCCTCCTCCACCTCCAGCATCATCATCATCATCATCATCATCATCATCATCATCATCATCATCATCATCATCATCATCATCATCATCATTTGCATCATCATCATGTTGCCCCTCCTCCACCCCCCTCCTCCCGAAGGTAGAATAGCGACCAGTGGAGGAAGGTGGAGGGGGGGGCAAGGCGCGGCAGCGTTGAGGAGGTGGAGACGAGGCGGGGCATCGCGCGCAGGACGGTCATCCACCTCCTTTTCCTCCTTCTCTTCCTCCTCCTCCTCCTCCTCTATATCCTCCTCCTCATCCTCTCAAGCCATTTAGGCCCTAGGGACCCTGTGGCCGACTCTGGTGCCTGCCCGTGGCGCTTGAGGCGTATCGCTCGTTTTCGTTATCCCCAGGATTCGTTCGATAACCAAAGCCTTGAGTTTTACGCCATGTCCACCGCCTCGTGCTCGGCTTGTCTCTGGTGCCGATGTGGCTCGTGCCACCGCTGTATGGAGAGATTTGTTGGCCCGTGCTCAGAACGCCTACAGATGCGGCAAGACAGTCAAGCCGTTCGCCCCGAAGTCCAAGAAGCCGGCGTGTGTTGGTGGCGCGGCCAGGAGGTCTGCGCCATGGCACGACAAGACGTCGGTGACGGATCACTTGTTGGCGGCCATTGCGCTCTCCAAGGACCCCGACTTCACGCGGACGGTCAAAGCACGCGTCGACGCCTTGTTCGCGGAGGCCCAGCCGAAGGCCGACCCCCCTGCTTTCGGCAGCCGACACAGTCTCCAAGGCCGAGGGGGTCTGGAAGGATTGCAACAACAAGCACGACCAGGCGGTGGCCAACGTCGCCAGGCTCAAAACGGCGTTGGCGACAGCAGAGGAGAAGGAAAGGAAGGGAGTTCATGCCTTGGCTGCTGCGGACTTCGGCAGGAAGCAGGCGGCGCAGGCGCTGGTGCGGGCCGCTGGGCTAACGCCGCCGCCCGCGGCCGCCGAGCCCGAGACCAAGCCGCTGTTCGGGGTGTCGTGGGACACTGGCTTGTTCTACGACCTCGACACGATCGAGGTCGAGGCATCGGACAGGGAGCAGCTGCAGGCGATCAAGGATGAGTTCGAGAAGATGCAGGCTATGTTCGTGGCCAAGAACGTGGAGGTGAAGTCGTGGCTGGACAAGGCCAAGCAGGTCAAGCGCGACATCACCGCGCGCTTGGCCAAAACCACAGGGGCGCGGACGGCGCGCCTGCGGCCGCAGCGCCCGAGGCCGCGGCGGGGGGGCCCGACGGGCCGGCTGCCAGTGGAGGCGGCGACGGCCCAAGCGGCGCCAGCAGCGGCGCGGAGGTCAAAGAGGAGCAGCAGGCCAGCAGCCATGAGCAGGAGCAGGCTATCGCTGAGGAGGCGGCCCGCCTGTCGACGTCCAATTTCGAGGCGGCGGCGAAGGCCGACAACGTGAACAAGGCTGCGGGCAAGGGCGCAGCCAACGGTGCCAATGTGCAGGCCTGATGGCCAGCGCCTGGGGCCGAGCGCCCCGCCGGGGCGGAGGCGCCGCGCTGCCGGGCGCCAGTTTTGCCCGAGCTCGAGGGCGCGCAGGGGATCATCCGCGTCTTCTTTTCAGCAACGCCACGGCCATGGGCGATCGTGCCTGGGGCCACCTTGAGCTCGTCAGAAGACGCATGAGTACATGGGGATCGTTGAGTCTTACGCTCCTGAGTCACAGCTTCGCAAGTGGGATGCTCGCGCTCGTGCTGCAGAGCTTGAGCTCATACCGAATGGACCTCGGCCCAGCGGTCGACATCAATCTTGCGCTTCTGCCGACAAGGCCGACGAGGGGGGCGAGTGGGCGCTCGCGCGTGGCCATTCACAGGCAGCATCCGTGCGTGAGGCCACGTCGTCTTCGGCCTCGAAGGCGCCGGGCTCTCAGGCGCTGGATGGTTTTATCGCTTCGACCCTCCACTTCCAGGGCTACCCTGTGGTCTTCTGCGTGCGCTGCGGGTTCACATCCGTCGGCTTCTCGGGCCGCGACCTAGCCAGGTTCCATCCTCTCGGAGGGCTTCTGCGTGGGCTTCCTCTACCGTGGATTTGCTTGGGCGACTGGAACGTGGAACCTCGCGCCATCCAGCGGCCGGGCTTCCTGGGCCAGGTCGTCGGCCGCATCGTCACCCCTGAGGGGGTCTCGCGCACATGCCACGCCAGTAAGTTGGGGGGGGCACGCTGGACTACGCCATCGTCAGCGGGGCCGCCTTGCCGTGCATTCTCTGGCTCCGGCGGCAGTTGGGCGTTCCTTGGAGGCCGCGCATCGGTCCATCACTGCATCTACGCCGCAGTGGGCAGCAGCTCCAGACCAGGCGACTCGTCTACGCTCGTCGCTTGCCGCAGGTTGTTCGCCCGTGCACCGCGCCCGTTGCAGGCTCGAATTCTTCTGTTGCCAAGCGCAGCCGCCGTCTGCAGCAGGAGGTTCCACGAGTAGCCCGCAGTGAGAAATTTGTGCAATTGTTTGGGGATCACACAGGGATTCCTTCAGCTAGTCAACAGGCCGAGCCCCGCTGTACAGATCAGGTGTCACATGAGTTGCAGTCTGCTCAGTTCGAGGATCTCGAGGCTGAAGCCTGGCCCGATGAGGAGGAAGATCCGCGGGCTGATCAAGCCAACTTCGCGGGCGCAGAGAGCGCCAGCAAAAGTGCAGCGTCGTCGGTCATCCGCGTCCATGCACCTCATGGTTGCGATGCTGCCAGCCTGTCTCCCACCAACGGACGAGGCTCACCCTCCTCTCGCGGGCAAAACGGCGGCGAGGGCCTGAATTGCGTTTGCATTGCTGGCACTTTTCGCCCTGGCGGCAGAGGTTTGACCTCAGTCCGCGGGCGACGCGGCGGTGGGGCCAGTTTCGCTTATGAAAGGGGGTGCCAGTCACAGTGAGGCGCCATCGATCGCCCGCGCCGGCCCTTCGCATAGTTGCCACGTTGCTTGCCGGCCCCCCTCTGCTCAGCCCCTCTCTGCTTCAGTCGAGTCTGATTCAGTTGATGCAGTCAGTTTCGAGTCTCCGAATAGCGCCAACGTTCAGACCCCCCCCCCCCCCCCCTCCCAGCCACAGGATGCACTTCGCGCGAAGCCCCCCTTCTAAGTTCGGAAGCCCCGTCTGACAAGGTCGCGCCTCTGTTTTGCATCCCCAATGATTTGTGGGAGCAGCGGCGTGTACAAAATCAATGCCTGTTTGTGGGCCCCCCGTCTGTGCGCTTCGCATGGGCGCGGGCCGCCTGACGCCCGTGGACATCGAGCGCGCCCCCGACCAGGGCTTGGCGGAGCTCGCTGATCTGTCCAATTTTATCGAAGCCGCTCTCACGTGGCCACACCAGACGTAGCTGATCTGGGAGATGCCCCTCCCCAAGAGGGCCGATGGCGACAAGGTCATCGGGCTGGCGTCGACGACGGGTCGCCTGCGGTCAGCTGTCCGCGAGGGGCACGCGCGTGAGTAGGCCAGTGCGAGGGAGGAAGGCTGAGACGCAGCGGTCCTAGGGAACGCCTCTCTCCAGGAGGCCTTCACCGCAACCTCGGGGACGGGGTGGCAGCTGCCGCGCAGATCTCGCCCGCCCACGGCGCGCTGGGCCCAGGGTTTCTGCGACGGGACCCAGTGGGACTTGTTGATTCAGGCGGCTCTTCGCATGGGCTACCCGCCTGCTGTTCTGCATGTAGAGGTATCGCAGTGCACGGCGCCGCGGACTCTGGAGCAGTTCGGCGCAGTTCGTGAGCAATTTTTGGTGGGGCGATCGATCATTCAAGGGCTGCGCAGTTGCACTCGTTTCGCTCGCTGCATGCCACATTTCATTATTTCCAATATTTCTCTTGTGCATGTTGGGCCCAGCCACAGGATCTGGGTTGGCGAGTGGTTTTGCCCGGCGAGACAGTGCGAACGCGCGTCGGGAGCCTCGAGACGGGGGTCAGTGCAAACGGGGCCCCCTCCTGGCTGACCCGGGTTAGGGAGCCGCTCGTGGCCGCGAGGCGGCCGTGCGTATTGGCTGACCCGGGTTTGCGAGGACCTGCGTTGCAGTTTTTGTTTCTTGCATTGCAGTTTTTGGTTTCCTGCTGACCCGGGTCTGGATTGACCCGGGTCAGAGGATCCCCGAGCGCGTCGCGGCTTGCATGGCAGATACGTGCGATGAGCTAGCCCGCCGGCAACTGGATGCTTCTCCGAAGGCAGTCGTCGCGTGCTCGTCGCAGAGCGATGCAAAAGAGATCTCGAGGCGACTCAAGTTGAGGGTCTTCCGTGCACGTGCAGCTTTGCAGGCCCCCTTCCAGGGCATCCATCGGGGAGGAGGGCGCCGCGCGCGGATGACGCGCGCGAAGAGGGTGCTCAAACGCCAGAAGTTGCACAAGAAACTACTGATATGCTCGCACCACTCGCGCTTACCGTGCCACTAGCCATTTGCAGTGGACGAGTGCGGCAGCAGCTGGTACGCATGGGCATCATATGCATGGTCTCTTCGGGGTCGAGCTCGAGCAGACTCGAGGGAGTCTGGCAGCGGTGAGAGGCCTGCGTGAAACTTCACTGTTGGCTATTCGCGAGGCAGGGCCAGACCCTGGCATCAAGTATCCTCATGAGTGTTTGGAACGTTGGCCCAAACATTGGTTTCGCTGTCCTTCCATCCGCAGAGGTGTGCATCGAGTCTGAAGTTCCGTTGTGGAGCGCTTGCGAGGTGCGCCGCGGTCACGGTGGCCACGCCATGTCAGAGGACTCATGTCGGCAGTTATCGTTCACCTGCTAGAGCGGGGCTGGGGGCCCAGGACACCGACATTGCGGGTCATGCCAGACGGCGCTGAATGGCAATCTCCTGCGGAACAGTATTTTGAGGTCATGGCGTTGAATGGTTTGCCGTTGTTCGTAGCGGACTTCGACACCACTTCTGAGCAGTTGTTGTGGCAGAAGGCGGAGGCTCATTATGGTGGGGCAGGTTTTCGCCGGGGGGCCGATATGGCGCCCCCGCGGCTACTCCTGCGCCGCCTCGAGCAAGCTCCGCAAGGACGTCGGCTCGCTGAGATAGATGCCTACGGCAGTTGCAGCGGGCGGATCATGGCCTCGCGAGCGACGGGCAGCCATGACAACAACAACGTTGGTGGACCCACTTTGTTCTCGATGCAAATGCAGCCCAGAATCGGCCTTGCATCGTATCTGGTCGTGTGTAAGGCGAATTGCGGTGCAGCGGCCTGCGAGAAGTCGGGCTCCCTGCTGGCTCATGCGCACGCGCAGCACGAGGCCGATGAGGCCATCTGGCTCCGCGGGCTGCCGTCTGCTGACCGCGCCCAGGCCCCTGCATCACCTGAGGACGACTGCTGGTGGACCGACGATTATGATGATGGGGTGTTCACAGGTTTCTTAGGGGCTGGATCCCAGCAGCGACCGATTCTGCTTTTTGGCGACGCGAGCGGAGGTGAAGACTCTGGTAACCCCAAGTTTACACGGATTGGGGTTGGGCTTGCAGAGTTCAATGACGAGTGCGAGATGCAGCTGGCCAGTGCCGCGTCAGGCAGTTTGCCTGGGCGCCAACAGTCGGTGCCAGGAGGCGAGTTGTTCATGTTTCTACGTGCTGTGCAGTGGGCTTCAGATTACGTAGTGTATATCACTGACAATCACGCGGTGTATGATGGTTGGTGTGCTCACCTTGATCAGGAGCCTACTGGGATCGATAGTGATTGGTGGGCCGAAATCGGACAGGAGATGGTAGGCGGAGAGGGGTCGCATGTCACCGTTCTGTTCACGCACAGCCTTCAGGGTGCCGAAGACGTTGTTCGTGGGGAGGCCCGCTCTTGGCTGGTGCGAGGGAATCAGGCAGCCGATGTTCTGGTGGGCTGGGCTGCAGCGCAAGTGCGACTCCCAAATAGCGCGCGCAGCCCCATCCTTGCCCTCGAACGCCAGACGCAGTGGATTCGCATGCGTATCTTGAGAGCGTCTCTTGGCGCAATGGAGGCTGAAGATCAGGTCCTTGAGCCCGGACAGTTTTAGTCGTAGAATGGGCAGGCATAGATGCGGGGGTAGGAGCGGTCGCCGCGTAACCAATGGCGAAAGCCGGTTTGAAGGAGCCGCCAGACTTCTTTGCTTTGCCCCCCCCCCGTCTTGGCGCCGCCGCCGCCGGCCGACAGCGTGATCTCGTTATTCGAATCCAGCCACCAGATCGACGAGACTGGTCGTCGGCGTCGCCGTTGCCGTGGATCCGCTGCGATTTCTCTGACGCGAGCCTGGAGGCAGTCCAGTTGTTTCAACCCTGTGATGTTGGATGACTTGTTGCGTGGGCTTCCTGGGGGTTGCGAGAGTACACATTGCTGGGGGGTGGGTCGGCTCCTCCCGCACCATGCGGTTGCATCGGCCCCTGGGAATATGGTTCTGCGCGCGCCGCGGTATGCATGGGGAAGCAGCTTCTGGGCCTGGGGAAGGGGTGCACGAATCACGTCACCCCCACCCGTGCCGAGTATTTGAATCTCTCGCGGGGGATATCCCCTGAGGTCTTAGCAGGGCCAAGCTAATGCGCACGGCGGGGGGCCATAAGGGGCCCCCATGATATGCGTGGTGTTCGTCCTCCTCCTTTTCCTCCTCCGCACCCCCCCCCCTCCTCCTCCCCCCCCCCCCCTCCCCCACTCCCCCTCCCCCTTTCCCTCCCCTTCCCTCCTCCTCCCCCCCCTCCTCCTTCTCCTCCTCCTCGCTTCATCATCATCAGCACCACCACCATCATCATCATTCTCATAATCCTCCCTTTCTCATCCTTTCCTTTGCCCCCTCCTGCCCTCCCCCCCCTCCTCCTCCTCCTTTCTCCCCCCTCCTCCTCCTCCTCCCATGAGGGGCCCCATGGGAGATGCGTGGTCACTTTGCCCTGGAAACTCCTGAACTCCTCATCCTTATCCTCATACCGTATCCTCCTTCCCCCACCCCCCCCTCCCCCCCCTCCTCCGGCTCCTCCTCCGCCCCCCCCCCATCCCTCCCCCCCCCATCCCCTCCCCATCCTCCTCCTCTTCCTCCCCCCCCCTCCTCCTCCTCCGCATCATCATCATCATCATTCTCAGAATCCCCCTTCCTCTGCCTTCTCCTCCTTCTCTTCCTCCTCCTGCTTTCACCTCCTCCCCCTTCTCCTCCCCCCCCTATATTCTGCTCCTCCCCCTCCCCCTTCCCCCTCCGCATCCTCCTCCTGCCCCTCCAGCTCCCCCGCCTCTGCCGTAGACATTTTTGGCTCCAGCTTTTCCTGAGTGTGGCAGCTCGCTGAAGTGGGCGATCCAGCTTTCAACCGCTGGCGGACGCAATCTTATCCTCTTGTACTCTGTGCCATGGCGCTTTCTCCAGATGCCCGGAACACACTCCCGGAGTCTACCCAGACGATGATGAAGGCCCAGTTGCAGGAGCTGCGCAAAGAAGTCGGGGGCGACCTCGACGGCGAGCTAGGCGCGATGAGACTCGAGATTACCACGGGCTTGGAAGAACAGTCTGCCAAGATCGGCGAGCTGCAGAGCGAGATCGAGGCCGCCGGGGAGCGCATTAACACGCAGGATGTACTCCCACAGGCTCTCCAAGCTAAGGTCGACTCAGGCTCTGCGTCGAGCGCTGGTTCTACGCGCGCGGGGTTCACAGGCTCGACGAGGATTGGGCAAAACGATCGCCCCAAGTTCAGAAGAGTTGGCACTGTCGAGGAATCGGACGACAGTAAGGTCAAGTTTGTGAATGGATGTCCGCGGCCTGTGCTAGCCAATATTCGCGAAGTTCATTTTGAGAAGATGCAGGAGACGTATGCCCAGCATCTCAGGGACGATAAGGTCAGAGCTCTTGTCAACCGTATCGGGGTCAACTATAAGCTCACATTCAACTCGGAGAGCGCGGCGTCCGACTTCATGGATCAGTTCAACCGCGCAGGCCGCATGTGGACAGACCCGCGATATGGCACGAGGCATCCCTTGCGAGTTCGAGGGGACTTGCCAGTTGATGTCCGCAACAAGAGGAAGGCCTTCTCGAAGATATACGTTCAGATCAGGGGTCTCCTCTCTACATCTACGCGGTGGGATGCACCTTGCAGATTGGGAGTAAATGGGTGCAGGGGGTCTTGCAGGTGAGCAACGATGAGGGCATCTGGGGGCTCATCTATGCCAAGCCCAATGGCATCGCTGATGGGCAGGAGGCATACGGCTTCGAACCGAAGCAGTCGGAGCTGAGCGCGCGGGGGATCACGCCTGATCAGATCGACGGAATCATCAAAGCAGCGATTAAGGGCGAAATTAGGGATATTCCCGCGCGGGGACGCAGGGTCACCAGATCTACGCCAACAGTAGCTCGCAGCCACAGCTCCACGTCTACATCCTCGGCCTCCACCACCGGCTCGGATGGGTCAGCGCCCAGTGGAACATCTACTTCCTCCTCCTCCTCGTCAGCAACTTTGCGGGCGATAGGTGAGCACTCTAGGCCTCTTTTCTTCCTCGACAGCAGGCGGGGCTTGCATCTTGGAGTTGCCATGCTCTATTTGGGGCGTCGGGAGGGGGCCGCAGAACGTGGGCGCGCACTCATGCACGTGGGAAGGGGTTGGTGGCAAAGTATGAAGTATGCGCATGTCAAGAGACGCGCGGCTGAAGCCCCACAAGCATTTTGGAAGCTTCTGTGACGCAGCTGGGGCTGGAGGGGTCATTCTCAGCATTGCGACATCGTTGGCTAGCCAATTTCAATTTGATCAGCATCGTGTGCTCGTTCCTGGTCGCATTCATAGTGTTCGTCTCTCTCCCTCTTCTCAGTGCTTGCATATGTTCATTATTCATCTCGTTCCTGGGCTGCCAGAACATCAGGTTAAACTAGCAAATGGTTAAGACAAAGCAACAGAAGCAACATTCTCTCTCTTCTTCCTCATGCACGATATTGCGAATGGGTGATTTCAAGTTTGTCGAAAGTGGTGAAGCAAGGCTTCACGCGCACGACGGAACCGAGCGAGTTGGGTCAGGTCGACTCTGCCGTGCATCCCACCAGAAGTTCCCGAACCTCAGCGAGCTCTCCCAGCCTGGATATACGTTTAGGCACAAAGCTGGCAACACATTGGCGCTTTCGAGGGCCGATCGGATTTACACGAGCATGCCGACCGCCGACCTCCTCGACCTCTCGCCTCAGTCGAGCACTGTCTGGCCGATGCATAATCTTCGGAAACCATCCGACCATGCTCCGACCTTCGCGACGCCCCGCCCCCTCCTTGAGAAGTCCGAAGCGCCGGCGATGCCGAAATGGATCGCGATCCACGGGAAGTTTAGGGAGACGCTCGACCAGGTTGTCGATCCAGATGAGTTGCCCGAGGACCCCCCCCACACGAGGCTCTTGGATATCTATGACTGGGTGAGGCGCGCTGCATACTGTATAAGGGCCCTCGTCTTCTCCGATGGTGCTCGCACTGCCTCCGAGACAGTCTCCTGCTGCACGGAGCTACTAAGAGCCTCGAGGGACGGGAGAACAGGGATTTGCAGGACAACTGTGAAGGCCGATTGCTTCCTTGAGAAGTTCTACTCCGTCGCACATGGCGACTGGGTGGACACTGCGGGCTCCCACCTGTTGCTGAGCTCTCTGGTTAGGGAGGTTTTGGATGAGTACGAGGATAGCATAAACAAGTCCAGCATCCCCCCCACCGTGAAAGAAAAGCATCTCGAACGTGTTCGGCGGCTCGGCCGTGCTTGGAGAAAATCCAGGCGGCAACTTTGCCTTGCTGCAGTGCTTGGCCAGCATGGCGAAGCACACCGAGAGCCAGAGGGTTGTGCTCGCACGCTTGCAGAATACTGGTCTAAGGTATTTAAGTACGAGGCGTCTGCCAGCATGCATTCCAAGAAGTTCCTTGACCTGGGCCCTAGGCTAGAACTCGATGAATACCAGTACACGACGACCTCACACCAACGCTATCCCTGGGTCCTGAGTCCTGATCAGTGTCGGTTCGTCGTTTCCCAAAAGCATGACGCGGCCCCAGGGCCTGATGGCATGCCCTACTCGGCCTGGAAATGCGGCAACGAAACCGTTCTGGATTCGCTCTACATGCTGTATACTCACATGATGAGTTGAGGTGTGATGCACGCGTCGTTTAATCACTGCCGGCTGGTGTTTTTGCCAAATGGACAGGTGCAGGAGAAAGGGATGGCGGAACAACAACCCTGAGGAGACGAGCCCCCTCGCTCTGAGCAGCGCCGACCAGAGACTGATGGCCTCCTGTGTGGCCCACCCGCTTATGCACGTGGTTCGTGAAAAAACTTCATCCGATACAGATGGGGTTTGTTGGTGGGAGGAACCGATTCGATAACGCGTTTGAGTTTGAGGCGTCGTACATATTCTGGGGAGCATTGGAGGGTGCCGAGGATGCTGGAGGAGTCACGTTTGATCTCAAAGCTGCCTCCCCGTCCATCTTCATTGATTGGCTGTGTAAGGTGCTGGCCGCCTTCAGACTGCCCCAAGTAAGTAGAGATGCTCTGAGATGTCTGTGCAGCCAAGGGTTCTGCCCCATCCAGTTCGGGGTCAAGCTGTACCCTGGGTTTGAAGCAATTCGAGGGATTCGTCAAGGATGCCCGCTGAGTGGGATTATGTTCGCATTCGCGTTCGACCCGCTCCTGAGAGTTCTACACCGTCTGCATTTGCGTATGCCAGTGGTCCCATCGGCGTTCGCTGATGATTTATCTGTGATGGCGAGATAGATCTACCGTGCTCTTCCTGGGATTCTGCTGTCATTTGAATTGTATAGGCCTACATCGGGCCTTTCCCTAAACCTGGAGAAATGCAAGATCATGGTGTTTCGCGAGGTTCAGAAGGAGGAGGTGGTGAGGAGGTTCTCGGAGGTAGGAGTCGACGTCACTGCGTTCGGCGTCGAGCGGATTGTCACTGCGCCAGGAGTTGCAGCGGGGCACGGGGCCCGCGAATTTGTTTGGATAGCGGCCAGCTGCAAAGTACGGTCTCGGGCCCATGAGGTCAAGGCGCTAGGACTGGAGCCCATCGAATCCATTACTGCGTACAACAGGTACCTGAAGGCCCTGCGTAGTTAGTAACAGTTAGCGGAACTTCTAATTGTTATTAACGGAGTTATAACTAGTTCGGCTTGGCCAGTTTGAAGCTGTTTTTAAATGTTTATGTTATGTTTTTGCATCTCATGTAGTTGGAAAGGGGCATCATGATTGGGCGCTTCGTCGATTTGGATCTGCTCAGGGGCCTTCGGATTTTTTTATCGTCCTGGGGCAAGCGCGACGGTCCGCAGCGCATCATGTTAGCAACATCGCGATTTGTATGCTACTGGCCAATTGCACGTGATGTCGTTCTCTATTTTCCTGTAAATCACAGGAGCTTTCAGCGAGGTCAGAGGCATCAGAACAGGGTCTGTATCATCTAAAAAGATGTCTGGAAAAACCTTCAGCGGCGTTCACATGCTTAGTTGCAAGCTGCTGGACAAGCACCTGCGACTCGCCATCGTCGCATTTCACGTGAAACCACACTTGCATTGCTGCATGCATCCCGCCCGACCCCAGAAGTACGATATCACCGCGCTTGATGCGGCCGAAATCTGTCATGGCCTCGATGCTGGAGACGGCCGTCTGCGTCCCAGGGCACATGCGTTTCAACGCATTCAGCAGCTTCTGTGTTGCTTTCGTTGGGTCGACTAAGCCAGGTGAAACACGCATGGTCTTTAAATCGTGCGCGTGCTGCGCAGTGAGTTGGACCATGAGAGCCTTCTCTGGCCCCTTCTTGCACATGTGGTCTTTGGCGAAACGTTTTACGTTTTTGTGCTTGCGTTCCTGGACAAAGCAACTGGGCGACCCATGTTTTTTCAAACATGTCTGGCAAATGTGTTGCCATATGGTGCTTATACACCCAATAGCTTTCACCATATGCGTCCTGATGGCACCGAACATGTTTCACTATCGCTGACTCTATCTGCGCGGTTGTGACTGGAAGCCGCCGCGCCGCCGTGATGATTATGTCAACGGCATCTTGCAATGCCAGCATACTTGCGATCTGGGGGGCCACTTGACCCGATGAAGGATGCATGGCAATTACTTGCCGAATATACCTGCACAAAACAGGCAACGCAGAGATCCCTTCTGAGGCACTTGCTTGGAGCTCACCAGTCCTCCATACAGTTGCGGCTGAGTGGTGTTTACTCGGCCACGTCCACCTCATGAAATACTCATGCAACCCCATTGCATCACACAAACACTTGAACTGCGCATGCCCTAAAAGTGCTTTTACTTCTCTGTCGAATATACCAGACACAAAATAAATATGCATCCAGTCAAAGCAAATGAATGACGCAGGGAGATATCGCAAACCTGGGTCCAGCGCTATGTGTTCGGGGTGGAAGTTCCATCCCTTGTGCTGTGTGATGGTCGTGTACTGCCCCTCTGAAAACTCCCCCCGCTGATATTTATCCCAATCGGGTCGAAGTCGTTCCAGGGTCGCGATGGTTGTCGCGTCATCGTTTCTGCGTATCTTTGACGCATTTAAGCACGCGTCTGTCACAAAGAAACCAGATACATCATACGTCAAATAATCAAACTTTCTATTCAAGACGTTGCGACATAACGCACAGGGTTTGGAACCAGCGTGCCCTTTGTTCATGTGTAGTTCCCGCAATGCCTCTTCGCCCCCTATGACGCACGACAGCTTCGCGACGATCGTCGCGTGCGACGTTGCGTCGCCGTTCTCTGACACGTCTAATGTAACACCGCTCGTCTCAAAATTGAAACCACCAGCAGAATTAAAATACAACTTCTTTGGGGGTCATCTTGATGCACTGCCCGACGCCACCTGGGATGCTTTTTATTTTTGCGCACCGCGCAGTGCTAAGCGTGAACCACGCATCTTCGTTACCCAAGGACTCGCCGAACTCAGCGAACGACCAGTAAACAGCATCAACCCCCCGATAATCGTTCCCCTTCGCCAGTGGGTCTCGCGGTGAAATGCCATCGAAATATAAAATGATGTGCCACGGCGGCGCCAAGCTGCATGGGTGCTCCTGAAGTGAGCGGCGAAACATCTCCCTGACTGGAGCGCTAGCCTTGCAGCAGGAATACAAAAATGGCCCAGGACAGCACACCCAGTTCTCGAAAGTTCTACCACTGACTAAAGGCGTGTCTATGCAACGCAAGACGTTCCCATATGCGTTCGACTCTTTGGCAATGATGTTTTCGTTTGCCCTGTATTGTGAGCTCCGTGAAACATTGTCGGGCAACCCATGGTCTCGCACATATTTTAGGACACCCGACAGAGCACGCTGTGACAGGTATGAGCCCCTGTGGAGCTCCACCAGCGCCTCATCCGCCTTGCGTTTCCTGGCGGCGGACGCGGCCATGGTTTCAGCCCAAATGGCTACAGACTCGATAACGATGCCAATGCGCATCATAGGATGCATGCGTCGCGTTATGGTAGGGGCACGCTGCATGAGGCATCTGAATGCAGCGAGGCGGTAGATCACAACAGAAGTGCACGTTGCATATCGATGCATATGGCATGATACGGCGTCGCATCAGAAGGACATGTAGGTGCATAGTGATGCATACGAAGTGCCACGGTAGCTCGCAAGAGGAAGGAGTGTTGCATATTGATGCATGCGACTTGCGATGAAAAGATCGCAACAGACTTGTGTTTTAGACATCATGGTGCAACGTCATACAAGCAAGAGGGAGTTCGTCGATGTGGCGCCGCCCACCGCCGCGCTGCAGCTGCGATGCGAGCTCCCAGCCCTGCTGGTCCTCAACAACCCCCTGGTCCTCCCCCTCCCCGCGTCGAGCACCTAACACTTGGCGTCGATCCACGCCAGCGCCGCGCTCCAAGCCTCAATGCGATTCATCGTCGCATTGCGGTCAAAGCGGACGCGGCGCTTTGCCCTCCCCACAACGGCCCTGAACACCTTCTGTGAAGGCTTGTAGATCACGTAGCCGCACCTGTGCGGCGCGTTGCACTCGCACGTCGGCGGCTTGGGCAGCACGGCGGGCTTTGGCACGGCAGCCGCGGGTCGCCGCATGGCAGGGGGCCGCGCCTTCTTCATTGGCACAGCCCCCTCGGCGTCTTCGACGCCTGCCCCGCCCTCGGCGTCACCGACGCCATCGCCAGCCGCGGAGGGGCGCTTCCTCGCCTTGGCGGTCTTGGCCTTCTTGGCGAGGAGCGCCCTGAGCTTCTCCTCCTCGTCGGTCAGGTCTGGCTCGGGCTCAGCATCGCGCGGCTCATCACGCGGCTCCTCGCGCGGCGGAAGCTTCGGCTCCTGCTGCGGCTCCTCGCGCGGCGGGAGCTTTGGCTTCGGGGGCTCCAGCTCCACGCGCGGCTGCGCAGGCGGCTCGGGCGGCCTGAGAGCCGCGGCCGCCGAGTTGGCGAAGAGCGCCGCGCACAGCGGTGCACCGAACAGGGCCTGCATGACTTGCAACTGCCCGCCAGCCGTAGGGTCTGGGGCTGTCATTGGGGGTGCTGCAGCTGCAGGCGAGGTCTTCGCCGCGTAGCGCCTGCTCGACTTCCTCACGTAGTCTGGCGCGTCCGTCTGGATCTCCTCCAAGGCGGGCCCCTCGTCCTTGTAAGCTGATTTCCACCACGGCTCCGCCGACATGTCCTCGATGCGGTCGAAGTTCCACACCGTGGCGTACCCAAGCGTGGACCAACCCTTGCACGTGATGGCCTTGGAGATGGCACCCTTCACCTCTCCGAGGAGCCTGAGCCAATCGCCCCCATGCCCCTTGCCGCTGCCCCACGCCACGAGCGCGGCCATCTTGCCCTTGGAGCTCTCGGAGAGCGTGTGGGCGCCGATCAGCTTGCACCGAGCGGCGACCAGGCGTATGCACGCCTTCTCACTCAGGTCGCCGCTCTTCAGCGATTTGATCTCGCTCGCCGTGAAGACCCTCGATGCAATGCTAATCTCTTGCCATTGCTTGGATCCGCCTGGCATTGACAACATGCCTGTCTTGGTCCCGACGCTCTGGCACAAGCGTGCGATGTTCTCTTGAGTCCAAGTGTTCAGCGAGTGCTCCCTGATTGTTTTCACCAAGGCTGTCGCCTCGTCAGTACTGATCTGTGACAGGTTGTTGATCTTCATGAGGAGGCTGTCGTACTGGTGCTGGGCCACGGCTGATGGGCACAGGCCACATGCGATTTGTGTCGATACCCACTCTGACATGTGCTGCAGTTCCGCGCGGAGGTTCGGAACCGTCGTCATATGACGACAGTTCCGAACCTTCGCGCCTCGCGCCTCGCGATAGGTCGCGCCTCGCGAAAGATCGCGCCTCGCGATAGATCGCGATCGATCGCGATCGAGCCCAAATGGCTATGCGACGCGGGCCTGTGTGATCTATATTCGAAACGAGAACCCGACACCAACTGATGCCAATTTGCAATGCCCCACGCATCGAAGATTGGCGTCGGATGGCAGTGCGAGCCTACCACCTGCAACGGGTTGCATGCATCTTGGCATACATAGAACCGACGCGTATATGGCGATGTAAGTGTTGCCGCGTCGCGCATCCCCGCCGGCCCATCCGACCCGAACGAAGAGCGCAGACCACCTGCAGTTGTTATCATCATATGTCTCATCATCATTTTCGTTAAGTGCGCGCGCGCTGATGCCGAGGGGACGGTCCAAGACATCACTCACAGAACTGGCGTTCTGGATTTAACCTCACCAGTCGGGAGCATCCCAAAGTCGCGATCCTCCGTATCCTCCTCCTCTTCCGCCTCATCCTCCTCATCTTCCCCTCCTCATCCCTCTCCTCCTCCCCGTTGCGGCCTTGGGGCTCTATATGTGGTTCCTCTTGGGGTTTTGGCGCTGCGTCATCCTACAGATATCGTGAGGCGTCGGATGATCCTATGACGCGAAAAGGCGGAAACGCATAGCACCAATGCCATTCAGAGTGCGAAGCAGTTGTGAGGGAGCGATGGGGGGGGGGGGGGGGGCACGGCTTAGTAGCGTAGTAGGATGGGCAAGAGCATCAGCACCAGCAGCAACAGGAGGACAACGACGAGGAGGGACGAAGAGGGAATGATGTGATGGGGAGGACGAGGATGGGGATGAGGATGGGGAGGGAGGGGGGAGGAGGAGGCGGAGGAGGAGGGAGGAGGAGGAGAAGGGGGAAGATGAGGAGGAGGACGAGGCACCTGCGCTATCATGCCGACATTATCATCCCAGACTCATCTTGCATTGATGCATGCAGGTTTTTTTCTCTGACCCCTCCACCCGCCCGTCGCCCCCACACCCCTAGCGGGCATCGCGCTCGGCGCGCGCCAGCTCAGTCTCGGCCCGAACGTGGGCCGCGCTCGCATCATCCGCGTCGAGCAGCGCGTTCATCCACGCGTCCTTGCTCTTCAAAAACGCATTGAACCTCCTCTCTGCCTATCGGGGGGGGGGAGGGAGGGGGGCGATCGCACGGAGGCGGGTAGGACTGGCGACGCCGATGGGGCCATTGACTAAGGGGGTGGGCTCGAGAGCCCATCCCCTCCCCCCTGGCCTCGAGGGGCCCTTGTGTTGTTGTTAGTTAACAACCGCCTGCCTTCTTCTTAGCCTGCGTCTTCGCTGCTTTGGCATGCTTCAATGCCGCCTTGGCAGTCTTCACTGACCGCTGGCGTTCCTGCTTTTCATCCTGCAGCTCAAAGCGCACCTGCGCTTCCCTCGCGATCGTCTTCGCTGATTTTCCCATGGACACGTGAACCACAAATGGGGACGCGTAAGCCACGCGTGAACTGGTTCGCAAAGGTGGGCGAATGAACCACAAATGCTGCTGACGGTTTGCCAAACGTTCAGCCCCGCCATCGTTGGCGACATGTAGTAAGCTGGGGGGGGGGGGGGCGCGAGAGGTGTGAACAGAAGAGGGGTCGAGATGAGGAGGCGGCTGGGGGTGGACATGCAACGGGAGTGCCCGATCACGGCGTTCGTGTAGTGGGGGGGGGGGGGGGGTATGAGTAGGGCAGTGATGTGTGTTCACATGGTTGGCACTCATGCCATGCGACCGCGTCGCAGACTACATGCGTTTTCACGCAGCCGAGTTGGTTGAGGGCTGAGAGAACGCAGCTTGTAAGCTGCGGCGCGCGCGCGTGTGTGCGCGACTATGCCTGCCATGTCAGCCGACTTGAAGGCGCTGCGTGCCAAGCACCGCAAGGAGGACACGGAGCACTTCAATGAAAGGTTGGATACCCTGATCAGGCACAAGCAGCATTGCCAGAAGATGTCCAAAACGGCGGACCGCAAGGCAGCCAGTATCTCATGCATGACATGTTGCAAGTGGTTGCAATCCATTCGCGTCGAAATATATTTGCTGATTGGAGCATAAACGTTTGGGCATCACCCGATGCAGTCGTATGCATGTTCGGAGTACTTCAATGAAAGGTTGGATACCCTGATCAGGCACAAGCAGCATTGCCAGAAGATGTCCAAAAAGGCGGACCGCAAGGCAGCCAGTATCTCATGCATGACATGTTGCAAGTGGTTGCAATCCATTCACGTCGAAATATATTTGCTGATTAGAGCATAAACGTTTGGACATCACCCGATGCAGTTGTATGCAGGTTCGGTTGTGTTGAAACGCATTGCAATCGGCTGCGAGTAGTTCGCGTCGAAGGGCGCACTTGTGACACCATGGGGGGGGGGGGGGGAGGGCGTTGAGGCAACGCCCAATGCAGTCGTATGCATGCGCGTTCGGTTGCGTTGACACGCAGGTATGTACTATCATGATATCAGGGTGTGAAATTGGTTGTGTAATGGCTTGGCGTTGCGACTGCGGTCGCATGGTCTCAAGCGGTTGGGCGAACGGTCGCACTTAGCAACGGCGTGTCAACGCCACGTCTGAACCCCGTCCATGCCCACTCGAAAGGCAGACGCTGCATACAAGAAGATGGAGAAGCTCGTGAAGAAGGCGGAGCAGGCCGCGGATTCGTTCACGTTGCTCTTGAACAACGCCAAGATGTGTAAGGGTGCGGTTGATCGGGCGAATAATCGCCTTGTGGAGGCAGGTGCTGCCGATCGTGCGCGGGGGCGCAAAGCCTTGGGTATCGGTGAATACGCCGCCTGAGTGTGGGTGTCGGGGCGTACTTAGATGGGGGCTCGTTGGGGTTGTGCGTGCAAACGCATGTATGCGAGCCTTCAGGTTCTCGTTGCAGCTTTTCGCGCGATAAAGCACCCTGCGGAGAGACCGATGACACGAATTCGAATGAGGACGAGGAGAAATAAGAATAGGATGAGGAGGGTTAGGCGGTGGAGGTGAATGAGACGGAGAAGGAGGATGATGGGGATGACAATGGTGAGGAGGGATAGGGAGGAGGAGAAGGAGGACGAGGATGAGGAGAAGGGGGAGGGCGAGCAGGAGGAGGAGCAGGATGAGACGCCCCCGCAGACGTCTCCGCCGCCGTCGAACTCGTCGCAGCCAACTCGTCGCCACCAACTCTTCGCCGTCGCCGTCGCTATCGCAGCCGCCATGGCAATTACTCCTCATCTTCTCCCCCCTCCTCCTCCTCCTCCTCCTCCTCCTCCCCATCGTCCCCCTCTTCCTCCGCGTGCTCCTTGTCCTGCTCCTCCTCATGCTCCTCCTTCTACTCCTCCTCGTCCTCGTTGTCGTTCAATCGTGGTCGTCACGGTGGCCGCCGCCCTCTCCTGCACCGCGCGCGCAGATGACGGCGCAGGCGACGGCTTCGACGGCGGCGGCGGGAGCGAGGAGGAGACATGGTGAGACTGAAGAGGGTGAGAATGAGACGGAGTAAGAATGAGGAGAATGAGGATGATGAGGAGGAGAATGAGGATGAGGAAGAGGAGGCAGAGGAGGAGGAGGAGGTGGGGGAAGATGAGGAGGGTGATGAGGCGGATGAGAAGGAGGAGGAGGAGGAGGCGGCGGCGGAGGAGGAGGAGGAGGAGGATAAAGGTAGGAGGGGGAGGATGAGGATGAGGGGGAGGATGGGCCTTCCCCTCCCCCTCCTCCTCCTCACCCCCCACCTCCTCCTCAGAATCCTCCCCCCTCTCCTTCTCCTTGTCCTCCTTCTCCCGCGCATCCTCCTCTCATCCCACTTCCCCTTATTCTCGCTCACGCCGCGCTCATGCATCACTTATCAACATGATCCAGCGCGGCCGCGGGCAGCGCAGCCAAGCAGACAAGCTAATTCTAGGCACAACGTCGACCACGAACGAGATGGAGACCCTCGAAGTTTACTCTAAACATGAGCTCAAACCCTTGGTGTCGTATGTCAGAATCTCACATGCGACAAATCTGTCGTATGTCAGAATCTTACATACGACAAATCTGTCGTATGTCAGAATCTTACATGCGACAACGTTGTCGTATGTAAGAATCGTACATACGACATCTCGCTCTTATATATCATAAGGATTATATTAACACATCCGTCGTATGTTAGAATCTTACATACGACAACGGTGTCGCATGTAAGAATCTTACATACGACAACTTTGTCGTATGTTAGAATCTTACATACGACAACTGCGTCGCATGTTAGAATCTTACATACGACAACCCCCGCCATAATAGATCATGCCCGACGGAGGAGAGGCAGCGCGCGGTCTAGAATGAACTCCACGCTTGCTGCCGCGCTGGCGGCGGCACATTAATGCGACAGCGGCGGCTTCGGCGCCGCTTTGGTGATGGTGTCTGGCGCTACTGATCAGCGGCGAACAGCCGCCTCCGCCCAGATGTCGGGAGGAGGAACACATTACATATCCAGTTATTGGCCCTCATCCTTCCCCCTCGTCCTTGGTAAGAACCGTTGAAGGAGGAGGGATGAGGGGGCCCGATAGAACTAGATCTGTATTGTTTTCCTCCACCCAGATGCGCCAGTGCGCCCGCTTGCTCCACCTGACGTAGTCGGCCTTGCCGCGGTCCGACATCAGGTCCTGCAGCCCGTCCAGCTGCTCCTTGGTGGCAAGGGCATTCGCCTGATGTGGCGCCCGCCGCGGGACTTCTCCTCGCGCCAGCCCTTGCCGCCGTCGTAGCCTTTATCGCCCTTGCCGCCGTCGTGGCCCTTGCCACTGTCGATGCCCTTGCCACTGTCGTAGCCTGTATCGCCACGATCGTAGCTTGGATCAACGCCGTAGCCCGTGTCACCATCGTAGCCCTTGCCGACGTCGTAGCCCTTGCGATGGTAGCCCTTGTCGCCCTTGCGATCGTAGCCCTTGTCGCCCTTGCGGTCGTAGTCACGGCTGTCGTAGCCACTGTTGCCGTAGTTGTCGTAGCCACGGTTGTCGTAGCCACTGCTGTCGTATCCGCGGTTGTCGTAGCCACGGATGTTGTAACCACGGTTGTCGTAGCCACGCTGGTAGTTGCCACTCTTGTCGTAGCCCTTGCTGTCGTAGCCACTCTTGTCGTAGCCCTTGCTGTCGTAGCCCTTGCTGTCGTAGCCCTTGCTCGAGCCCTTGTCGTAGTCGCCCCAGCGCCTGCCGTCGTACCACCTGTTGTCGTAGTCATCGTCGTCGCGGTCGTACCACGAGCTGTGGTGGTCATACCACTTGGAGCTGTACGGGTCGTAGCGGCGGTCGTAGCCCTTGTCGCCCTTGCCACCGTCGTAGCCCACGTCGCCCCTGTCACCGTGGTAGCCTTTGTCGCGGCCCTTGTCGATGTCGTAGCCTTCGCCGCTGCCCTTGCCATCGTCGTGGCCCTTGTCGAAGCCCTTGCTCGAGCTGTCCTTGCCACCGTCGTAGCCGTTGGCGCTGCCCGTGCCACCGTCGCCCTTGCCACCGTCGTAGCCCTTGCCACCGTCGGTGATGCCCTTGCCACCGTCGTAGCTGGCGTAGTCGCCCGTGGCCTCGTCGTAGCCCGTGTCGTCGCCATCACCGTCGCCCATGAACTCCTGCAGGCCCTGGAACGAGTTCAACTCGGGATCCAGCGCGGGCGCCATGCCATTTCATCGAGCAAGCTGTCGGCCACGCGCGAGCGACCGTACTTCGCCAAAACCTTCGCCGTCGGCGGCGTGGTTGGCTGCCGCGGCCGAGGGGGCACCTTGCCGGTGGGATGCAAGACCGCTGCCGCCGCGCGCCGCCGCTTGTTGATATCCTCCGCCGCCTCCAGGAGCAGCGTCACAGCGGTCTCGTCCGCCATGGTGCTGCTGGTTGCACTGGTGGTGCTGCTGCGGGTGGTGCTGCTGGTTGCACTGGTGGCGCTGCTGCAGCTGGTGCTGCTGCGCGTGGAGCTGCTGGATGCACTGGCGGTGCTGATGCAGCTGGTGCTGCTGCGCGCGGAGCGCTGGTAGCTGCTGCGCGTGGAGCGCTGCAGCTGGTCGCGCACTGTCGCGACCCAAGCAACGCTCGGGCCTAAACGGCGGTGGCAACGGAGGAGGATGAGGCCGGGGAGGGATATTCACATCATAGCGTAGCGTTGCATGGCATACCATAACCAACATCATGGTTCGCGGTACTGAGTTCATTGTGAGGTCGTGTGATGCTGAGTTAATTGTGAGGCTGTCTCGAGCGAACGCAGACGACGATGTTAACGCATCTCATTTTCAAGTTCACATCCCCAAGTAAACTCTGCAACAACGCATGCTTTGCTGCGTGCACCCATGAGTGCACAGCGCGAAACGATTCGCGACGCAGCCACGCCCCCTCACCCGAATCGCCCCCTCACCTGAATCGCACCCCCCCCCCCCTCCCCCCATTTGCGCGCGCTGCTGTTTCTGGACCGAGGCCCCCTGGAGGACCCCTTTCTCCTCCCAGGGGGGCGTGGCCGCGCGCGGTGGCGCGCGCGGCCATGGCGTGCAGCGCCGAGGCGCTGAGCCGCCTGCACGAGGACTGCTGGGGTGAGAGCCACGGGAGAAGGATGAAGGGGGACGGGGAGGACGAGGAGGAAGACGAGGATGATGAGGAGGAAGAGGAGGAGGAGAAGGAATAGGAGGAGGAGGGGGAAGAGGAGGAGGAGGGGGAGGGGGAGGAGGAGGAGGAGGAGGAGGAGGAGGGAGGTCGGCGGATTTTCGCCTTCCATACAGGAGCTCCAGCGGGAGCGGCGGATCACAGACAGGCTGCTCGACGTCACCGAGCTCTTGATTAAGGGCTACGACTACGACAACAGTGGCTGCGACAACAGTGGCTACGACAAAGGCTACGACAAGGGCTACGACAAAGGCTACGACAAGGGCTACGACACGGGCTACGACAGTGATGGCAAGGGCTACGACGACGGTGGCAAGGGTTGCGACGATGGCAAGGGCAAGGGCTACGACGGTGGCAAGGGCAAGGGCTACGACAGTGGCAAGGGCCGCGAGAATGACGGCAGCGGCAAGGGCCGCGACAAAGACGGCGACAGCGGCAAGGCCAATCAGGCTGGCGAAGAGGTGCAGCGTGACGGGATGCTGGAACATGTTGTCGGCATATGAGGCATGGCCGATCGACTTGGGCGGACGGGGGCACGGGCAGAGAACATGGTAGATCGAGTGGGTAGCTATTGGATGTGTTGAGGTGAGGTGAATGGGAGGGGTTGGGGGTGTGCTTGTAAAATTGGTGTTGTGAGTGGGGGTCCCAGCTAGTGCGGGCTTGAGCTCCTGTTTAGTTTTTTACATATTTTTTTGAGTCTTGTTATCTTTGTATTTTCCACTTTTCTTGAATTCCCTTTTTCTCTTTTCATTGTTTAATGATTTTCGTGCTTATGTAACTCTAAGGGCAGCTAGAGCAAGGCCTTCGACAAAGGATTACGGGACGCGGCAAGGGCAGCGACAAAGGGCTACGACCCGTACGGCAAGCTCGAGCAGGGCTACGAAGCGGTCATACGACACGGGATCGCTACGTCAAATGGCTATACAAAGGCTACGACCCGTACGGCAGCTCGAGCAAGGGCTACGACGCGGTCTACGACACGGGCTACGTCAATGGCTATGACAAGGGCTACGACAAGGGCTACGAAAAGGGCTACGACGATGGCACGGGTCGCGGCATCGGTCGCGGCTGTACAAGCTACGACGGTGGCGCGGGCATCGACGACGAGGCCATGGGCTACTAAGACGGTGGCAGGGGCTACGATGGTAGCAAGGGCAGCACCGACGGTGACAAGGTCTACGACGGTGGCCAGGGCTACGACGATGGCGAGGGCTACAACGGTGGCAAGAGCATCAACGACGGTGGTAAGGGCAAGGCGACGGCCCTCGACAGCGGCGGGGGCTACGATGGCGGCAAGGGCCCCGACGAGGGCAAGGGCATGAGCATGGGCAGGGGCGCCGGTGTGCCGAACAGCGGCATGCGCGACGATGGCCCTCCGCATCTTGAACTGAGTTCTGTTATTGAGTCCCCGCCGCCAGCGGGGCCAGATTCGGACTGAGCACGCGAGGCAACCATAGAATAGAGAATGGAGGGAGAGGGAAGGGGAGGTGGGAAGGCGAAGAGGGAGTGGAGCTACTGGAAGCTAAGCGTCGTCTGGCGCATCTCCCGTCGGCGAGTGAAAACAGAGGGCGGCCCATCACCTGGTGGCGAACCATCGCCAGGCGAACCATCACCTGGCGGCGAACCATCGCCTGGCGAACCATCGCCTGGTGGCGAGCCATCGCCTGGTGGCGAGCCATCGCCTGGTGGCGGGCCATCGCCTGGTGGCGAGCCATCGCCTGCTGCGACTGGCGGGTCATCGTACTCCTCGGACCCATCAGCTTCAGCCTCATCACGTGCCTCGTTATCTAAGCGATCACGAAGGGATTGGGCTGCGTTGTTGATGTACGTGGGAGTCCAATCGTCCACTCGCTCCTGCAGACGCTTGCCGTCGACCACATGAACACCGTCCTGCGACGTTTGTCGCATTTCACACCTTCCACCCCTGCTGGTGCTGACCGCAAGCGATGTGTTGCCTCCTGACTGCATGAAACCGCTGCTGCGATAGATGCAACCCGCATGTACTCAAGTCCCGTTGGCGTACATTCGACCCACACCTTCCTAGTAGCATTCAGCTCAAACAGAAGCTTCAAGGTAACTGCATCGCGATGCAAATGCGCATCACCATGGTCGCACTGGACTGCGGGCATATATATATATATATATATATATCGAGACAGTTACTGGTAGACCACCATCCCGTTAGGGCACATGTCTAGAATGCGTTCTCTTCTACGCCCTTCACTCCCTTGGGGGAGTGGTTTGCCTGGACGGTGGTTCCAAGAAGGGCTCATATATACTTCAAGATGTCCACGGATATGTCCCAATATCACGCGATGCCTCAGCATGCAGGCATGGATATCACGCGACCCAAGATTGCCCAATCTTGTCCAAGATATCACGCGATCCAAGATTGCCCAAGAAGTCTCAAGGTCAAGAGATCGATCCAAGAGTGGTCCAAGAGCGGCCTATTCACGCAAGCGAATTAAGGCATCTCCTATTCCTCCTCCTCATCATTTTTTTGTCATCCTGATGCTCCGTCCTCCTCCCCCTTTCCCTCCTCCCATTTCTCCTCCACCATCCCCCTCTGGTTCAGCCCCTCCTCCTCGCCCCCCTCCCCCGCCACTCCACCTCATCATCCAATGTATCATCCTCCTCCTCTCCTTCCTCCTCCCCTGGTGGGAATGCGCGAAGCGTCCACGATTGCGACGTATCCAGAGAACTCCTATTGTTCTTAATGACGCTGGCCCTGTCGCAAACTTGCTGAAGCAATGGGTCGGCCTGCTTCAAGTGGTCCCAAATGGCCTCGGTGCAAGCGGCGTTGCGCATCTTCAAGATCTGATCGAAAAACGAATTTGTCGCCAGAGGCGATTGGCTCTTGGTGGGGTTGGGCACAGATATATATATATATATATATATATTTTTGCAGCTGCCTATCCGCTCTCGACAGCTCCACGAAGATCCCCCCTGCCGTATGCATCACCGCCCTCGGGACCCATGGCTCGCGATCCTTAAGGCCGCCCCCCTCGATGACCGTGCGGAGCTGCACGCTCACTGCCATCTGCAGCTGCAGTGCGTGCGCAGATGCAGCGTGCACTCGCTTGGACACAGCCAAACGCCTGCGGGCCGATGCAATGGACAATTGCAGACGAGTCCGATGCGTGTTGACGCAATGATGCAACGATTGCAGAGGAACGATACCGACGATGCTTTCATACATTTCATAAACACCCCCCACGACACATGGTATGTGTAACCGATGCTGCCAACACGCGAGCCTCATCGCTTCCTGGCCTTCTTAGCCGCGGGCGCAGCAGGCACATCGTCTACCTTGCGCTTGGGCATGAGCGATGCCAGCTGGGCGCTAAGGACATCGCCCTTGTTGATGGCGCACTTGTTTGTCAAAATTGGTACATACACTGATGGGACAGCTGTAGACTTGACGGCCTTGAGCTTCATGTTGGGGGTGCCGTGCTCACCTGAATCCTGTACGAGCCAGAAGGGGATGACGAGCGAAGACGGTGCCTGCTTCAGCCCTCCAACGCCAGTGTTCGTCTCAGCCTTAGGCATCTTGATGCCACCACTGGGGGCCAACACGATATTGAACGTCAATCCCTTGGGGTCCTTGTATGTCTTCATGAACACATGCCCACACTGAACTATATCAGTCTGCTTCTTCAAGTAGATTGCCGAAGAGAGTGGGACAAGCACCAGCTCTTCAGCCTCAAACGAACGCGTTACGGTGAGAGCACGAAGCTTAACAGGCGTAATCACGCCACTCAAGTACTTGAGACAGTTGCCGTTCTGGCTGTATACATCATCCAAGGCCGGCCTGATTTTGGCCTCCTCGATACCCCACTGGTAATCGACAGACTTGAGGGGGCCATGATCAGCGAACTTGTCGATCGTTTCCTCTATGGGGGAGCAGCGGGAAAAAAAGATGAGACATGACGACGCAGAGCCAAATGAGATGAGGGAACGACGAACGAGAATTCAAAGGTGTGGGGGTGTATATGCATTCCACATGCATTGCGACGAGGTCGCAAGACTGTCCTTCATAATCGTGGACACGACGAACTTGCCACGTAAGAAGTCGTCGATGGGGTGGCATGTCGCACTGCCCGTGGCCTGAAGCTTCAACTTCACGCCAGTCGCAGCGTCGATGGAGATCAGCTCGTAAATGTTCTCACCCAAGGTGTCGCTCGCCAAGGCGACTTTGGCGCCAACCTCAAACCCCTTGTCACTGAGCTTGTCCACTTGGTTCGACCACTTGCCCGAAGCGGTGTACTCTTTCACATCTGAGCTACGCGCCTGCCCTGTCACGGCTTTGGATGCGCCCTCGCGACCGATCTGCTTCCATGGGCTAGCAACTGCTTTGCCAACGTGCGTTGCCAACGCAGTGGTGAAGCTGACCCCGATGTCATTCAGCGTCTTGCAAGTGCCTAAGCGCTCATCGGGCTTGTTGAACACGAAATGAACTACGCGAACGTCAGTCAATCCCACGATGGTGCCGTAGGCGACCGTGTCTGCCGTGATGCCCTCACCGCATGCGATCTGTCGCACTTTCTGAAGAAATTCATCGGCCACCATTACAATCGTAGACTTCTTATCGCTCGACAAGGCGGTCACGTCGCCTGGCTTCAAAAGCATCTGATGGCCATCCCTCGCGAACTTACCCGTCGCACATGTCATCGCCTTCATGCATGCGAGCTTGAATGTCGCAGCGGCCCCCTCATGCTTGATCTGCACCTCGGCGAGAGACTTCGCCATTGAACCCGTGACCACGCACTGGGAGGTCAGCTGCCGCGAGAAGTCGCGAAGCTCGTTCAGAAAGATCGGGTTGCCGAGGCCGCCAGACAACTCCTTCACATATTTTACTAAGCCATCGATCTCCCCAGGAAAGAGAGAGCCTGCGCGAGTCGCCTCGCGGATCACACTATCCCAATCGATCATGGTGCCACCCGTGTGGTGTCGGTTGGCAATTGCTGCGATCTTGTACATGAGACTCATGCGAGATTCGCATCTGGCAATTTGTTGGCCTGCATTGCCAGCCTCCTGAGCAAGATTACTAATCCACGGGAACTCCTTCACGAACTCGTACCGAAAGACCTTCCACTCAATTCCTTCGTCACACGCCTTAGCGTAGTCTGGTTGAACCTCCCGTAACCTCGTCAGTGACAATTTCCCTTGGTGCGAGATTCTGTCGAAACGCTCTGGCATGACCGTGGGTACTGGAACCCCTGCGTTGATGCAACGCAAACCCATGGATGTGTGGCCGCACGTATAGGATGCGAACTTTGCATCGCAATCATACTGCGGCAGCTGGCCCGCTGAGTCCTCCATTATTTTGAACTTGAAGTTCTTGATTGCATTGTACTCAGGCGTGCCCACTGGTGGAAGTTCCATGCAAGCTGGATTCTGGAGGGCTGAGTTCTTGAATCCATTTTTGAAGATCTTGGAAATCAAATCCATAACCTCGCTCGGAATGATTCCATCTCCGTAACGATTCTCTGTGCACACCATCATATACTTCGAGTGTATTTTTCCTACCCCAGGCAGTCTATGCCTCTTGCAATGCTGCATACGTCTTCAAGTAATGAGACCACCGCTGCATCAGGATGCAAGTGAATGTCCTTGATGGCCATCATCTTGGGGCGGACCTCCGCGATCTGCTGTTCACGGGAGGCGTTCATCACGCCGCGTGCAGGAGGACGCCACAAGCGCCGGCAGCAATCCTCGCCCAAACGGCTGGAGCCCAAACTCTAGTGATATTCAAAAACATGTGCAACAGAGGGTTGCGAATTCGAAATGGTATGTTGCATTTGCAATGCACAACATTCGTGTAACGCTCGATACAATATTCTGAATGCGTTCGCACGCAAGTCTGGATCATGATTTCCGATATGCGTGATCCCGAAAATCCAAACACATGCATGCGTTTCTGGAGGCAACATCCAAGGAAAACCCGATGCAGCAGCTTTGTTTTCACGCAAGCATGTAAAAGTTAGCGAAGTTAGCAACTTCGCTAACTCAAGCTATCTACCTCCAAATGCACCGCCCGAGTTAGCCGACTTAGTAACATTACTAATGGTTATAACTTACTTGCAACCTAGTTGCAACCTACTTATAACCTACTTACATGTGCTGCTAACAATTTGTAAGGCCGAGGGCCTTCAGGTATTGTGTTCCGATCCCCTCCCACATGAGCCAACGCCATAACATTACCAAAGGGGCCTTAAATCATCAAAAAGAGAGCCGCCGACTTTTGACCGCCTCGCCAAGGCATGCTTTCCCGCCGCAGGTTTCACTCCGCCTGGAGGAACTATCGTGTCCAGTGGAGTGCCAGGGCCTGAAGCTGATCTCTCAGGCGACTATGTTACGAGCTGCTACTCGATCTGCCAGCTTCGCGATTTTGGGAGAGGTCTTCAATCTTGCCATAGTTCGTGATCTCGTCTGTATTTCATGGAGATACCACAAGTACCTAAATGATTCCATCTTCTACCAGATGTACTCAATATATGAATAGCTCTGCACGACTAAGAATATTGAAGACCTTCCTCTACCTAAGCCTCACGCAGCCATCATGCAATGTTTGAAGGAAAGGATTGGTCAGGAATCGGTTTATATAGGTAAACTTATTCGTCCACGCTTGGGGAAGATCTTGGGGCCCGTGGAGAACTCGGCATTAGATCTCACTATGATTTGGTTAGGCTTATTATAATCTCGGAACTTACCATCCTACATTATCGTCGCTGTCCTCAAATCCCTGTTCAATGCCTGGAATACTACCCGCCGCTACCGTCAAAAATAAGTCCCCTGTGTACTCGGCTGTGGTGCGAATGAGGCTGACAGTATGCTGCGCTATGTCAACTGGCCCTCTCTTCTGGACTTCATGAAACATCGGCTTCCCCACCTACCTGCGAGCTGGGGCCAGGATCTTTTGAAAGCTATTTCTCCTCATCGTTTCGACCTTACGGCTACGGTTGTTGCCACTGTGCCCTCTGCCGTTGCTGGGGTGGCCGCCGCTTCTCCTCCTCCCTCTGCGTCGCTTCTCTCCCATGCCATCGCCATCGACACGCCTCATTCTGTATTTCAGGCCTGTCGGTGGCACCCTGTGTCGCCTCAGCGGGCAAAGGGCCTAGCCCAAGCTCGGCTTCGCACCTCGGCAAGGAGATCGAGGCTGGTGCGCTCTCTTCTTGATGACGGATGTCCTGTCGCCCTCTTCTCGCGTCTTGTCCGATTGCCCTCTTCTCGTCTCTTTCAGCGGTGCCACTCCTCCTGCTACTTCGCCTCCTCCTCCTTCTCCTCCTCCTCCCCCTCGACCTCCCTCCCTCCTCCCCCTCTTTTGCCCCTGGCGCTTGAGCGGCGCCACGACAGGGAGGAGAAAGGAAGGACGGGGCAGCATGGACGTGAGGGCAGAAGGGGGTTCGACGAAAACGACAGCTGTCCGTGAATGGTGAATCCGCTCCCCCAAGATACTGGGGTGCGCAGAGCTGTTCGCCATGTCGATGGTAGCAATGTCGAGCAAATCGTTTGAGTTCCCTGCGTATGGGTCATTGCTCATTGCTCCTCCTGCTCGTCCTCCTGCTCATCCTCCCTTTCTCCTCATCCTCATCCTTTTCTCCTCCTCCTCCTCCTCCTCCTCCTCCTCCTCCTCCCCTCCCCCTCTTCCTTTTCTCCTCCTCCCTCTCCTCCTTCCTCCTCCTCCTCCTCCTCCTCCTCCTCCTCCTCCTCCTCCTCCTCCTCCTCCTCCTCCTCCTCCTTCTCCCGGGAGGGGTCCGTCCCAGCGCACGGTGCGCCCCCCCCTTGCGTTCGAACCCGAGCCATGGAGCAGCAACCCGGCGCCCTGGAGGACCCGAACCTGCTGCGCGGGCCCACCCGCCGGGCGTCGGGCGGGGGCGGCCCCTCCGCCTAAGCCGCCGCTCGTCGTCGTCGTCGTCGTCGTCGTCGTCGTCGTCGTCGTCGTCGCCGCCGCCGCCGCCGCCGCCGTCGTCGTCGTCGTCGTCGTCGTCGTCGTCGTCGTCGTCGTCGTCGTCGTCGTCGTCGTCGTCGTCGTGGTCGTCGTCGTGGCCGTCGTCGCCGTCGTCGTCGGGGTGGTGGGCGGCGAGCTCCCAGGCTCGAGGTTGCAGCCTCGAACGGTGAGGCGTTCGGATCATCGAGCACAGAAGACCCCCTTACCTCGAAGAAAAAACAACGCCGTAAACACAAACTTTCGGCGCTCCGCGCGGATTTCTTGGATCCGCGCTGGGTTCCTTCAGGCGGCGCCGCGCGCTCCGCGCGCCAGGGAGGGGGGTCCAGCTCAGATCCAGGAAATCCGCGCGGAGCGCCAAAAGTTTATGTTTATGGCGTTGTTTCTTCTTCTAAACGGTCCCCTAACCCTAACGATGAAGACGTCGCCTCACCGAGGTCCCCGTCGTCGCATTAGTGATAATCATTCTGGGCGGCTTGGTCTGATACGTCTGCAGAGAAGGCCCCATTTATCCCTTATGTTTTTCGGCCTCCTGACTTATTTCCCCCCCCGAAAGGGTTAGGAGTCCTTTTTTGGCTTGCCGACGTGTTTCGACGAGCGCGTCCCGGATTTTGACGGTCCAGTTTTCGTGGGATGTTTACAGCGGGAGATCACGTCAGATGTCAGATTAGGTCTCACCATTTTCATTGATGGCCCCATCAGGCCAATCCGAGTCTCCCGACCCGAGTCTTACGTTTCCCCGGCATTTCTCCTGTCTGATCATCCTTCCTCCTCCATGTTCCTTCCCTCCATTCTCCCTCCCTTCTGTGTCTCTCTCTATCCGGATTTTGTTTCCGGGAGCGTTTGGAAAACCGTTGTCTTGCAAATGTCACGCATGGGTCACCAAGTGTCCGTAATGTTGAACACGTAGCATTTAACACATGCAGTGGATACCCATGCCACGAAACGCCCCGCTTGCCTCCAGGATGCCCTGGGGTTCTTGGGTTTCGATGGTTTTGCCATGTAAAGCGTGACGTCCCCATGCCACAAATCTATGACCGTCCTGGGGTCTCAGGGTTGGGTTTCTTGTGGAAGGTTTCTTGTGGTCGAGTCCCTACTGTAATATTCAACACATACCAATACTGAACGTGCCAAGTCCGCCGGACATCTCGAATGCATCAGAAAGCACGTGAAAGATCGCCACTCCCGAAAAGTCCCCAGAGACGTCGAACTGCTCGACGAGCAAATCACAACATTTGCGCATGACGCCTTCGACACTTCACTATGTGAGCGACTCGGCGTGAGCGAGTCTCCGTAGACGCGCGAACGGCGATGCAGGTAATGGCGATGTAGGTTTCGGTATTGTGGGAACGCGCGGCTCGTGCTTTCTTGCAATTCGCTGTGTCGTGTTCGTTCGGTACATCCGCAGATCGGACATGTAGGAATGTGTGGTCCGTGTTTTCCTGCAGTCCGATTTCCAACACCACCGTTAAGCAGGATCGCCGTCAGCGTGGCCTAGGAGTCTGGGCCTCAACCCGAAAGCCCAAATTTGCCCTCCAGTTCCAGTTGGGTGGGGTCGGGGAACATTGAAAAAACACATATGGAACTCGTACCCCCCCAACGCGAAATTCGAGTCAAATTCGGGTCTTCAAGTTGGGTTGGGGTGGTTTGGTATGTAGTCAGTGTCTGTGAGGGCTGCTGTTTGTTCCTTGCCGCCACTTGCTGATCTGCGTCGCTGCTTGCCGCGCTGCGCTCTCTGAAGTGCTCGCTGCAATTCACGCCTTCTTCTTGGCTCCCGCAACGTCGCAACGTGGCATGCGATTTGTTTCTACTTTGGTGATGCAAGCAGCTCCTGTCGCGGAAACCGTGACAGGCGAGGTTGTGCAGGACATTTCGTTCAGCTTTCGGCGTGGGAGTGTAGGGTAATTCACACGTGCCGCCGCTGCTGTGCGCTCGACACCCGAGTCCATTTAAGGATTGGTTGTCCACCACCTCCGAGAGGTATCGACTACGCGTCAGAGTGACTCTTCGCCGGAGCGACCTGTGGTGCTGGCCCAAGGGGGGTCGGGTGATTTTTCTCGGGGAACGAGCTTGACTTCGCGTCGGCGGCACCCGCATCGCGTGATTACGCTCGCACCCGAGCGCGCCAGGTCTGGGCCCACCCCGTGCAGTCGACAGCAGCGCCTGCGCGTCGCACCCTGCAGCCTGCAGTGGTGACCCGAGGGGGAGCCGGTCGGCCGGCCAGCCCAGGACCAGTCCCGAATCCCAGCCCACATCCCAAAGCGTCGGGCTCGAATGTTTTTGAATAATCCCTCCTGCTCCCTCCTCCTCCCTCCTGTTCCCTCCTCCTTCCCCTCTCCTCCTCCTCCTCCTCCTCCTCCTCCTCCTCCTCCTCCTCCCCCTCCTCCTCCTGCTCCTCCTTCTCCTCCTCCTCCTCATCCTCCTCCTATGAGCTAGGTGTCACTGGGGGTTTTTAGTATTATAAGTCGTCCAAAGATATTCAGATATATCCCAGGCCCTCGGATGGGGCCGGTCGTGGCCACGACGCCGGGCCTGGCCAGACGTCCCCGCAACAGCCCGACCGTGCCAGACCCCATCGCGGCGGCCGCCGGCAGCATCTGCTTACGCAGCGCCTTCGAAGTGCCATTTGGGGCGCTCGGACTCAATCGGCGGAATTCCGCCGCTGCTGCCCGCTGGCGCGAGAAATCTTTCGAGTGGCGCCCTGCCGATCGTTGATGCGGAGCGGCAACGCTGGCTTGCGCGATTGCGTTGGGCCCCCACGGGCGCCCATGAAGCCGCGCACAACGGGTCACTCTAGCCTAGGGTCACTCCTGCCTGTGGTCGACAGGTATTCCGTGACAGATGCGCCTTTGTAAAGTTTGTCGTTGTCGGTGTGCAGTGGGTCGTGGTTCAAAAAACAAGAAGTCGCACCTTGTCGTTGCGCCTCATCCTTCCTCTCACCGTTGACACGTTAACGGCGATGTAGGTTTCGGTGCTGTGGGAGCGCGTGGTTCGTGCATTCCTACAATTCGCTGGGTCGTGTTCGTTCGATACTTTCGCACGTTGGAAATGTAGGGAAGTGTGGTTTGTAATTTCCTACATTTTGGTTCCCAACACCAGCGTTAAGCAACAGCGCCTCTAGCGCGGCCTTGGTCTCAGTCGAGGGCCCCTTGAGACGCCCAAATGTCGTGCCCGCAACCTCGCGATGAGCATGCGGCCCTGAAAGGCATACGGCTACTTTCCAGATCGGCCAGTCTTCCTGAACAATCCTCGCAATGTGGTCGCGAACGCGCCCGTCGACGCCCGGGTGCCATGCCTGCTACATCGCGATGATCATGCGACTCTGAGAAACACAAGAACACCTCTACCGCACCAAGGCGGCCAGTTTGCCTGCACGATCTTTGCAATCTGGTCGCGAAAGAGTCGGTGGAACAAACACCCTTGGTCGACACCCCCATTGGGATCCCCAAGTGCCGTGCCTGCTACATCGCGATGGCCGCGGGGCACACGTCTACACCCCCCCCACCCACACACACACACAACACTAACAACGAAACGGCTCGTTTTTCATGCGAGTTCCGAAGAAGTTCGGCGCGAACAGGTTCATATAACCCCGTTGGCCGACACAGCTTCCGGACGCTCAAGTGCCATGCGTGTTCCTTCTCCGTGATCTTCTGGCCTTGGAGAGATACCCTCACATGCAACTGTGCTTAAGAGGTCCCACCCCATGCCGACTTCCCCGGGGATGGCATGGTGCCATGTTTGTTGCATCGCCGTGATCTTGCGGCCTTGAAGACAAACACGTCCCCCCCCAGAGTAGCAATTCTGACTGAGAGGCTGCTACATCGCGATGGTGGTGCGGCCTTGAAGGGGGACACTTCGTCTACTGACGTTGACATCATGCTTGTTCGACGTGCCTCTGCCAACATTGACATCATGCGTATCCGTAGCCATTGTGCCTACGTCCGTTTGTGACCGAACAGTTTGGGCCCCGCAGCGCGCTTGCCCCGGCAGCTCGTATGCCACGCGCGCTCACAGAGCATTGGTCAGCAATCCCGTTCACGTTTCACAGCCCGAGCATACCCCCGCGATTTCAGTCGACCGCAGATGGCAGCCCGACTTGTGGTAGTTCGAGAAGGCATTCTGGGAGCCAGCGCGCCGGACAAGCGGGACGAGATTGTAGGGGTGGAGGTCAAGTTCTGGGTGGAGAACACCTTCGTCTGCGTGGCCGACCCAGACAAGATACGGCTCCCCGAGAAGAGGTGCAGGTCACTCCCGCCCAGGAAGTCCGTGGAGCTGCGTGAAACTTCAGCGCCCCCTCGGAACGGCAACGCCGAGGTTCAGCACATACGCAACCGAGGCAAGCGATGCAAGTGGTGCCGAGGCCGCAAGGGGGACAGTTGCAGGTGCATCTATAAGGCCTCGTCGCAAGTAGCAATGTGCAGCATGCTTCGCAGTGGATAGAATAGGGTGTGATCCAGCGCGTAGCTGTGGACTGAATTACCGGATGCCTGATCGGACGTACGTTTAGTACGGTTCTTTTGAAGCTCGAGTCGCAACAAGGTCACCATCATCTATGACGCTCTCCCAGTGCAGGCGCTCTCCCGATGCCCTTCTGTGCCTGCGCCTGCTCTTCCTCCTCCACTGGCGCCCCTCTGCCCCCCTCCTCACCTCACTCGCCCGTTTGCAGCTCGTGTCTTTGGACACGGAGCACTTGCCCCACGACTCGCCCGTTTGCAGCTCGGATTGGGCGCCTGCGCTCGGCGCGCGCCCCCGCTCTCCCACGCCCCGCTTTTTTCCCGGCGTGGGGTGCTGGTATACGACCCGCGTCTCGACCGCCGGTCGCACGCCAGCAGGATCAGATCTCCCCCCATCCCCCCTCCTCCCCCATCTCCTCCTCTCGCCGTCCCTCGTCTTCCCCCATCCCCTTCTCCCCCATCCCCTTCTCCCCCTATCCCCTTCTCCCCCCATCCCCTTCTCCCCCCATCCCCTTCTCCGTCCCTCCTCTTCTTCTCCCCCCATCGCCCTCTCTCCCATCCTCTTCCTCTCCCTCCCTCATCTTCCTCTTCCATCTCCCCCATCCCCTTCTCCGTCCCTCTTCCTCAGGGGCAACATCGGTGGTGGTGGTATGCACAGGGCCCACCACGCCTAGGAAGGTTCGGATTCGCTGTATGGGGCATACCGCCGATCTATCGGCGAGTACTCGTTGATTCTAGCTCGATGCTTCCCTGGCTGAGCTGGTTCCCTCCTAACGTTCCCCTTCGTTTCATTGTAGATAACGCTATCATGCCGCACCCCCAGACATGCTGGTGGGGTGGTCCGGGCGATTCCCCTGGGAATCCTTCGCCATTTTCGATCCAGACGTCGCGAAGTTTGCAACAGTTGCAGAGGAAGTGAGACTCGTGTTCAAACCCGCATTTCCAGGATGGGGCTCTCGCCCAAGCGTCGGGCACATCTCGCTTCAAGAGTTTGCAGAACTAGTACGGATGGAGGGTGAGCCAAGATAGGACTCTCGCCGTAGCGCCGCGCACATTAGTTTTTACAAGTCTGCAGCGGGGACGGGTGGCCTCGTTTTGCTGGGCAGCCTGCAAGGAGGTTTCGGAAAACGGGGAGATGTGGAGCATAGTCCTATGGTACTGAAATATCTGACGGGCCCGTGCGGAAGTGATTGCGCCCTTCCGCCGTTCGTTGCCACGTGTGCTTGCAAGCGGCTTCGGAAGATGTAACGAACTGGGGCTGACGGCAGACAGGTGTCTCGAATTGTTTTCGACGACTTCGGCGGCCCATCGGCAGCTGTAGTCGCATCAAGAGTTGATGCGTTGGGCGTGGAGTGCTCTGTCTGGCACATGACGCGCGTTGCTATGGCCACGTGCCGCGGACGGCGCACTGCAAATGCCATTGCAGGCGGCCAGTTGTATCGCGAATGTATCGCGCCAGAGATTTGTATTGCGTTGCATTGCGCGCAAGAATCGAGCAAGATATTTACACCCCTGAGCAGAGTGCACGGCCCAAATCCACTGCAGCACCCCAATTGGAGTGCAATGGATTGCAGCTGGCGGGTTGCATTGCTCTGCTGCGTTTGCCGATTGAGGCTTGACGTCCAGATCCGACCTGCTCGCCTAAGGAGCCTGCGAGCAGGGGACATGGGGTACCTCAGAGTGTTTTCCGATTCCGATGGCAGAGTGGGAAGTTCGTTCGCAACGAATTGGCGGGTTTCATGCGCAACGAATTGGCGGGATAAACGTCTGCAACCACATCGGGCGAAGGCGTCGTTGAAGCGAACCAGTTCCAGACCCCAAAGTCACCAGCCCGTGTTTCCTGGACCCCCCGGTTGTTGCGCTGCCCATAGCCTTTAAACTGCAGCTTTGAACATGCAGCCATCGCCGCAACGCCGTGCCACGCACATTCGTTTCAACACTCTGCGGCTGCAAGAAGGATGGGAGGAGCGGTTGCGGGGACGGAGGGCGGCTCCTGTTCGAAATGGACCCCATCGCTCGGGGTGACCCAAAAGGGCGTCCAGTTGAAATGGGGTGGTGCCACAGATTTGGGGCAATTTTATCGCAAATGGTTTGCGCCGGAGTATTGGACTGCATTGTATTGCAAGACATGCACTGCACGCGAAGATTCAGCAACGCATCCGCGCCCCGAAATGTATTGCACGCCCCAAAAGTATTAGTATTGCGATCCAACAAGTCTATTGCACCAAATCTATTGCACCACCCCCTTGTTGCTGGATTCCCTTTTGGTTCAATCCGAATCGCCTCAAGCGCCGCGCACATTCGCGTAAATTGCTTGCAACAGTTACGGGGATTGAGGACGGCTCCTTTCCATCATGGGGTTGTCGCTAGGAACTTCCGAACATCCAAGTGCAGGCCAGGAGGGTGAACATGTGTAGCAGATATTCGGATGTCCCGTGGCTCCTTTCCAACATGGTTTTTTCCGCCTGCGATTTTCTCAAACATTATGACCGCACGCCTACATGTCTCCACCAGTACGCGAAAGGCATGTGCGTTTGTTCAACATGTGGATTTCGCCGTCCACCCAGTTGAACTGTATAATCGATGGGTTGATGCAGATCACCCTTTGAATCCCTTATGTTTGATGGATTGATCCCTGTATAATAGATAAATCGCCAGTTGAATCCCCTATGTTCGCTGGAATGATGCAGGGCCGTTCTTTCTCATCGCGGGGCCCTCGCGCATCAGTGGCAGGCCCACACCGGGTGTGCTGGTTTTTCCATGGGGCACTGCTCGTAGTGAAGAGGAAGGCTTGCACGAGGAGGAGGATAGCAGGAGGAGGAGGAGGAAGAGGAGGAGGTGGAGGAGGAGGGGGAGGAGGAGGGGGAGGAGGAGGGGGAGGGAGGGGGGGGGGAGGGGAGGAGGAGGGAGGGAGGAGAGGAGGAGGAGGAGGAGGAGGAGGAGGAGGAGGAGGAGGAGGAAGAGGAGGCGGAGGGGGAGGAGGAGGAGGTGGAGGAGGAGGAGGAGGAGGGGAACATGGCGGGAGGGTGTATGTATTGCAGCATCGCTGATGCATCTTTGGGTTTACCCAGGTCCTCCTCCGTCTCCTCCTCCCGCGCCGTCTTGGTGCATTTGACTGCCCTGCACCTTTCTCTACTTGGAGCCGCGTGTGGCGACCGTGTCCTGCTGTGTTTAGACTGGCCATGGGACCTGTCTGTTCATACATCTATTGTAGTTTCGTTGCTGCAGCGCCGCCTAACCATTCCTGGTGATGCCGACCAGCCCGATCCTTAATTCCGCATGGTCTGACCCTGAAGGAGCAGAATTTACTGCACCGAGCCGGTACCCCGTTTCTCATCGGCGTTGAGTCGGCCAGTTCGCAAGGTTTATTGTGTTGAGTATTTGCCCGTTGTTGTCAGTGCAGAGTTTTCTGCGCAAAGACGATGTCGAAAGCGAATTGCTCCAACGGCGCACGTTTGTAATGGCACCCGCAGTGGGAGTCCGAAGAACACAACATACGGCCATTCTGCTCGAGAGGTCCCGACAATCTGGGCTAGAACGGGCACATGGAACACCCATGGCCGGCACCCCCGTGTGATGCCCCAGTGGCATGATCGCTACGACCCGGTATTTTTGTTGGCTCTGGGCAGACAAGACACGGCTTCCGCACCAACACGTCCATTCTGGTTGAGAGGTCCCCATAATCTGGGAGCGAACGAGCCAGTATAATACCCTTGCTTGACACCTTCTTCTGAGGGGGGGACACGTGCAACGTCTGCTGCATCGCGATGATCACGTGCATAAGTCAGGCTGTGTATGCGTGAGTCTGCGTATGGGAGAGTCCACGTATGAGTGAGTCTGAGTGCGAGTGAGTCTGCTGAGCGTCAGTGAACCGCGGAATAAGTGCGTCTGATGGCAGTGATTCTGAGCGCGAGTGATCTGAATACGATGGAGTACGGATATGAGTAAATTAGTGTGAGTCTGAGTGTGAGTGATCCTGAGCACGACTCAGTCTGGGTACGGGTGAGGCAGACCATGATTGACCTCAGTATGAGTGATCCGTGGGAAGGGTGGAGGGCGGGAAGGAGGGAAGGGGGCCGATACGCCACATTAGACGCAATAACTAAGTTTCAGGGCATGCGGAACATGATAAGCAGTGTTGACGTTTCGCTAATCCCCACCAGCCCATCCAGGAACAATCCCCAGGCGGGTTGCCTTGACCAGTGAAGTGCAACAGCATCGAGTCCATGGGTGAACCAACTATGACTTCGCGGCTTTCTCGAAGGAGGATGGCGCGGAGGGAGGAATGGGAAGATGCGGAGGGAGGAGCAGGAATGGGAGGAGTGGAAGAACAGAAAGGCGATGACAACGGCAGGAATCAACCGTAAAAGCAGTCACTCTTTTTTCGTTCTGGGAGCCTCTTCGAGCTATATACATAATCCCCCCCCCCGAGGGCTGAGACGGATAAATTTAGAATTGCAAGAATTTGTATAGCCGTTTCTGTTGCCCAGCCCCGTTTGGCACTTGGCATTCGCTTGATGCTGCATCGTATGCAATCGTGGCCCGTAGCTTCTCGTCATCGTCAACGTGGGCGCTGCTATCTTCAAGGGCGCCCTCGAGGGCGCGAAGTCATTCGCGCTTCGCGGTTCGGCTCCGATTCCTCCTCATCCTTCCCTTCCCCCCTGGGAGGCGGCGCGAGAGCGCGACGCTCTTCGCACGTCGCGCTTCGCGCAGCGCGGAGCGCGAAGTTGGGAGCCCCTGCCAGCTTGGTTCGTGGGCGCCGATGGCCGCCTGTCCCGTGCTGCGGTCTGGGCCGTCCTGCCCGGCTCTGGACGTAGGGCCCGTCTATCGGGCGGGGGGAACACACAGACACACTGAATCGTCGACTCCCAGGGAAGTATGGGAGCATATGGGAAGTGGGGGGGAAGGCAAACACCCAGAAGGTATATGAACCTCTGGGGAAGCCTTGGATCTGTGTGTATCTATTGGCGTGTCCCATGGGCCCCTTGAGTCTAGTCCTGCAGGCAGGTTGCCTAGTCTGCTTGGCTCAGCCAGCCCGCCTGGTTCGCCCGGTTGGGCAGCCCAGTCTGTGTAGGCCTCCTTGATGGGGTCGGAGTGGAGGGGGGTCGGAGGATCGCGCCGCATCGCCGATGCACCGCCGATCCGGCTCGATGCGGCTCGATGCGGGGCCCGATGTCCTTCACGTCGACGTCGCAGACGTATCCCCGACATGGACGATGCATCGCTGGTGCATCGCCGATGTATCGACGATGCATTGGCGACGCGGCGCGATCCTCCGACCACATCTACTCGGACCCCATGTAGGAGGCCTCTAGTCTGTCCGACCCAACAGGTTACCCGATCCGGGCAACGATAAGTTCGGACAAAGCATGCGTTATATGTTCATCATGGTTTTCCTCAGGACAGCCACTTTGCGTGTTCAGAATATTTCTGCGGTGGTGCTTTGGTTGATGCGCGTTTTTTTTTCTGGACGTATCCATCGCTGTCTCTGGAGATGTCGCCCGATGTGTTATCGTAGTTATTCCGGTTCGTTTCGCACGTGTGTTTTTCTTTTTTCTTATTTGAATTTTGGGTGGAAGCGAGTTTTGTTTCTCTGCAGGGCAGTGATGCGGATTGCGTTCGATATTCTTGGGTGGACTGGGCAGACATGCGCAGTAAGCCCGCGGGCATGCAGCGTTCGTGACAAAGCGGTGCGCGCGCATGTTGGCCGCGAGGTCGCGTGGAGGTTAGCGCCGGCCTCTTGATAGGGTATCGCATTTCAGCGTGCCGTCGTTCCCCCCAAGGCATTACCATACCAGTCCATGATGCTGTTGTAATAGAACTTGTCCCCGACACATGGTAAGGTGGCTGGGGGGGGGCAGAACTCTTGGGGCCACTGCGGGAGCCTTCGGCCTTCTCTTTGGGTACTGTTGGGGAAACCGACGAGGGCGGGAAGGCCTAACACAGCGCCCCTGCATCTCCTGCTCTTCTCCTCTGCCTGCCCATCCCCGTCCCCGCCCTTCCTTGCTGGCCTCTGGCCCCAGCCTTTTCTCTGCAGGCGGGGCTTTCGGTGAAGCTCCCTATGGGGCCACGGATCGTGTGAGGGGTGTGCCGACATGGGTGTGGGTGGCGCATGCGGGCGTTGGCACGGGGGCCTTCGGGAGAGCTCCCTATGGGGCCACGAAACGATGTACCGGGAGGGTGAAACGAGGGCAGGAGGGGAAGGAGGAAGGAGGAGGAGGAGGAGAACCCGCGGCGCCATCTCTTAAAAACGAGGACCCAGCACCACAGGATAGTTGGGAAACATTTGATGCGCCAAGAACTCTTGATGGCCCAAGAAGCGAAGGTATTGAAAAACCCATGGGTATTCAACACTTTCGTGTAAGACTCGAACGGGCCCTCGAAACCATCCGGTTTCCTCCTCCTCCTTCTTTTCCTCCTTCTGTTATTCTTCCTCCTCCCCCCCTCCTCCTCGTCGTCTTCCTCCTCCTCTTTCTCCTCCTCGCCTTCTTCCTCGCTCTCCTTCGTCCTTCTCCTCCTCGTCCGTCTCCTCTTCCTTCTTCTCCTCTTTCTCCACCTCCTCCTTCTCTTCCTCTTCCTCCTCGTCCTCGTCCTCCTCCTCCTCCCGTTCTTCCTCCTTCCCCTTCCTCCTCCTCCTCCTCCTCCTCCTCGTCCTCCTCGTCCCCTTCTTCCTGCTCCTGATCCTCCTCTTCCTCGTCCTCCTCCCCCTCCCCTCCTCGCCCTCTTCTTCTGCTGCTGCTGCTGCTTCTGCTCCTTCTCCTCCTCCTCCTCCTCCTCCTCCTCTTCCTCCTCCTCCTTCCCTCCCGTCCTCCTCCTCCTCCTCCTCCTCCTCCTCCTGCTCCTCCTCCTCCTCCTCTCCCTTCGTGCCCGGTCGTTGTCTTCGCCGTCCTCCTCCTCATGCGGAGGAGTGGGGAGGATATTCAGGAATATGCTTGTGAACGTTCGGGGGGCGCGTGTCCATGCGTATCCCTTGTGAGCGTTCGGAGAGCTCGCCTGTATTACATTTGATCGCGATGATGCTGCAAGTTCTTGCGCAACTCGTCCCTTTCACGCGCTTCCCGTTCATGTCAGGAAAGGTTACCCCGAATGGCCATTTCGCCCGAGACATCCTCACAATATTGAGATCTCCGAGGATCTATGTTTGGGCGCTTAATGTCAAACATGAAGCTGTCGCTGCAGACATCCTCGAACAATTGAGATCTTGCAAGCTCTCGCGAAATTCACCGACCTCCCAAAATGGGCGTTCCGCCTGAGGCATCCTCGTAACAAGTAATTGCCGAAAGAGCTGCGATTAGACCTGTAGCTCTCGTCCAGGACGTCCTCGAACCACGGAGGTGTCCAGGGAGCGTGCGAATTCGTAGTATTCTCAAACATGAGGCTTCCGCCTGAGACATCCTCCAAAACATGCGATGTGCAATATGCTGTCTTACGACATATATTGGAGGCATTGGTTGGAGGACCACCAAGGCGGTCCAAGAGTGAAAGTCTTTTCAAAATCAGTGTTTGTTTCAACAAGTTCGTTCAAGAGTATGCGTTTCGCTCGATACATCATCAGCATCTGCATCGTCGTCGTCGTCGTGGTTATCGTCGTTGTTGCCATCATCATCGTCATCGTCGGTGTCGTCGTCCGTTTCCTCGTCATTGCCGTCGTCGTCAATGTCGTCGTCATCGTCACCGTCGTCGTCATCATCGCCGTCGTCGTCGCCGTCGTCATCGTCGTCGTAGATGCGCCAGCGGGAGGTGTGCCTCGTCTGAACTCGCGCGGACATGTAACTCGACCTGACCTAAGGGAACGCGGTCTGGAGATGGAAGATCCCGAGGTGTGCCAGCGGGGGCTGCGCCTCGTCTGAACTCGCGCGGAAAGTAAACTCGACCTGACACAGGGGAACGCGAGTGGTACGATAGGGGGTCTGGAGACAGATAATGCCGAGATGCACCAGTGGGAGGTGCGCCTCTTCTGAATTCGCGCGGAAAGTAAATTCGATTTGGGATAGGGGAATTCGAGTGGGGAGATGGGGTCTGGAGATTGATAATGCCGAGATGCGATAGCATTGTATCGTGATGATGTTGCTCGTTCATGCAAAGCTCGCCGGTTTCCGGCGCTTCCCGTTCATGTCAAGAACGGTTACCCAGAATGGCCATTTCGCTTGAGACATCATCACAACATGGAGATCTCGGAAGATCTATGGACGTTTTATGTAAGCTCTCGTTGCAGACATCCTCGAACAAGTGAGATCTTGAAATCTCTCGCGAAATTCGCCGATCTCCATAAATGGGCGTTCCGCCTGCGACATACTCGAATAACATATATATATATATGTACATATATATGTGTGTGTGTGCCGAAAGAGCTGTGATTAAACCTCTGATGTTAGAAATGTAGCTCTCGCCCGAGACAGCCTCGACAAACGGAGGTGTCCAGGGAGCGTGCGAAGTCGTAGCATTCTCAAACATGAGGCTTCCGCCTGAGACATCCTCCAAAACATGCGATGTGCAATATGTTGTCTTGCGACATAGATTGGAGGCAGTAGTTGGAGGACCCCCAAGACGGCCCAAGGGGGACAACTTTTAAGAACAACAATGGTGTTTCAACAATTTCGTTCAAAAGTATGCGTTTCGCTCGATACATTATCACCATTTGTGTCGTCGTGGTTATCGTCGTTGTTGCCATCATCATCGTCATCGTCGGTGTCGTCGTCCTCGTCCTCGTCATTGTCGTCGTCACTGTTGCCGTGATCGTCACCGTCGTCGCTATCATCGCCGTCGTCGTCGCCGTCGTCATCGTCGTCGTCATCGTAGATGCGCCAGCGGGAGGTGCGCCTCGTCTGAACTCGCGCAGAAAGTCAACCCGACCTGACATAGGGGAACGCTGTCTGGAGACGGAAAATGCCAAGATGTGCCAGCGGGGGGTGCGCCTCGTCTGAACTCGCGCGGAAAGCAGATTCGACCTGACACGGGAACGCGAGTGGTAAGATAGGAGGTCTTGAGACGGATGATGCTTAGATGCGCAAGTGGAAGGTGCGCCTCTTCTGAATCCGACATACCGGAATTCGAGTGGGGAGATGGGGTCTGGAGACTGATAATGCCGAGATGCGATAGCGTTGTATCGTGATGAGGTTGTTGGTTCATGCAAAGTTCGCCGCTTTCCGGCGCTTCCCGATCGTGTCAAGAACGGTTTCCTAAAGTAGCGAATTCGCTTGGGGCATTCTCGCAAACGTTGATATATTCGCGATGCCGCTTTAAACAACCACAAGCGGTTCGCTCGAGACAACCTCGAAACGTTGGCATCCGCGAAATTCATCAATCTGTAGACATTTGCGCTTCGCCAAAACGAAGTGTCGACGGAGGTGTTTCATTCCCCTACATGTTGAAAACTGCGTTTTCGCTAGGGACTTCCTCAGCAAATGAGCGGCAGCACGGCGGACCAGGAAACAGAGCACGGCAGAAAAGTTGCATTTCGTTGGAGGGCATGTTCAAACAATGAGATGTTCCCAGCATCGTCTTGACATCGTTCTTGAAGTGCATCAAGGTGAAGAAATGGGAGCCCAACAAGTACATCAATATGGCTCCAAGAGCGCCCTGATGACTGCCGGAAATGAGGATTTCGCACGGGAGATGCTCACACAATGAAACAATACACCAGCATCGGTTTGAGAATTGCTATTCTAGCATCGTCTTGGGATCGCTCTTGGAAAGGCTTCCAGACGGCCCAAGCCAGGCGTGTAAAAATCACAAATTCGGTAGGGACATCTTCACAACAGAGATGTGTGTGACATCGCATTGGCATTGTTTTCGATGGCATCGAAACGGCCCCGACCGATCCCCCAACGAGCCCCAATCTGACCCCAAGAGTGCCCTCAATATTCCAAACGCGCATTTCGCTCGATACATCCTAACAAACATGAGTTGTTCGCAACACCGTCGTTCACAACATCAAGCACTTGGCTTGAAACACCCGCCAAACAATTGCAAACCGAGGATTGAACAAACGTGTGGGGCTGGGGATATCGCCTTGGACATCATGATGATAAGGCTGACTTAAGACCATGTTAAGCCTGAGCTTTTCGCCTGGTGCATCTTCAGGCAATGGGCGGGCTCAAGGCAGCCCAACACGCAGAAACACGGCAGAACGCGCGAGAGCACGTCAGAACACACAGAAACACAACCGTAGCCATTTTGGCTCAAGCCAGCTCGGTTTTGCTTGAGCGAGGGATGGCCACGGGAGGGGACCCTCTGCGGTTCCCCCGCTCGCGGCGCGAGCGTGGCGATGCGGCGCGGCGCGCCCAGGCGGCTGCCGACGCGTTCATTTTCAAGCTGAAGAACAGGCTCGCGGAGGCGCAGCACGAGCGGGCCCTGCTGTTCCAGATGGCGTGGCCAGGGAGGTGGCGCGCCGCGAGCGCATTGCGCGCCCCGCCCTGTGCGCACTGGTGCAGGAGACCCCAGCTGCAGATTGTGAAGTTCCTCGTCGTAATGTGGCCCTGCACGCCGCGGTATGCCCTGAGGAGTCTGACCCTCCGGTTGCATGGCGCAAGGCGCAGCGGGGTCGGCGTCTCGCGCGCGGCAGCCGCCGTGCCTCCTGGAGGCGCCTGGCTTTTCCCCACAACGTCGATGCGCTGGACTTCGTGCCGTCCGCAGGCTGCTGGGAGGCCCTGCCGCGCAACGAGGTCGCCGTCGACGAAGGGGACTCCGTGGAGTCGTGCGCCGCGGAGCTGGCTGCAGGTGCGGTGCCAGGGCCCCTGCGGGAGCCCCCGCGGGGGGCGGCTGCCCTTGCGTTGCCGCGCCGCGCCGCGGGCAGCGGGCGCTGCGACGCGGAGGCGGGCATTCGATGCACGTGCGGGGCCGCGGTGTTCTCGGGCGCGGCGGTCGGCGAGCAGGCGGCTAGCACGGCGCTAACAGTGCCTAGCGTCATCAGCCACAACGCCGCGGTCAGCACGTGCGAGGAGAGCGCTCTGCGGCAGGTCAGCGTCGGCATCCAGAACGACGTTTACTTTGTCGAGGGCGTGGAGAAGCAGATGAGGCTCTGGGGCCAGGAGCACCCTGGCCGAACGACCCGTCCATTTGTGCGGCGCCGCGCTCGGGTGGACGCGGCGAGTTCGGGAGCTGGCGCGCCGCCGCTTCCGCAGCTCGAGGAGCGTGGCGGGGCCGAGCCCCGAACCGCCCTCGGAGTGCAGGAATCGCGGGAGGCGTGTGAGTGAGAGAGGTTGGCATGCAGTTGCATTCGTGCGTTCGTGTGTAGAGCTGCCTTGCCTGTGAGTGAAGACTCCTGAGTTCAGTCGCAGTCGAGTTCACGGTGGGCGGTGGCCCAAGGCGGCCCCGCTGGGAGTGCGAGAGGCGGCCGTGGGCGCCCCTTCTCGGATGGGTGGCCCTGCGGGGCCCCCGCGAGAGGCGGCCCTAGGCGGCCCCTCTCGGGTGCGCGTGTCTTTTCTTTAACTTTAACTTAACACGCAGAAGCACGGCAAAACACACAAGAGAGCGGCCCTTCACACAAAGCACACAGGAGCACGGCAGAACAACCAGCAGCACGGCAGAACACACATGAACACGGCAGAACACAAAGGAGCACTCAGGCGGGCTGGCTAACCCGCGGACAAGGAGGGCCCGTTGGCGCACTCAGGCGGCGCCGCAGCCTTGGTTCGGAGCGACCTGCAGGCGGCTGTGACAGCCTGGCAGGTCCCGAGCGACCTGAGGCATTGCGTGATTGGAGCCACAGCGTCCGCTGCGTCAGACCTGCAGCTGCTGGCGCGCTCGATGCGCCTCCAAGACGGCCTGGGGCCCAAAGGCGTCTACCTCGACTTCCTCGCCGCCGTCGGAGACATGGTGCTCTACCCGAGCCCGCGTTTCTTTTCCTTCGTGGGCCCGGCCACCGAGTCGTTCAGCACCAACGGGGCAGTCCTGGCGGGGTGTACGTGGGCCACCACTGTGGGCAAGCTGCCTGTGCTGGCAGCCCTCCGAGCCGCCTCAGCGGGCGGCAGGCCACTGGGTGTCGCTCGCAACGTCGTCGACGACATCGCGCCGCAGGCCTTGGGCACGGAGCGGCGGGTCGCCGCGCTGCTCGGCAACGCTGGGCTGAAAGTGGCTCGCAGCCGCCGTGGTCAGCACCTCCCCCCCAGTGCTGCCAAGACGACCTTCCTCGCTTCGAGCCCCAGTCTGGGACGCCAGCTCTGTGAGCGCTGGAAGTCGCAAGGCTGGACCTTCCGCAAGGCCTTGCAGGCCAGGCACCTCGGCGCGGACGCCGCCAACACGAGGGGGGGAGTACATGGGGGCCGAGTCCGAGCTGCAGGAGCGTTTCGCCGAGTGCGCAGACTGAGCTGCCTCCGAGCCGCTGGCGCGGAGGAGGGCCCGATCCACAAGGCTGGGCCCGCGGCCAGCATGGCGTGGGGTTGCACGGTCACGGGCGTCGCGGACGGCGAGCTACACAGACGGAGGCTTGCGGCCTGCCGCAGCGCAGGAGCGCCCCCCTTGGGCGCGGAGCGAGGGCTGCGCATGCGCTGTGCCGAGCTCAGGAGGAGGCGTAACCTGGATCCTGCAGCCCGCACGGCAGGCCACGCAGTCCAGATGATGGCGGGCCTGCTGCAGTCAGGCGAGCTGCCGCCCAGGATAATGGGGCGGGGGCTGGAGGCGGCGGCCACCAGACACGCAAGGGCTGACGCGCCATGGAAGCACTGCGCCTCCCCCTTCGACGCGGTTGCACTGACCTGTGCGCGGATCGGCTGGCACTTCAAGTCCGAGCGGTGCGTGGTCACGGACCTCGGCGATGAGCTCGACCTCATGCACTTCGGGTCTCGGGAGCTGGGCTCGGAGGCTGGCCCTGGCGCTCAGAGCGCGCTCGTTCGTCGCGAGATGCGGAAGCTCAGCCATGGCACCCTCCTGCTGCGGCCGCCGTATTGGGGCGCCATCGGACGCCTGCTCGGGGCAGACAGCGGGCCCAGAGTGTGGGGGCAGTACGTGCTCGAGGCCTGCATCTCCAACGCGCACTGGACGCAGGCCAGGCTCTTCGACGCAGGTGAACGGGGGCATGCGCGCTGCTGCGGTTACGGAGCGGAGAGAGGCACCTTGTGGCACCGCCTGTTCGGCTGCCCCGTGTTCGGGCCCCAGCGGCGCGACGGAGTGTCGGCACGGCTGAAGCGGGGCGCAGAACGAGCGCGGGCCCCAGGCGAGCGCGCAGGCGGCGACTTCGGCCGTTGCTGGCCGCCCGCGCCAGGGCCGCCGCAGGGTCGCCGCGCTGGCGCCATGTGGGCGCAATATGTCTGCAGGCCAGCCGATGATAAGCTCAACGGCAAGTTGTACCTCGATGGCTCGGCGCTCGAGCCGCAGGTCGGTGCCTTGCGCCGCGCGGGCTCGGCCATAGCGCAGTGCGACGACGACGGTAACCTGGTGGCAGGGGTCTGCGGCATCGTCTGGCGTGACCTCTGTCCGCAGCAGACGGCCAAGGACGGCGAGGACTTTGCAGCCTGGATGCTCGCTGCCTTCGCGGTCGCGGGGCCAGCAGTGGAGGAAGTCAACGTCGACTGCAGCTGCGCAGCGCGCCGCCTGCGGAGAGGGCGCGCGTGCGCCACCGCGCCCTGCAGGGCGAACGCCCCCCCATGGTGCAGGATTCTGGCAGCCTTCGAGCCAGGCACTTTCGAGGTGAAGAAGGTGCCGGCCCCCTGTTCGAGGCAGGCAGTGCTCGACGGGCTCCTGACGGTGGCCCAGAGGCGCGGCAACGAGCACGCCGACCGCCTCGCCGAGATGGGTGCCCAGATGCATGAGGAGGACAGGCTGACAGTGGGCGTGCACCATGCGCTGGCGGACATCGTGCAGGAGCTCGGGTGCTGGATCTGGCGGGCCGCCATCATTTGGCCAGGCATCGAGGCCAGGGGCAGCGAAGGGCTCCCTCCTACTGCTGAGCGGCGCCAGGGGCGCGTCGCAGCCGCCGAGGTGTCTCGGGCAGCGGAGGGGGCCACGGGCGATGGGCCGATGGCCAAGCAGCCGCGCCTGGAGAACGCCCGCTCGACAGGCAGCAGCTCGGCAGCCCTTTCGGCCAGCGCAGTAGCCTTCAGCATCCTGGGACATGCCCTGTCCTATGCCTGCGCTGGAGAAGGCGAGGGCACCCAAGAGCTCGTGGCATGCTCCAAGCGCGGCGCCTACATGACGCTGGGCGGCCGCTCAGGGGCCAGGCCTCGCCTCGAGGAGCGGCGCCCAGGCGACGAGACCGACCGGGGCGGCAGGAACCAGCGCAGCCTGCGGCTACGAGGACTCCATCCAGGAGGCAGGAGGCAGGATGGGGCCACGAGCTGCCAGGCACAGAGAGAAAGGAGAGGGCATCCCTGCGCTGCGCTCGCAGGGTCCAGTGCCCGAGCACGCGCGGGAGCGGCACCTGGAGTGGCTTGGCACTGCAGCGGGGCCAGCTGTAGACTCCTCGGCCACTGCGAGCAGCGCAGGCAGCGCCCCAGCGGCAGCTGCGGAACCGCAAGTGGCAGCTGGCCCAGGAGAGGCCCCAGCGGATGCGGCCGACGCCGCGGCCGCTGCCAGCCTGCCTCTGCGGCGCCCAGCCGCAGCGAGGTCTGGGCCCCTCGGAGCCTTCGGGGTCACCGAGGAGGAGCTCGCCGCTGCGGCCGGCGCTGCAGTCGAGGCCCTGGAGGACCGCAGGGTGCGCCGCCGCATGGCGCGCCGTGGCGGCCCGACCGTGAGTGAGTGAAGGATTGGCATCGCTGTGGCTTGCGCCAGGTGCTCCCCTCGGTGAGCAAGCTTCCGCCGCCCTCGGTGCGCGCGTGGGACTCGGCGTCTCTCGGGAACGCGGGCCCTGTCTGGCCCTGTCCGTGTTTTGCCACCCTTTGCCTTGATGGCCCCGTCTTTAATTTTTATTTGAACACAAAGGAGCACGAGGAGCACGGCAGAACACACAGAGTACATAGGAGCACGGTAGAACACACAGGTGCACGGCAGAACGCGTAGGTGCATGACAAAACACACAGAACACACAGGAACGCGGCAGAACACACAGGAGCACGACAGAACGCACATGTGCATGGCAGAGCATAAGAGCAAGGGGAGCACGGCAGAACAAGCAGGAACGCTGCAGAACACGCAGGAACAGTTCCGCCTTGAAGGCCCCGTCTTTAATTTTAACACGCAGGAACATGGCAGAACACAGGAGAGGGGCAGAACACACAAAACACATAAGTCCGTAGCTTTTCTGGCTCAAAGCAACGCGTCTCCCTACGACCGCGAGCCCGAGAGTGCGTTCTGAGCGCGAGGGGCCCCGCTTTGAGCCAGCTTCTCCGAACGAAACGACTCGTTTCTGGGCCGTTTGGGCCATTGTTATTTCTTGGGGCATTGCAAAGCGTGGTCCCCGCACGCCCGCAGTTGAGGAGCAGCCATGTTGCCAGTGGCCCGAAGAGACCAGCAGCGCACGAAGTGGCGCTGCAAGTGGTGCACAGGACGGAATGGGAAACCGTTTTCCAGATAAGTTGGCGTGCCACGCGCGTGGGCTCGCCAAGTCAACGGCCTTAAATTGCAAGTTCTAGCGTCTTTCGGTGGACCTTGCTCATCGGCCTCCGCGCAAGCGTGGCAGCTCAGGCGGGAGGAGGAGGCGGCGCCACAGGAGCCCGTTCGGAAAACCTCCCGGCGATCACGGGCTTGACCGGCCCCGCTCCTTCACGTCACGGCGGTCGTCCGGTGGCGACCGCGGACGTCCTGTGGCGCTCGCAGGTTATTGTGGTGTTCAGAGGCACGCTGTGGTACCCGCGGGGGGAAGCGGTTGCGTGCGTGCCGCGTGGTGCTCTCAGGGACGCAGTGTTGTTTTGTTTCTGAGAGGCATTGATGCGTCGGTCGTAGCGCGGCGCTCGTAGCTGCCAGCACTGTGGTGTATACAGGCACTGGAGTTCCTCCTCCTCCTCCTCCTCCTCCTCTTCTTCCGGCCTTCCTGATTAGATCTAATCAGAAAGGCCGGATACCGGATAAAAAACAATCTCGAGTTTGTTTTTATCCGGTATCAATTCTTTGACTTTTTGGCCTCCAGGCGCCATGGGTGGGCCCCTTCCAGGAGCCTTCTTGAGGTCTGGACCAGGACGATTCGACTTCCTTTTGTATCCGGTATCGATTCGCCGATTTTGTGGCCTCCGGGCGCCCTGGGCCCTTCCTGGGACCTTACGAAATCCGCCGCAAAAAAACTCCGATTGAAATCTTCCACGGGAAGATCCCACTTGATATTTTCCGCAAAAGGATTCTTATTGAAATCCTCGCAGGAAGAGGAAGGGGAAGAAAAGGACGAGGAGGAGGACGAGGACGGGGGGGAGGAGGAGGAAGAGGAGGAGAAAGAGGAGGAGGACGAGGAGGAGGAGGAGGAGGAGGAGGAGGAAAAGGAGGAGGAGGATGAGGAAGAGGACGAGGAGGACGAGGAGGAGCTTGGAACGCAACGATGATTTTTTATTCGTAACCGTTATCGATTCGTTTTTTTTTCTGGCCTCCGGGCGCCCATGGTCCTTCTGGGGGCCCGGAACGGAAATGCGGGATTGATTTGTATCCTGTATCGATTCGTGGAGTGTTTGGCTTCCGGGCGCCCTACGCCCTCCATGGGGCCTTCAGAAGCCTGTAACGGAACGATCATGATGATTATTATTATTTTTATGACCATCATTATTATTCCCCATATCCTAAGGATTGGGGTTTTTGTTATTACTCTGACGCCTCCCACTCCTCCTTCTTCCTCCCGCTCGCGCCTCCCTCCTCCCAGTGATAATCACCAGATAAGACAAGACAAGATAAGATACTACAATATAAGATAAGATATCACAATATATGATAATGTAAGATAAGATATATGACAAGTTATGATAATAGATAAGATAAGACAGCCTATGGAGTAATAAGATAAGACAAGATATGATGCGATAAGATGAGTTGATATAAGATAAGCTAAGCCAAGATACGAGATTTCAGGATAAGATAAGCTAGAGGGTAATAGAGGTAAGATAAGACAGGACTCGATAAGATAAGATGAGACTCGCTCTCACTCAGACTCACTCACAGTCACATTCACTCACACTCACACTCTCTCATGATCACAAAACGCTGCCAGGGGCATCATTTGGGAGCCCCAAGGGGGAGCCACCCTGGCTGATCTCACGAGCCCGTTCGCGCCGATTTTGGTGGGACGTCTCAGCTAAAATTGCCGTTTGGCCTCCCCAACATGTCTCTCTTGAGAGCCTCATGGTCACAAAACGCTGCCAGGGGCATCATTTGGGAGCCCCAAGGGGGAGCCACCCTGGCTGATCTCACGAGCCCG
>CAUYUJ010014316.1:1052107-1122107 GCA_963575745.1 Prorocentrum cordatum
GTAGTTGTTGTTGTTGTTGTTGTTGTTGTATGTTGCGGCGCCCCAGGAGCACGCCCGCCGTGACGTGATCAGCGGGGCGCCCCCCCTCCCCCCCCCCATCGCGCCCGTGACCGGCCCCAAAAAACGAATGGGTTCCAGGCGGCGGCGCCAAGCCAATCGAGCAGCAGTTGCTGGCCATGCACAAGCAGGTGGAGCAGCCCCAGCGGGGGCTCAAGGATGCCAAGGCGAAACCGTTGGCAGCGGATGTGGAGGTGGACATGGAGGCCGACCTGGCCACCAGCCCCAAGGCGCGCATCGCAGAGTTGGAGGGCCACGTCGAACACCTGGGCAAGACCGAGCCGACGCCCCGGGGCCGTGGGGAAGTTGGCGGCCCATCACAAGAAAGAGCGAGACAGGCTTCAAGGTGAGCTCTTCGAGGCCAAGCCGCCCCAGTTAAGCTCAACGCGCTGTCCAAACGCATGGCCCAGCTCGAGAGTCAGCAGGTGCGTTGGCAGCGCACCGCGGGTGAGAAGATGGAGGCAATTGCGATGCTCCAGCAAGAGGCCTTGCAGAGCGAAGCGGCAATCGAGAAGGCGCGAGCGCAGCTGGTGGCCGTCGCGGCTGAGATCGCGCAGATCTGCAACATTTTGCTTGTCCCTTTTGGAGCGACCCCCTGGGGCTGCCGACGGCTTCAGTGGGCGTTGGGCGCGCGCTAACACGCTGGAGGTGCTACAGGGCATGGGGCTGCCAGCGCACATGCAACGCGCGTTCCGCGGCGCGGTGGCGGGGGCCCCCCGCGCCGAACGCGCCGCTGAGGCAGAGCAGCAGCCCGAGCCCATGGTCACGGGCGGGCAGTCAAGGCAGTCAAGGCAGCAGGCAGTCAAGGCACCGCAGCGACGCCCGCGGCAGAGGACGAGCTCTTCGACGAGGAAGAGCGGGCGAGCGCGAACAGAGAAGGGCTTGCGGAATACTTGGAAGCGGCCATGCTCGGCAAGTTGGTTGGCGGACCTCCGCGATGCGATTAAGCGCCGAGTCAGGGCGCCAGCATGGTCTGAGGTCAAGGGGCGGCGCAAGGGCGCTGAAGGAGGCGCTGGGGGCGCCGCAGCCCGCAGAGATGATGATGCTGCACAGCGAGTCGGACGAAGAGGCTCGTGGAGTCTACGGACTGCGAGGCCCAAGACATCGGGGGGCGGTCGATGCCCTCCCGCATCATGTCCTTCAGGGCGGCCTGGGAAGGGGCCGCGACCCTTGCTGGGTCGCCCCCCCCCCCCCCCCTCCACCAATGAGTCCGAGCGAGGCCTGCGCTCCAGACCAAGGCGCTGCCCTCGCTGGCGAGGCCCACGTCGGCGGGGCGGTCGAAGCCCTCGCCCGCGATGCTCCCGCGCGCGGCTTGGGCCGGGTTCGCGACGACCGCCGCGCCCCCCGCCCGGCAAGTCCGAGCGAGGCCTGTCGACGTGAACTGGTAGCAGCCCTCTCCTGCGAGGCCAGCGGCGGCGGGGCGGCCGATGCCCTCGCACGCGCTGAACCCCCTTCGCGGCCCGGGTTGGAGTTGCGATGCTCGCAGCGCCCCCCGCCCAGCACGTCCGAGAGAGGCTCGCGGCGGCGGGGTTTTCGATGCCCTCGCACGGGTTGCCGCCCCCGGCGGCCGGGGCAGGCGCTGCGACGGTTGCGGCGCCGCCCCCCAGTCTGCCCGTGCGAGGCCCATCGCGCGGAGGCGTCGGTGGCCTTCGCTGGCAGGGCCCACGGCGGCGGGGTGGCCCATGCTCCTGCACGCGAAGTCTCTCTTGGCGGCTTGGGTCGGAGATGCGGCGCTCGCGACGTCGCCCGTCTAGCAAGACCGACGGCAGCCTCGGCGGAGCAGGCGCAATGCCCGACTACATTGGATAAGGAGATAGACGCATTTGACTTGCTCGAAGTGGAGTCTGTGAGCGAGCCCCTGGAGGGGTCCATCCCAGCGCCATGTTTGACCTGCCGGCCAGTCTGCAAGGTCCGCCCGCCTCGGGACACAGCGCCTCTGGGCGCGTGCTTGGCTGGCACGCCAGCGCGTGATGAGGGCGTCTCAGACAGCGAGGGGCTTCACGCTGCAACAGCGAATATCTCTTCGTTCGACGCGCTCATGAAGCACCTCAACACCGCCAAGACAGGCGTCGAGTTGGCCCAGGAGATCCACGCGAACGCAGCCAAGCTTCGCGAAGCGCACGCGGCTGCGTGAGATCTGGGCTGGGAAGGACAGCGGCTGGAAGCCGCAGCGACCCCAGATGGTGGAACTGAAGGGGGAGTGGCCGTCCCTGCCAGGACCGACCTCCAGGTCGCGCAGGCGCCGCTCTTCACCAAGGGCTGCTTGGTCCCCGGGCGCGCAGTCGCCGCGCTGGCCCATGCTGGCAGCCCAGGCGGCTTGGTCTGCATCTCTCTCTTGGTCACCACGGAATGGAGGTCACCTCAGAGCCTCGCGATTTGGGGGTCTGCAAGTGTGTGAAGCGCGTCGCGGCAGCAGGATATGCATGGGTGATAGCGGGGGACTGCAACATGCCGCCTGACGAGCTGCAAGAGCATGATTGTCTGCACCTCATTGCGGCGCTTGCTGCGCGCCGCCACAACCACTCCTGCCTGCAGTCGCAGCCTGGGCGCATCGTGGATTATATGATACGCCATCGCTCGCTGGTGCAGGCAGCGCCGCGTACTGTGGAGGTGCAGGTGGATTCTTCGTCGCGGCCGCATCAGCCTGTCGATCTCTCCTCACCCAACGGGCGTCTGCCGCTGCACAGGAGGGCGCTGGAACAACCCCAGCCATTTGCCAGTGGCGCGAAGCCAGGATGCGCATGTTCCCCCATCGATTCGAGGCTAGCCACCCAGGCCATCCAGAGCGCGCGCGAAGCACCCCAATGGGTGAAACCGCGGGACAGAGTACTCGAGGGAGTGGAGCAGGAGTTTGCTAACCGACATGACCTGGTTGGGCGATCGCGACAAGCGCGCGCGGGGCGCGCTGGGCCGCCGCTGCTCGTGCTTGCAGGCAGTCTGGAAGCTTGCGAGACGACGGGCGCGTCGCGGGCAGAGGGCCTCGGCTTGGGCGGCGGCGGCGCGCTGGGCCCAACGCCTGCAGAGCACGGGAGGTGCTCGGCAAGGGCGCCGGCCTCCTGCGCCAGGCAGACACCGCGCAGCAGCAGGGAGAACGGACTCTGCGACGACTCGCCCAGCAGCTCAGCGAGCCCAGGGTGCGCGCGCAGCGGGCGGGCCGCAGCCGGCAGACCCTCTAGCGCTTGTCGGGAGAGGCGCGCGGTTTCTTCATGGGGGGCTCGCGGCGCCCCCTGGATGAGCATTCTTATGGGGAGAGAACCCAGCGCATGCGGGCGCAGCATGAGGCCCTCAGTCGAGAGGCCGAGGCGGTGGCGACAGAGGCTCGGCAGGATCGGACACGCGCAGCTTTTGATGGAGCAGCGGGGCAAGCACATCGGTTCACCAAAGCGAAGGCCCAGATGGAGGTCCCACCGACCGAATGCACTTGTCAGCCCGCTGAGCTGCGGACGCGGAATTGCGCCAATAGGCAGGTATTCGGACGCATCACACTCTGGGGCGCGTGGTTCTCCCAGAGGGAGCGGAGAATTGGCCGTTGTTGGAGCCGCTCTTGGTGGATCGGTTGACGGGGTTTCATCCGCGGCAGCTGCAGCACCTGTCGGACATGGTACCACTGACGGTCTCTACTTTTTCGCGGCGCATGAACTGCACTTGGGCTGGCCACGTGGAAGGCTCGGCGCCGTGCTAGCGCGCTTGCCCGCGCCACACGGCGGCACGATATTGATTGGATGATTCAATTCTTCGGTGCGCGTGTGGGGACGAGCCCGCCGAGAAGCGTCATCCACGTGGGTAAGGAACCGTCGCAGGGAACGCCAGCGCGCAGCTTGCCCGCATCAGCCTTCACTCAGAGTCTGGATAATGAGGTGGACGTTGCACTGGGGCGAACCCCGTCACGCTCATGGTGGACCTCTGAGAATGCTTTGAGCTCGTAGACCCGTCCATCCTTATGCGGGAGGCGGTGGCAGTTCCATATCTTTCCCGCGCGGTATGGATGCTTGTCCAATCATGCAGGCAACCGAGAACCGTGCGAGCATATGACAGCGCATTGGCACTCTTTCAATCAGAGCAGGGCATCGTTGCAGGATGCTCTCACGCGACCACGGTGCTTGAGGTTTTGCGTTGCAGACCCATGCGGAGACTCACTCCGATTTGCCCCGCGGTGACCCCGCGACAGTTGGTAGATGACATCTCGACGCGATGGGCAGGGGCGGCGCATCTGTGTGCCGAGGAAGTCGGGCAGGCGGCTGATGAGACCCGTGCGGCACTGGAGGACGTGAAGCATCCGGCCCAGATCAAGAAGTCGGTGCGCGGCCTCCGATGCGCACGCGGAACGCTTGGTGAGCGAGGTGGCCCAGCGCAGCCCCAACGTCAGCACGAGGCTGCGCGAGTTGCGGGACTACGCTCTAGAGTGAGGAAACTGCAGATTCTCAAGCGTGCTGCAGGTTTCCGCAGGATGACTGGAACGCAAGCGACGGGGTTTACACCGCCAGTACTTCATGGAGCAGCCGTCATACGAGTGGATGGGCATGTTCTTCGCCCCGTGCGTATTTTGGTTGGTGCTTTGGCAGGAGCGAAAACTGCAGCATCTCTGACAGCGGTGTTGACAACGCAGCGAAGCCCAATGTGCGACCCGCTATTCAAAGGCCAGCGCATGCTGGAATGAGAGATTTGGTCCAAGAGTACAGGGCCGTTGTCAGCAATGTGGATGACTCTGAGACGCGTTGGCTGGGCTATGCGCGCTGCGAATAATACTCTCACTGACGAGAGCGAGAAGCCCCCCCCTGTTACAAGTGGCGCCGAGAGACTTGCGCGATCTATGTGACGCGCAAATCCCTCGGCGCCACGCGCAGGACAACGTTTGCAGACGCGCAGGACTGAACAATGCCATCCCGACAGAGCACGCGGTGAACCGATCTGGTACCGCGGGTTGCGAGCTTGTGCGCAGAGTGCTGGAGCAGTAACTCAAGATGCAGAGCTGGGGGTGTTGCAGCGTGTCTGGTCGGGGGCCATGTGGACGGGAACAGGGGGCATCAGTGAGGCTTTTGTCCCAGCCCGCTACGTTTAGAGCGCAATGAGACGCCCGAGATGTTGGGGCATCGGTGGCTAGAGCGCCCTGCTGTGCATGATGGGGGGGGGGGGGGGGGTCGTGCCTGTGCAAGAGGAGAACGCGCGTGAGCACTCGTGCAATGTCAAAGTGTGTGAGCTGATGCGTAATGACATCCTGCGGTCGGCTGGCCTTGATTTTTTCGATCATTGTAAGCATGCTTACGTAATGCCGCTCGTCCCGCCGCAATCTGAGCGCCCTGGCAGGGCCCCCGAGCGTAGCTTTGAATGGGGGGACCGGAAGGTCCCTTGGGACGGCACTGTCGATGCGGATGAGGTTGGCCAAAGCATGAAGTGGCTCGCTGTAAGTGAGCCATCGCGCTGTTGGGCTCACAAGACCGCCCGTCGAAAGCCAGGTTTGGATGCCTCCCAGGGATTCAATCGGCCCCGAGGGCTGCTCGATACGCAGGGTTGCAAGCTGTTTCGGCTTCGCCCGCTGTGAGTGGAACAGTCAGTGATCACCTCTCGGTTGTGCAATATGAAGACTGCTGGAGCGAGCAGGAGGCGCCCGCCCCCTCTCGACGCGCTGAGATTGGAGGGCCATCCACGCGGAAACAGCGCGGCAAGGGAGGACGTCGTTCATTTTCGCCTGAATTCCCTCGCACAAAACACCTGAGCAGGTGTTTCGTCGGGGGGTGGGGGGTGGGGGGATGGCCTGGCTGGGGAACGCTCGGACGGTTTGTTTTGCGTCGGTCGTTTTGCACGCGGCCAGAATCAGCCCCAATGTCAGCCCCAATTTCGGCCCATAAGTTGCAAAAGAGGTTGGCAGGGCTAAGTTTGATGCATGGGCGGGCGCAAGGGCGAGCAGTTCCAAGCGCTGGGCGGCGCCAGAGGAAGAGCCCCGCCTGCCCAAACCGCCGCCGCAGCCCCCCTTTCTGTCAGTAAGCCAGCATGGGCGTGTGCCCGATCGCCATGGCATCAGACACAGGTTGTGCAACCGTGCCGCCTTCTCTGAGTCCGCCATCCGAGGGCCCTGAGGCAGGCCCTGCAAGGCATCCGCGCCCACAAAGGCAAGAGCGAAGGCGTTGCTGCGGTTTCGAGGGTCGCCCGCCACGCCCGATGCTAACCCCGCCGGCCAAGCACGGCCACCAGTGCTTGAGATAGGCCTGGCGGTGGCAGCCTCGGTCGCAGCCTCGAGGCAGCGTGAAGACGCGCGCGGGCGAGGGCCAACGCGACCTGGCAGTCGATCGCCACGTCGGGAGGGCCGTGACGAGGAGGAGGTTGGAGGTGCTTCGTCGTCGTCGCGGTCGGGCGCGCGGGGGAGAGCGGAGGAGCGAAGTCGCCAGCTTGCGCAGCGCCCGCTGGCGGCTGCAGCATGTCCGCCGGCCCCTTGGCGCGGATCAAGGGCCGATGGTCTGCCCCGCGGCGCATGAGGAGGCGAGCCCCGCCATGGCCGACGAGGACCAGGAGCGACCAGCCCACGTTGAAGCCGAGAGCCCCGACGGGCCCAGCAAGCGCAGACTGGGGCCCCAGCGGAGCAGCACAGCAAAGAGTGCGAGGCCAGCACGAGGCAGTCGTGCAAGGACTTCAGTGCATGTCGTCGACACGGCCAGCGCAAGCGCGGGCATGCAGGAGGCGCCGGGCCTCTAGCAGCAGGAAAATGTAGAGCCTGTAGCGCCCGCTGCTGAGTTGGCTGAGCCTGAGGAGGCCGCCCAGCAGGCGACCGAGGCAGGTGAATACCTTGGTAATCAGTTGCTGCTGCGACCGCCCTACACTGTATGTAGGCGGTGAGGAACGCATGCGAAACGACAAGAAAAAACAAAGCCGTTAGCTGGGCTCCGCGCGCATAAGCGACTTGCCAGCGGCGCACCTTTGTGTAAATCCCAGGCGGGGAAAGTGCGCGCACGCAGAAAGGACCGCCTGGTCGACAGCCTCCACCCCGCCACGGGCAAACCGCCTGCGTAGATCGGGGACGTACGACTGGCAGCCGCTGCGGGTTTCACGCCCCGTATCGTTACTCGTTGCAGGTGCGCCTGCAGAGACTGGGCCGGCCTGGCCACTTCTCGCGCTGAGTTTGCTGCTGCAGCGCCCAAACACCCTTTGAGGCGAGTCATATTGTGATCACATCTGGCTTGCATATCTGCTTGGGCGAGCCAGTGGAATCTCATCGGCTCAGGCGCTGTTCGTTACTTTTGTTTCGGACGGCGCCTCTCGTAGACTGACACACAAAACACATAAGAGCACGTCAAAACAGGAACATGAAAGCACACGCAGCAGCACGGCAGCACACGCAGGAACACGGCAGAGCACACATGTGCAGAGCAGATCTGACGGCAGAACGCGCAGGAACACGACAAAACACATAGGCGCACGGCAGAACACGCAGGATCACAAGGAACACGGCAAAACACACACAAACACAGAGTACATAGGAACACGGCAAAACCCACAGGAGCATGGCAGAGCACACGGGAACGCGGCAGTTCACACAAAACACATAGGAGCACGGCAGAACAAGTAACAACACGGCAGGTGGCAGAAAACACAGGAGCACAGCAAAACACACAGGAACACGGCAGAGCAGGACCATGGCAGAATACACAGGAGCACGGCAGAACACACAGGAGCACGGCAGAACACGCAGGACCACGGCAGAACACAGCGAACGTCGATGCACACAGCCGCACTCACAGGCACATGCACATAGGCACACGCACACAAACACAGGTACACGCACGCGCACGCACACATAGACACATACACACACGCACACACACACACACACACACACACGCACAGAGAGAGGCAACGTACGTTCACGCAAACCGCAGGAGCACGGCAGAGCAGCACGGCATAACACAGCAGTGCCGCAGACCACCACGCACGGACACACATGCACATTCCACGCACGCACACGCACGCGCAAACGCACGCACGCCACGACATATCTGCGCGGCAGACCAACAAAAGAGTATCTTCCACATGCCTAGTGGACAAAGGCGACGCTTCCCGTTCTTGCCCAGTCAGGTTTCCATACCCCGCTCTCGTGCGATTGGCACGCTGCTTTATGTATTCCACCGGAGGGGGTTCGGATACGGGCTCGCCTTCGAGTATCGAGAGAGTTGGCATCTCTTCTTCGCCGTTAGGCGGCGGAAGGGCGGCCGAAAACGGCGGAAGTAAAACGAGGGCAGCTCCGCCGGCGAACACTGGCGGGAGGCTGGCGGAAGCCACTTGAAGTAAAGCAGGCATGCCAGGTCAATGTGGGTTTCGGCCATGCCCCCCGCTGCAAGGCATCGAGATCGATCGAGGGAATCGTTGCCAAGAAAGTCAAGCGCAGCCCCAGGGCCAGGTGAGCGAAGGAGCAGCAGGCCCGACCGCGCGCGGCAGGCGGTGCCGTAGCGGCAGGCGGTGCCACAGAAGCAGGCGGAATCGTAGCGGCGGGCGCGCGCCCTCCTCCACCTCCCAGGAGTTCCTCCTAGTTCCCTCCCTCTCACTTCTTCGAATGCGCTCGCTCCGCTCAGCTTCGCCCTGCCTAATTACTGTCGTGGATCGACGGGTGGAGGCGAGGGCACGAGCTCAGGTCCTTGCCGAAGGCCAAGTTTTTGTATGTTCGGGTGGCCCTGTCCCACTCTACTGGGGGGAAGGGCGGGGGACTGTCCCTGCAGTGCTGCTGCCACAGAGGTGGAAGCACGCATCGGTGGCACGCTGGAAATGGAGATGGGGCCGGTCCGCGTCCGCCTTCATCGTCACCGGCAGCTGACCCCCCCGTACGTGCTTCCTCTTGGCCCCCCGACAGGATTTTTTAGTGTGTCTTTCGCGCCGTTTGAAGTTGACCAACGTCGGCGCTGGAACAAACTCCAGCAGGGGAGAACGCCCGCGAGACGCCCTATCCCAGGTACTTGCCAGACCTTGTGTGAGAAAAAGGGAATCATGGAGTCTGCCTTCTAGGAAAATGGCACAGTTGTTTGGTTCAGGGTTTCTGGAAACCGCCTCCGGTTCTCCGCTCCAAGGGCTTGCATGTGCATTTGCATGCCCTACTGTTTTGCGATGGCGTAGCATTTCCAGAGGCTTCTTGCGGTCGTTGACCTCACGCCCGCGCCGCGGCCGCGAGTGCGATCATTTTCCGCCCCGCACTCGGGGGTGAGCGAAGAAGTGTGAGTCCGCCCGCCAGGGGAGTCGTCGGCCGCAGGGTTGCGCCCACCACGGGCGATCCGCGTTTAGCGGCGTTTGACGGCCTGTAGGATGGCGCGTGCAGGGGCGGCGTCACGGGCGGTGGCGCGGGGTCTGCGGTCGGTTGCGCGCGGGGAAGTGGTCGCGGTTTCGTTTGGTTCGCGCACCCGGTTGCGTCTGATCCGAGTAGGCGCTCGCTGCCGTCGGCATGTACACGTCAGTCTGCCGCTGGCAGCGGAGGCCCCCCCCGGGGATCGCCCGAGAGCAACGGAAAGGATAATTCTTGGCGCTTCGCGCATCCCCACCAGCCCATCCAGAAACGATGCCCATGAGAGGTGACGGGGGGAGAGAGGACGAGACACACACAGTCAAAGGATATTGGCTTCTTGGCGGCCTCCTGGGGAGGCTCCGTGGCCATCTCGAGCCGTCTTGGGGCGGTCTTGCGGGCCTTTTGTAGCATCTTGGGAGCCACCTTGGGCTCTCTGAGGCCGCTCGGGGGCCCCTTGGGTGCCTCTCGGGTGCCTCTTGGAGGCCTCTTGGGGCGCTCTTGGAGCTCTCTTAGGGGCCTCTTGGGAGCCCTGGAGGGCCTCTTGGGGCCATCTTGGAGCCGGTCGGTCAAAAGATGGGGGTCCTGTAGCTCCCCCCTCGGGGGCCACGATCCTCTGGAGAGGTGTCAAAAAGTGACCCTCCCAGGGGCCGAGAAACGACCCTCTGACACGTCGGGCCCCCTCCCGAAAAACACCCAGGGAGGGGAGGGGGAGAGTTCCCCTCCCCGAAGGGAAGAGGGGTCGTGGAAGAGGAAAGCGACCCTCATTAGATCACCTGTCGTCCAGAGGGCTGGTGGGATTCATATTGTTACCCACAGGACTTCGTCCCACCACACCCGGACAGTCGGGGCCTTCACGACGGAGCAGCTGAGGATTTCCGTGGATCGAGAGGGTTTGGGAGGACACGATATAAACAACATAAAACAGTAATGGCATTCAGTGGCCGTCGACCCACCCCGCCACCGTGCTTGAGTTATGAGCAGGACGCCTTGTTTTAATCTCCTGGGGGGGGTCCTGCAAGTCTCTCGGGGGCTTCTGAGGGGCATCTTGGGGACATCCAGGGGCCTAAGTCTTAGAGGCCGATTGGGAGCCTCTGAGGGTGTAAGGGCCGTCTTGTGGGCCTCTCTTGGCAGTCGTGGGTTCCTGGGGCCGTCTTGTAGGTCTGCGGGATCGTCTTGGGAGCCTCTTTTGCCATCTTTGGGCCTTCTTGTGCCGTCCCGAAGGCGTCTTGGGGGCCTGTGGGGCTATCTTTAGGCGGTCTTGAGGATGGGGCCGTCTTGGAGCGTCGAAGGCCCGCTGAACTCATTGAAACACCCTAGGCAGATCAAAGTGTTCGGCCTCGCGGAGGTTTTCGGAGAGTCCTCTTGGGGCGTCTCGGTGGCCTGTTCGGCCGTCTGTAGGGCATCCTGGGCCCTCTTGGGTTCATCTCGGGCCCTTAAGCACTGAGCCCTGAGCCGCCCGAAGCCCTAAGCCCTGAACCCGAAGCCCTAAGCCCTACGCGTCCCCAGGCACGCCTTGGACCGCCTTCGGGCGCTTTGGGGGGCCTTTTTGTTGGTGGCCGTCGATGCTGGGGACTGGTCCGCCGAGGCCGCACGGGTCCCCGGCTGGAAGAAAGTGCAGCCCCGGGCGGGAGGGGCGGCGGCGGCAGGGGACCAAGCCGGCGGAGGCTTTGGGGGGGGGAACTGAGCACATGCAAGCATTGTCATTGGCGAAGCGTCTTGGCGTGCTCATAGGTCTACCAAACAATGTTCGAAGAACTTGTCGTGGTACCCACGAAATGTTGTTAGAACATATCTGGCTGGGGCTGTCTTGTTTTAACACATCGGGTTGATGCTATGAGAGCATTGTTTTGTCATTGGAACATTGTTGGGTTCTAACAACATTTCGCGGTAGGCCTCTAGAAATACCGGGATTGTTGGTCCTTGCTAAACACATCGGCATTCTATCGCATTGGAACCACACGAACACCAAATTTTTGGACGTGCCTCGTAGTCTGGGCGTGGATCGAGGACGTTAACGGCGCATCGACGGCCGCTCCCCTTGGGAGTGTGGCGAAGTGACACGCAGCCTCGAGAGTCGTGGCGTGGCGCACGTGCCAGCTAAGTATGTCCTCGGTTGGGGTCGCTTGAAGACCTCTTCAAAGTATTTAACGGCTCTTGGCGAAGCCCACGACTTTGTTTTGGTCGTGGTCAAAGGCCTTGTTGGACTGTTTCTTGGGAGCTCTCGGGAGGCCTCTTAGGGCCCTTTGGGATGCTTCTTTGGGGTGTCGTGGGGGCCCCTTGGGGGCATGGTGAGACTGGCGCGGCAATGTTTCGGGCCCAGCTCCCAAGGCCCCCTCGCTTTCTCCGCTTGGGCCCCTCTTGGGAGCCTTCCGGGCCCTCTTGGGGGCCTGTTTGGCCGTCTTGGGACCCTCTTGGGCCGTTGGGGAGAGTTCTGGGGTCTCTTGGACTGTCTTGGAGTGCTGAAGGCCCGAACAGGCGAGAGCGCCAACATCCTTCAAACACATAAATGAAATAGTCAACCGTGGCCTCCTCTGGGCCTTCGCAGGGACAAGTTAGAGCTCTCCTGGAGCGTCTTAGGGGCTTCTTGTGCCGTCGTGAGGCCATCGTGGGCCGTCTTGGGGCGGTCTTGGGTCATCTCGGGATCTCTTGGGCTGTCTGGGAGCCCTCTTGGGGCTCTCTTAGCTCGTCTTGGGGTCCTCTTGGATCGTCTCGTGGCCGTCTTGTGCCATTGCAGACGCTGAGGGGGGGGGTCCGCGAGGGACCGCCGACACAGTGGGGCCCCATCGGAGGGACTGCCAGGGAGTGTTTGACAAGGGCGCCCTCGAGGCCGGTTCGGCTCCTATTCCTCCTCATCCTCCTCGTCTCCCTTGGGAGGCGGCGCGAGGGCGCGAAGTTATTCGCGCTTCGCGCAGCACGAAGCGCGAAGTTGGGAGCCCTTGTTTTGACCAGGCCGTGGCGAGTTTATCAGGCCAAGGATTCTGCCAAGCACTCCGAGAGAAGGGCCTCGCACGGCCCAGCCCGCAGGCGGGAGCGGCCAGATCGAGAGCGTTGGCGGCGCATCACTCGCCGTTCCTTGGAAGTTCGGCGAAGTGGCGCGCAGCGTCGAGAGTCGCAAGGGCACCCTCGAGGGCGCGAAGTTATTCGCGCTTCGCGGTTCGGCTCCGATTCCTCCTCATCCTCCTTTTCTCCTTTGGGAGGCGGCGCGAGAGCACGAAGCCATTCGCGCTTCGCGCAGCGCGAAGCGCGAAGTGGGAGCCCTTCAGTCGTGACGCAGCGCGCATGCCAGCTGTCCTTGCCAGGGGGTCTGAAGGCGTCTTCGGAGTATCGACGACGCCCTCGGCGAATCACCGCCGCCCCCTGTTGGAAGCGCCTGTGATGCCGAACGGTGTGGCCAGAGCTCGGCCAAGCTATCGGACTATGTGTTCCCCCAGCCGTTGTGGACACCCTTCGGAGAACACATGCTGGATAACGAAAAAGAAAAGGATATGAAGGAATTATGAGGATGAAGCTTTTGCGGAGCATCTTGTGGCGCTCTTGGGGTATCCTGGGAGTTTCTTGGGAGCCTCTTGGAACTTTAAACGGAGAAGGTTAAAGGCGAGATATAAATCGAGCATGTACCGCTGCCGTGCCTGGCTCAAGCCGGGCCCGGCCAGATATGTGACTGTGCCTCACTGAGGCGCACTACTTGCATCCGAGATCGGAAAACATCCTTTTCCATTGACGATGCCCATCCTACTCTTTACTCCAGATCCCATGCTTCGTCTCGCTCTCTTGCTCATGCGCTATGAGCCTAAGCCTGGGATATGGAAGCGCCTAAGGCGGACTGTATACCTAAGCTTACCAGCTTGTTTTCGACTTGGTAGCGGAGCTGGCTACACTCTCGTGTGGCTGGCTCTCGCTCTGATTCCTGTAATCCACGGCACAACTTGGTGGACTACTACTACGGTGGAATACCATGTTGCGCCGGCTCTGCGAGGAGCGGAGCCAGTCCGCGATCGAGCTAGCGGGGCAACCCGCGAACTCGAGACGCTCTCTCCTACTTCACTGCGCTACTTCACTCCCGACTTCCACCAGATGCCAATCGGCAACTCGATCGAGAACGTGGTCACCCTGCGGGGCTACCCGCAGCGGGGCCACCTGCATCCCGTGCCGGTCAGGCGCCTCACGGCTACCACGCCAGAGCCTGACAAACCACAGCCAAACCAATCACCGAAGCCGAAATGCACATGCATTGGATCAAGATAACTATCTTCGGCATTCTGTGGGTAATAATGGGATGTGCTGTGGGATACATGCGGCAGGGGATGGACGACACGCGTACTACTGGCCCTTCGTGGGACCCTGCCGGTACTACGCCCTTCCGCGAATACGTTCGCGAAGTACATGCATGGCTAAACGTAACGAGTGGTAATATGACACCACCACAACAAGCTGCAGCACTACAACGAGGCCTTCAAGGTCTGGCTCGTCGTATCGCCATGCAGGTCCCCTCCCAGATCATCAATTATGGTGTAACTGTCAATGGACAGCCAACGGATGCAGTAACCTACATACTGTACTTACTGAGCACCAAATTTGAAAATCTGGAAGATGAGCGCCAGCTCAACTCTGGCACGGCCCTTATCGACTTCCGCGTCGAAAGGGGCGAGCGAATCGACTCAGTATTAGCTCGATTCGAGATGGCCCGTGACGAGGCTAACTCTGTTGGCTTTGTCATCCCCAATCAGATCCTAACGCTGTTCAGAGCGTTAATGGCGCGTCACGAGCCCAACACCTGCTTGAGCCAACTTTCAGATAACGCATCAGAGATCACGAGCACCTGCGAGATGCCCCGAACAAGCAGACTATGACAGGCTGCTGACCAGGATGAGGAACTACGGACATGTTGCCGAGCGCTCTCCTGGCAACATAGCGGGTATCTTCACAGGGCACCACTCACATGCAGGTGTCTACGCCACGACTGCGGGGTCACCCGCTGGTCCTGGCGAGCCAAATCCCTGGGCTGACCCAGCCGATATGCCCAACGAGGCCACTGCCCTTCTAGGGCAGACCGGCCAGGCATCGGCAGAGGCAGCTGAGGCGAACGCCTGGTCGAACTACTCGCCGGGCGCCGCCTACACTGCAGGCCCGCCCTCGGGCACAACCCTCTGGGGCCAAGCGGAGTCATCCGCTCAATGGTCTCAGCCACCCTCACCGTTTGAATCTGGCACTGACACAGATACCTCATCTGACGATGAGCACAATGGCATAGTCTCTGCTGGCAATGACTATCCAGCGGATGACACTCACCTCTCTGAACAACAAAGGGCGGAGGCCGCCTTTATGGCTTATCGCAAATCAAAACGCCGTTGGAGGCGCTTTGTGAAGAAACCAGTCAGAAAGGTGAGACGTGCAGTACGCCGACATTTCAAACAATTTGGAAAGGGTCGTGGTAAAGGGGGTCGCAGACGCCGTATGCATGGTAGGGGTATTACTGCTTTCCTCACGTCCTTAACTGATATGGCTTTTGAAGAAGTTCTTATCGGAGGCAAAGGTCGGGGTCACAGGCGGACCTCCGGTAAGGGAAAGGGGCGGAGGGGCAACCCTAGGGACGCTTCTGGTAATACTATGAAGTGTCATACATGCGGTAGCACAGAGCATTTGCGCGATCAATGCCCGAAGGGGAAAGGAAAGGGATCCGTACATTTGGCTCAAAACTCTTTTATGGATGACATAGATTACATTGACTACGAGTTTTACGTCAATCCAGAAGCGGCTCCCGCTGCGGGCTCTTCCACGTACTACGTGATGGCCCGCTATGCTGAGGCAACTGTGGCCCTGGAAGACTACGCAGTGACCCTCTTCGACGAGTTCCACGGCTGGGACGAGGTCGATGAGATTGCGTACAACGCTTGGTTCGGTCTTCCAGCGGGGCCACCCGCCGGTGACGAGGTCTCCGAAGCCGAGACCGTCCCGGCAACAGAGGAAGAACTCACCGCCGCGCTGGCCCCACAAGTGATTGGTATGCCGTTGCTGCCAAATCCATCGGGGGCTGGTTCGGAGATGGGAGACGCCGATGACGAAATGCGGGGCCATCCCGCGTATTCCGACTCCGAAGAATCCGAAGAAGATTACAACGACATGCTCCAAGAGCAGGTTTCCGAAGCAATCCGACTCTTGAGTGCGCCAGCACAGCAGCAGATGACGATGAATGAACTGCTGTCACACCCAGGAGTTGCACGTCTACGTCCATACTTGGATTCGAACATGTCAGCATCTCAGATGCTCACAGCACTCCAAGCTCTAGCGGGGTCACCCGCCGAAGAAATGCTAGACGCAACAGCGGGGCCACCCGCTTGGTCTATGGATGTATTCATGCAAGGTTGCGATCAAATGAACATTAACGACCTCTCGATGGAGCAGTTAAATGACATCGGATACTTCAGAAGCCCGTATCAAAACGTGTTCATGGCCCAGGACAGCTCAGAGGACTCGGATGACATGCGGTACGACAAGAGGGACAGGCGACCGTCGCCTCCCCGAGACTCCGAGCAGGACGATCAAAGGCCAGTGACACGTGATAGTGCGTCGGCGGGGCCATCCCGCGGAAGTGCGTCAGCGGGGCCAGCCCGCGGAAGGAGCCGCTCTGCTCCTAGACGCCCTACGCACGACGAATCGGGCTACCCATACAGCACTGAGCACTCCGTTGGAGTATCTGCTCAGCAGGTGCCGGATTGGTACATAAGATGGTACCCCGACTACTCTATGGAGACTCTTCGGCATTGGTATTCTAAGGAATACTGCACCAAAAGGGACGAGACTGGCGCAATAATCCGTACCAAGGGCGGCAAGACCAAGACGCCAGAGGCCTGGGACAAAAGGGCGAAAAAGCAGGAGATCATCACTGACCGCAAAACGTACAGAAAACAGGTGTGTCAGTGTGAGCCCTTCAAAGGCCACATGCGCAGGTGTCCTATGGACCGCCCTTCCAGGAGCCCTCACCACGGAGAGACCCCGTGGAATTGGTCTCATGGAGACGATGCTGGCAACGTCCATGACCCAAACAAAGAGGTTCCTGGAGGGGGGAAGCGCATCACTGAGGCCGATCGCGTCCCTATGACCGAAGAAGTGGCCAACACCGTCAGGGAAAATTGGGCAAAGCTCCCCAATGACCACCGCCTCAAGGAGTGGAACCGCCGATTCCATAAGGAGGCGGGGTCACCCGCAGAATCCAGTGGGGAAGCGGGGTCACCCGCAGAACCCAGTGGGGAAGCGGGGTCACCCGCAGAATCCAGCAAGGAAGCGGGATCACCCGCAGAAGCACCACCAGCCGCTGGAACTGCGGAGGATGAATGGATAGATGTCGCCTCTGCCGCCGGCACTGACCGAACCGAACTAAATGAGGAATGGGCGGCAGAAGACGGCTCGGAAAATCCGTTCCCTGACGGAAGCGCCTGCTGGTACTACAGCTCTACGGCGCAGAAGTGGTTCTGCACGAGGGTACTCTACCGCCATGAGAATGGCAAATACAAGCTGGCCATAAAGGGTGTTGCCGACATCGACAAGATGAGGCAGGTTATCCATGATCATGGCCAGCCAGAAGGCCCTCCGAGAGACCCTCCTGGTCCACGACCAGGCAAGGGCAGCAGACCACCTCCAAGACCTAAAGCCGACTCCTCGTCGTCACCGACTCCTGCAAAAAGGCACTCGTCCAAGAGCCCCGAAGACACGCAGGGGCGGGCGAAGGTCAGAGCGATCGCCAAGACGGACGACCCTGAGCCGGCAGATCCTCCTGGTCCATCTGTGACAGAGAGGAAGAAGGTCTTTGCTGGACCATCGACTCCGATGCCTCCAGCGACCCAAGGCGATGTCAAGGACGAAGTTCGTGACAAGCCTAAAGCAGCTTTCCGAGGTGACTGGACTCCAACGCTGCATCAGCCACGCCTTACACCACAACCCGGCTCGGCACGAATGAAAGCGCAGCCGAAGCCCGAAGCCGGGATGAGGTCGGTGCGGGCAGAAGAGGCCGCCAAGGCCAAGGAGGACAAAGGCTCTGCGGGGCCACCCGCTAAAGCGGCGCCAGCCGCAACAGCGGGGACACCCGCAGAAAGTACTCTCTCAAGAGAAGAGCGTTTCAGAGTCCTCAAAGAGTTTGGCGACACCAACCCGCAGAAAGGTCACCCGAACCCTGGCGCGGAGTCATCCGCAGGAGCTGCCTCGTCAGCCGCAGGTTCTGCAGGGCCACCCATTAAAGCGGCGCCAGCTGCATTAGCGGGGCCACCCGTCAAGGCGCCGCCGGCTGCATTAGCTCACCCGCAAGCGGGCAGCCAATAATGTCTGTTCTGAGGGTCATTCCTTTGGAATGCAAGTTGTATTGGCAAGGCATTGTAGACAAAGGCCCGAGGCAGCCCATCAACCCACGAGTCACTCCAGACGACACGGACCGATATGAAGTCATCAACTGTCCGGTTCGTCGGAATTTCAAGTGCCAGAATGACTGGGAGCGCGAACAACAGAAAGTGGGAAACATGCTGCGAGACAGGCCGCCACTACGTGTTGCGCAGCATAGAGGATCGCTCCTGAAGGTCATGCAACAGAATGGCGCTGATCCGACCCTGCCGAGTAAGGAGCAGATGACCAAGATATCGATCTGGTTTTCGACGGCTTTGCGCCACAGTCCATATTATAAGGACAAACACAATCGATACTTCGAGAAGGTCAGCACTTTCGATCCGTACGACGGCTGGGTTGTCATCGACGATCTGCTGACAAACTGGAAGGAAAATGATCAGTATAAACACTATCGTGACATGCACGAAGTGCTGATCAAGGGCAGGCCCCACACGTCATTCGTGTACTGGGTGCTGCTAAACTGCTGTGAGATAATTGATCATCACGGCATGCAGAAGGGCAGGCTCCAGATGAAGTGCGTTGATGATAGCCTGCTGCTGCCGCAAAGGTTTCGACCAACGAACCGCAGGCCACAGTACTTCATCAGAGCTACGAATGGCCACAGCAGTCCAGGCGTCCACTGTCCCGAGTCGTTGTTCAGGCCGATCACAACATGGGCGAAAGAACCGGACGACCCGGTATATTTCATCCACGGGACAAAGTGGGAGTATGTCAAGAGCATTCTGGACAATGGCCTTTCGTGCCTCGCACAGGACAACCCGAAGAGGAAGGGGGGGCGCCAATTTGTGCATGGCTGCCCCTACCTCCCGGGCGACAAGAGGATACAATCGGGTATCCGTCCTGACTCGGAGGTGCTCATATTCTGCAGCATCAACAAAATGCTGTCCAGTGGCTTCTCTCTATGGAGATCAGCAAATGACATAGTCATGACAAGGGGCCACGATGGACGTATACCGCCCGATCATATCATGCAGATCGTGAGCATTGCGAAGTATCGGGTCGGCGAAGCCTGGAGCAATCCGCTGTTTTATGACAAGACGCGGAAGCGGGGCCAACCCGCAGACAGGATTCGCACTGACGACTACCTGCCACTTAAAATGTGTGACAGAACTCTGGCTGTAATGGAAGATCACGCCATGTACCTCAAGGGTTGGACGAAGACGGACGGTCGTCCATTCAATTTGGTCATGACCGAGCAAGATGTTGCTCCACGACCGTTCGAAACTCAGGCAGTCCTCATGATGAATGCCCAGGAGGACGAGGCCATGCCTGAAGCGGGGCCACCCGCAGGTGCGGGGACACCCGCAGTAGACACTTCAGACGGTTCGTGGCAGCAAGTAGTCACACCGGTGACGACGGTAGCATCCCCGTGGCGGCAGGACCAACAGTCATGGGTCCACGCCCTCAACAGTCAATTGACATCAGCCGACGTCTCTGGGCTGACCGATCAGCTCTACAGAGCTGACCCGTGGGCGGTGCACGCAGGTATCCAAGATGCACAGCAGAGGAACCTGCGCCCTCCTGCGGGGCCACCCGGCATCCTAGGGACACAACCACAACGCCCTCCACAGCAAGCTGGAGGTGCGAGGTTTGTCCCCATGAACGGATCAGATGGTGGCTCGCCGTATCGGACCCCGCCGTCCGAAACGAGCGAAAACAGCTTGTGGCAACGACTCCAGGCGATTCGCGGGAATCCGACGCTCGCAGCGGCACTCCAGGCGACCACTCCCTTCGGCACACCGAGGGGTAGTGAAGGAGGAGTGGCTGCGGGGTCACCCGCTGAGAGAACGCCTGCGGAGTCATCCGCACATGCGGGGCCACCCGCTGACGGTCAGCAGGGCCCAGACTACGAACGTCGGGCGGCCACTTTGAGAGCACAGGCTACCTTCTTACAGCAACAAGCTGATAGAGTGCCCAGCCTGTTGCGGAACCGCAACATAGATGTTACGAACCATGGCGACTTTCGGCCTCTCTGGAGCTGGACTTCCGATGATGCTCCGAATGCTGATCCCACGAATCCATATCGACAGGTGTTTATTCCAGGAATAGCATCACACCCAATATATGGATGGGACAATCATGGACCAGCAGAGGCACCGGCCATGGACGCGCCGATGTACCCGGAGTACTACGCGCAAGTAAATAACACTCCTATGATTGCGGGGCCACCTGCGAACGAATACACTCGGAATCTGGCCAATGAGATGTATCGTTTGCAGTTTACACGGGCAGTCGATGCGCAGTCTTTGCCGCACTACGCCTATATGCCCACGCCGACGGACCCCGAGACCATAGTTCAGCCAGCTGGTCTCGCGGTGCCAGCCGCTCTGGGCAGAATGCCAGACTACATTCGCGACGTGCACAACACGCAGCAAGCGATACTGGCATCTAGGCAGCAGGTTCGGGACAACGCCAGGCTGCGCCAGCAGCGCGCGATCCAGAGAAGGATCGAGCGTGAGAACCAAGCGGAGACACCCGCAGGTGCGGGGCCACCCGCTGAACATACAGACAGACTGCCACCACCGACGCCATATCGGGAGGGCGAAACTACTTTCGAGCGTCAGGCTCGGACTCGCCCCGACGTGCCCACGCCAGTCATTTCTGACTACAATTTCACACAGTGCCCGATCTGTATGGACCCCTACGAGACGGGCACCACGGTGTGGAGACTGGCATGTGGACATTTCTTCCACGATATATGCTGGGATCGTGTTGCACAGCAGCACGTCCGCAATCAGCGGCCAGGTACGCCAAACGAGGCACCTTGCGCTGTATGTCGTGGGCCGGGCATAATCACAGCACACTTTCCGTATGCTGGACAGCGCGACGCTGAGTCAGAACAGGCGCGCCAGCAGGAAAGGTATGTGGTGGATGCTCGGGAACTGCGCCGGCTGCGGGAAGCAGTGGAGGCACTAGAGGCTCGAGCCGCCTCGGCGGAGCCATCCGCACGTGCCCCAGCTGCACAGACACACCCATGGCCAGCGCCAGAGCAAGGCATCCAGATGCCAATCCTGCCTACGCTTCGAGCACAGGGGCCCCCAGCAGCGGGGCCACCCGCCGAAGCGGCTCCCGCCGCCAAAGCGGGGTCACCCGCAACGGGGCCTCCGAATCCAGGATTTCTGAGAGCAATGGAGGCCAATATCAGGCGGAGCGGCAGGAGCGGAGGTGTATCCAGAACCTCACGTGCAGAGAGCCCGGTGAGTGCTAGGAGCCGGGCCAGTGCGGAAAGCGCTGAAGCAGCCCAATTCCACAATACCTTCATGATCAACACGGAAGGGCTGACTTACACACGTGACATCACGGATACGCTTCCGCCAGGAGGTGAGTGGACCTCCACACTCTCCGCGAATTACTGGGTCCTTGAACAGGAACCAATCACCGTGGAGGAGCGCCGCCAATATGAGCAAATATGGTGCACCGAGCTAACAATGAGCCAGTGGGTGCTGGAACAACGCCTACTGAAAGGCACGCTCGGTTCACAGATTACGTACCATAGTGATGACCACGGTACGATGGCTCTGGCGGCGCGGACAGGGACATTCTTCCCCGACGAAGACGGAATGCCCTGCATATCGTTCATGCTAGACATTGGCTCCAACGTGAACATCATCGGAGCTAATACAGCACGAACCTTTCAGGAGGTTATGGCCAGGTACAATCACAGACCGGCCATATGCACACTGAGCAAAACCCTCTACATCAATGGTGTAGGTGAGGGTGCTGCGATCTGTCGGAAAATGGGCAACTTCAAGATCGGGGTGCAATACGCCAATGAGGCAAGCCCCCGCATCGAGGAGTATGCTTCCAACATCGCAGAGGGCTCAGGTGTAAACCTCCCAGCCATCTGGGGCCTGAGTGCCATGGAAGCACGTGACACAATTATCGTGCTAAAGCCAGGCTTCCAGAAGGTGATTTTTCCCAGCGGAGAGTATACTCTTAAGCTGGGGAAGGGCGCCAAAGTCCTGAGGGCAAAGAAGACCCCCTCAGGACACCTAGCCATTCCCTGCGGATTGTATGACGGGGCTAAAAGCCAGACGGTCACCAACACCTTCACAATCCGCAGTAGTCATGACGGCTACACCGAGACGGAGAACGACGAGGACTCCGTCAATGCGGGGCCACCCGCCGGTGTAGGTGCGGGGTCACCCGCTGGGGTAACAGCGGGGCAACCCGCGATGGGACAGTCTATGACCGTTACGACTGATACGTTCATTGTCGAGCCGTATCTCGACAAGCAGCTCCTGAAGGACACGACCCGTGCGATCGTAGACAGGACGCTCGACAGCTGGTGGAAAGGCCAACAGTGTCCTGAAGGGACCTGGCCACACATGAAGGATGCCCTGAAGTCTAAGATTTTCTGGGAAGTCCAGGAGGCGGTGAATAATTGGTCGCCTGAGAACCAAGCGGGGCCACCCGCGACACCGCCACCACCACCAAGCTGCACGGGCGGAGGTTCGACGGACCTTGCGGGGCCAACCCGCGTGGAGATCGTGAGCGCAGCCGCACCAGTGACGCCTGCGGAGTCATCCGCTAACAGCATGCCCCTCTGACGGGGGCAGGCGGGCGCGCCGGCGGCGCTCGCTTGCGAAGAGAAGCCGAATACCGGCCTCCTCGCGACATACGTTGGCCGCGCTGAGGCCCGAGAAGAAAAATACCATTCAAAATGCCTCGTCATCGAAGATATTCGTACAGCTTGCGCTGAACTCCGATCCCGTGGATATATATGCGACCGGATTACCCATAATGAGGTAATGACTTCAACTGGAACACAGTATTTGGGAAATTTGTTGGCAGGAGACTACAATATGTTGTGGGTGGCCACACCCTCTGATTGGTACGTGCGTACTCCAGGAAAGAGGGCGGGACCACACTATCAACGTATACAAAATCTCCTGATCAAAGCGCGTGCTCTGAGGATGCAGATAGTTATCCTGGGGCCACCCGGGTATTTCTGGAAACAGGGTCCGATCAAAGATGTTATTGAAGATTTGAAGCTAAGCGTTATACGAATCAGACTCTGTCACTTCGGCATTAAGTTTGACCGATCCAGTAAATATCCCAGTGGTTCTTATATACAAGTTGCTACATCTTGTCCTCATATACCGGTTAACTTATGGAGATGTACTTGTGGATCACACAAGGACCATGATTTGGATTGGTATGGCCAAGATCAACAACATGCCGAGTTTCGGTATAAAACTTTGGCTATTATTATTGCACGCTTCCTTGATCAACTCGATAAAGCCAACATGATCAGGAATGAGCGGAGTGCGGTACACCTCAGTGTGTGTACACGCGTTGACAAAAAGGTCAGACACTACGTTCAATGTCCACAGAAGGGCCCTCAATGGGACCATGTGGTTCGTAGGGTCACGACCGACCTGGACACGAACAAGATTGTTCAAGACATTAGGATCCAGGATCAGCCAACTGGGTACAATTATGTAGCTCCATTACCTGATGGGGTTACAAACATCAGTACTCGGCTATACTGGGAGCCTCCGGCTCCAGTTCTTCATGGCAATGGTGAGTCGCGAAGGCCACGCCCAAAGCGTGTGACGATCGTCGATGACGATCGATCTCCTCCCCCTTCGATTGAGCGTTGCCAAACGCGACCCACCAACAACCTTCCTGAAATTCCGCCATTTCCTGATTTTACAGCGGATTCCTCCGCAGCGGATCTCTCCGCGGAAACTGCGTTGCCCACTGATGCCAGGATAAAACAGAAAGAAAAGCAGAAAGCTGACAAAGAAGCCGGCATCAAACCGAAGAAAGTCCCGAAGAAAGTGGAAGACGGTAACGACGACTGTGGAGAGGACCTCAAAGGGCTTGACTGCTCCACATATTTCAACGACGTTCCTCTTGACGACTCGGACTCGGACAGCGAATCAGAGGACATCTTCATGATGTTACCGGCGGGGCAACCCGCTGACTCACATGCTGATGTCTTCTCGATAGTCCAGTCGTTATGCTACGGCAGAAATAATCAAGTGGACATGCTTGAATTATGTGGGGGCAAGGGTGGTATATCCATATTAGCCTTCAAGAGGGGACTCTCGTCAGGCGGGAACCTTGACAAGATATCTATGGTTGACCTGGAAACTCGGAAGTACAAAGAGCAGTCCTCCACTACCTCAAGACTTGCTTTGTCAAGATCACGATTCTGCAGCCAAGCTGCAGAACTACTGGACTCCCTTCCTACTTCAACGCACAGGTCAATCATGATACGTGGCTTAAACACCACAAAGAGGACCTGCCTCATATCACGTTCTGTGGAACAGTCGCTCTACTACAAGACGACTTAAGACGTTTCTTTCTCAGGGAACAACCAATGGGCACGTGGGTGGATGAGATCCAGCCATGGAAAGAACTGGCACAACGCAAGGTCACTTGCCAAACAATCATTGATCAGTGCACGACTGGTCTCAAAGATTCATTTGGACAATATATCCGCAAGCCAACACAGATAATGGCAAATAAAGAAGAGTTGTTGGCACCTTTCAAAGGCAAGCGTTGTCCAGGAAATCATGTGCACGCCAATGCTTGTAACAAAGAGTTAGCAAGGGCGGCACAGTATACCTACAGAATGCAGTCATTGATCGTTGATGCGGTGCAAATCGCCAAAGACCTGTTTGCTTATGGTCGCGATCCATTCGCGAATCGTGAACGCAGCTATGCGTTCGTAACAAACAGTGCTGGTTACGACTTGGACGACCCAACAATTCGGAGACACCCAAACGGAGAAATCTGTCGACCACCACCTGGCGGTCTTGGGTGCCCTGGCTGTGTGGACAACAACTACAAGCAATCACCAAAGCACAGTAGGGATCCGAAGATGTGTCGGTGGTATGATGTTGAACCGTATTACTGGGACTGTCCAAGCTGTAAGAAGGAATATCAGAAGAGCAATCCTCACCACACCAAGATATCTGGCCAATGCAGATTTGCCGAAAAATGGAAACTGCCAGATAACTTTGGCCAGCCGCGTCCGGCGGGACAAGCCGCTCCTGCGGCGCCAGCCGCGGAAGCGGCTCCAGCCGCAGAAGCGGCGCCAGCCGCAAAAGCGGCGCCGGCCGCGAGAGCGCGCATACGTGCGCCTAGGCCGCCACGGCCTGGTGAGGGCGATCCAACCGCAGGCGCCAGCAGCCATGACATCACCAGAGCCGACGGGGCTAATGGTGGCAACAGTGGCGCTGGCAGCTCTGACGATCACCGTAGACTGCCACAAGTTGCAGCAAGGCGCGGACGCATGGAGGGAGGAGATCCTCCACCACCGCCGCAGCCTCAAGCAGAGCCGAGGCCAAGGCCAAGGCTCCCTGATTGGACTCGCTTCGACGTTCAGCTCAGCCTCCAAAACCTGCGCAGCTTCGACCCAGCTGTAGTGCAGCGAGAACTCCGCAAACTCCACCTGAGATGGTTTCATGCCAAGGAGCCAAAAATGCGGATGATTCTAACCAAGGTTGGTCTGGGTGAAACCCGTTTGAGTCTGATCAAAGGCATTTGTGACTCGTGTAGAGAATGTCGAGCCTGGGATAAACCAGGCAACACGGTGATGCCTTCCGTGTCACTGCCAGGACGTTTCAACGAAGAAGTCGAATGTGATCTCTTCTTTTATAAACAGGAACATATTGTTTTTCACATCATCGACCGTTGTATTCGCTGGGCAGCTGGCACAGAGATTCCTGATAAAGCTATGCATACTGTTCTCGATGCCTATCATACGACTTGGATGCAGCATGGCCCTGCTAAAATTCTATACTCCGATGGGGAAGGAGCACTGAATAATGATACAGCAAAGGCCATCCTTAAGGCTAAGGGAACAGAGCTTCGTATTCGAGCGCGTGGCCAACACGCTACAACTATCGAAGCTAGGAACGGCATCCTTCGACACCTCCTACACGTGATGGGAGAAGAATTGAATAGATTACATATCCCTCTCAATTTCACTCGTCTCTTACATGAAGCCTTGTTTGCTAGCAACGCATTTACCTTCTACAATGAAGTGTCTCCGTACAATGCGCTGTATGGTAGACAGCCAGCTATGCTTCCTGATTTCCCTGTCTTGGATCATGATCAGCCCACTGAATCATCAGATCACTCAAGGGAGGAAACAATCAGGAGGGTTAGTCTGGAGGCAATCACGCAGGCCACTGCGGTTGCCAAGACGAACAGGGCTCTCCGTACAAAGACTACTGCTACGGGTGAATTTCACTATAAAGAAGGAGATCTCGTGGACTATCACCGTCCGACCACCACGAAAGACGACTGGGGTGGATGGAGTGGTCCATACCCGGTCATCCGCAACGAACCTGACCGAGGCCAGGTCATCGTGAAGGTCGGCAATCGCGAAGTACGAGTACAGTATCCTGACACACGACACACACTGTACATCGAAGCACTTATGGTCCGCGAGATAGGATCGGACAATACGGCCCTTCGAACAGTATTGGCCTTTATTGCCGGTCTGCCAGCGGGGAAACCCGCCATGACTTTCGGATATCTACCAACGAAACAGGGTCGGCTGCAGATGACTGCTGCGAGCCGACTTTCACCTAAGGTGCACTTGGCTCTTCAGTATCTCATACGCAACTACTTTCGTATTGAAAACGTTATTGCTGTACGACTCGCCAAGAGCCTGACGAAGCTGCCTGCTGCACCCTATGCAGACAGCTGTACACTAGTGCACTATGATAACGATGTGACCCCTGGGTTTCATTACTACGAAGCTGATGGCACTGCCTTGAACATCTATGACATCACAGGATCTACACACTCACGCATCATCCAGTGTCTTAAATCCAGGAAGCCGTCTGCTGGGTTTGACCAAGATCTCACTAAGTTTGAGGAACTCGCTGATGGTCCACCACCAAGCGAATCACCTCCAGCAGCTGCTCCTGAGGAGCCTCCTACGGACAACGATGGTCGGCTCCCGACCATCATAGAGGAGACAGAAGAAGATCTGGATGCTTTTGTCTTGAAGTCGTGGTATGCTGAACTGATGGATGACAGAACACTCCTTGAAGCTGACACAGAGGAAGTCATGCATACAGTTCCTACATACATGACAGACACACAGTGTGTGTTAGTCTCTACGACCTGTGAAGATGTGCAAGGCCACTTGCCGGAGCGGGGTCACCCGCCAGGATACGACATGGACACTTCTTACTACGTTCCTTTATGCTCCACGGAACCGGATAGCAAATATGATCTGGACTCCGATGAGCACGGGAAGTATATCGAGCTCTGCTTCACTGCAGACATGTCCAAAGTCGTCCTGTCCGAGCAGCAACACCGACTGTTGGATGACAGCAGCGTCACAACTATGCGAGTATACGTTAGCGCTGCCTCCAAACGTGCCGTGGTCGTCAAGGAAGACGATCTACTCACGAAGGCCGACATCCAAGCAAATCCGGTCAAAGTTTCCAAAGCCCTCTACACAGAGCTGAAGACTTGGCTTGACAACAAATGCTTCCAGATGACTGACTTAAGCAAGGCGTCTAACATCATGACGTCACGCTACGTATACAAATGGAAGTTTGTCAAGAACGAAAAGGGCGAAATGGAAAGGACGATCCGGTTACGCTTGGTACTCCGTGGCTTCATGGACCTCGAAGCCTTTGATGTCGAAACCTTCTCTGGCACGGCAAGGAGGTCAAGCCAGAGACTGCTCGCAAGTTCTGCTGCATGCAACAAAGCTTGGATCATCGCTTCCCTGGACATCAACATGGCTTTCTTGAAGGGACTGACCTATGGCGAGCTCGCCGCGGCAACGGGCGAGAAAGAACGTGTGGTGTGTTTCACACTACCACCTGGGTCAGCAGCTGTCCTTCGCACACTGCCAGGCTTTGAGTCATATGACGAATCAAAGCATTGTCTCCGGTGTCTGAAACCGGGGACAGGCACGAAGGATGCTCCCAGGGCGTTCTCGCTGAAGCTCAGGTCCATCACTAGGAGCTTTGGGCTACAGCCTACTTCATACGACGAAGAATTCGAGATGAGCCCAAACCTCTTGACAGCCAAGCACGTTGATGACATCAATATGACTGGGAAGGAAGAGGCTATCGACAAGTATGTCAAGTGTGTTGAAGATACGTTTGGGAAGTGCAAACTGAACAAGCACACATACACGAACTGTGCTGTTCGGTACAACAAGACCGATGATGGGAGCGTCACTCTCGACCAGGACGAATACATCAAACAGCTTCGTCCTATCACACATCCAGAACTCACAGGAGCTGATCCTGAAAGCAAGGCGACGAAGACAATTTCTGATATGTTCGTCAGTCTTCGTGGCGCTCTAGCCTATGCGTTGATCACGCAGGTATGGCTAATGGTCTATGTTGTCTCACTACAACGTATCCAAGAACCGACAAACATCCAGGTACGACGACTAAACGCGGTTACCAGAAAATTGCAGGCAGGTCCGAAGAAGATCGTGTATCATGCTATGACTCCAACAGGAGAAGTCGACCTGCATAGCGATTCTGGCTATCGTCGTCTCAACGGAGATGAAGACGACGAAGTCAAAGGCTATGGTATCCGCGGGGCTAACCTGCTGAGGCGTGGCCACACGCAAGCGGGGAAACCCGTCGTGCACCTGGTGGACGCATACTGCAAGTCTCATCGACTGCAAGTGCGTTCGAGCTACTCTGCGGAAACACTGGCAGCAGCCCACAACTTGGAAGACTGCTACCCGACCATTGTAACGCTCCACGAGCTACACTCGGGACCATTGACCCCCACACAGCTGAAGAACATATTGGAAATGGGAGGTCTATGTATCAAAGTCACTCTGACTATTGATGCCGAGTCTGTCTTCAAATCTTTGTCTAGCAAGGATCTGAAGAAGCCCACAGAGTGTACTCTGCTTGGGCACATCAGCTGGATTCGCCAGATGATGGAACGTGGAATCGTGGAAAGCGTCCAATGGTGTGACACGCGGGATATGACTGCCGATGGTCATACCAAAGGTAGCATTGACCGCGCGTTGCTCCTACAAGTAATGGCCGGCCAGCAATCCTTCAAGCACGAGCTGAAGAAACATACACCGTATAGGGCGGGCAGGTCGTCTCAGGACGGCCCTGCCTCCCGAGCCAGCGGGGAAACCCGCGGGCAGGTGCGCTTTAGCAGCGAGGAAACTCGCCGGTAGCGAGGCTACTCGCGCGCCCCTTTCCTTGTAGGCAGCCGCTGCTGCTTAGCACTGTTTTTCCGCAAATAGTAGTGCGTACCTGCTCGTCTCCTCCCCCTCCGACTTTAAACGGAGAGGTTAAAGGCGAGATATAAATCGAGCATGTACCGCTGCGTGCCTGGCTCAAGCCGGGCCCGGCCAGATATGTGACTGTGCCTCACTGAGGCGCACTACTTGCATCCGAGATCGGAAAACATCCTTTTCCATTGACGATGCCCATCCTACTCTTTACTCCAGATCCCATGCTTCGTCTCGCTCTCTTGCTCATGCGCTATGAGCCTAAGCCTGGGATGTGGAAGCGCCTAAGGCGGACTGTATACCTAAGCTTACCAGCTTGTTTTCGACTTTGGAGGCCTCCTGGGAGCCTCCTTGGAAACCCTGGGGACCTTTAGGACCTTCTTGGAGGCATTTTTGGCAGTCGTTGGGCGTTCCGCTGGCCCGTCTGACGCCGTTGAACGCCGCCTCGGGGGCCACCCTGGGCCGCCTGAGGGCCCTCTTGGAGCACGTCAGGGCAGTCTTGAAGGCCACCCTGGACGTCTTGAAGGCCTTTGGGCCGTCTTAGGCCTCTTGGGCTGTCGGGGGGCCATCTTGGAGGCAGTTTTGGCGCTCTGGCGGCGATCGCTGGGGCCTCTTGGGCCGTCGGGAGGCCAACAAGAAGCAAATGCCAAGCTCTGTCAGCAGCACGTTGAACATCAATGAGTTGTCAGATTACTGCCTTCCGGGAGATCCTCTTGAAGACTTTTCGGGCCGTCTCGGAGGCTTCTTGGGGACGTCTTGGACAATTGCGGGCCCATCCCTGGCCGTCTTGGGTGCATGTTGGGCCGCCTTTGAGACATCCTGTGGCCATCTTCGGCGCTTTTGGAGCAATCTTGACCGTCTCGGAAGCCGCCTTATTCTGAACGGAGGTCAAAGGCAAGTTTGGGAGCGACGCGCCTGCGTCCGCCGCCGCTTGGGCTCAAGCGGCGCGCCTCTAACATATGACTACCCCGATCTCGGGGCACAATCGAATCCGAGTATCGGAGTAGAATTTGTCCAAATATTTCGCCGATGCGATCTCTCATCCCACGCCTTGCCTCGTATTTACCCGCTCATACCTATTGTATCACGTATCAGCAGATAAGCTATGGGAGACGATCATGCGTCCAGAGCGTAACGCATGGTACAGCTTACCATGCCACTTCCGACGTGGTAGCGGAGTTGGCCTCATCTTCATGTGGTTGGTTCTGTTCGATACCAGTGTTCCACGGCACGGAGGTGTGGATTCTTTCGATGGTGGTACATCCATATGTGCCTGCTTCCCGTCGGGGATCAGAGCCAGGAAGCTGGCCCACACGTGACAGCGCAACGACCGCTTGCCACGCCGGCCTTAACGTGTATGCGGCGGCTGTAGGCCATTACGCTCCCATGCGCCATCAGCTAATTCGTGATACAGTAGTTTACGCCATCTCTTCGAGTGGCAACCTACCACAGCGAGCCCAGGCGCACCATCCGAGCATGAACCCCGCAACTATATGAAAGCTGACGGCCACGTCAGCTCACAAGCATGGCGACCACGTCACGGGCAACACGAACATGCCGATGCGCCACGTTAAAGTTAGTATGTTCGGCATTATGTGGGTACGTTTTTGTTTAGCTGCACAGCTACATGCAACGAGGAACCGACGAAATGCGCACCAGGGGCCATCATCGAGACCTTGCTGGCAAGACCTTCCGCAAATCCGATCGCGAAATATACGCACGGTTCAACGTAACAAGTGATGCTATGACCCCACCACAATTCGTTGTTGTCTTGCAGCGCGGCCTCGGAGGCCTAGCCAGGACCATGGCTATGACAGTGCCGTCCTACATCATCAACTACGGCGCAACCCGACAAGGTCAACGCACCGACGGTGTTACATACATGTTGTTATTCCCCATCACCAACGCTGAAAATGTTGGAACGAACGACACTTGCCATCAGCAGCTGCCCTGGTCGTTTTTTTCGGCCGACCGGGAATCGCTTGGTTCGAGATGTTGGACACGGATTCGGTTGGATTCCACGTCCTGAACTTCCGGATACGTATTGACGTGCGCTGTTGTGTTGCATTTTCATTGTTCCCAGGGTTTGGGAATTTGGCGCTTTCCGAGCCTCACAGCTACTACAGCAGCACGATCAACTGCTGAAGCGAATGCGCAGCTACGGGCACGCTAGGGACATCGCAGGTCTGCGCGGGGCAAACCTGCAGCGGGCCCGGTTTCCCGAGAGGGGGCGCGCGACGCGGCGCTCACAGGACACAAGATGTTCAAACACCCCGCGGCGCGCACGCAAAGCCTGATGCTTTCGCTCGTTTTGTGGCGCGCGAGATCATGGCCCCCAGCGGTTCGCGCAGTTCCGCGGCCTGCGCAATTCGAGCGGCCCATGCAGTTCATGCGCGTCCCGCGCGCGTCGCGCGTCTTGTGCGGGTAGTTCGGCCCTCTGCACCTGGCGCCCATGCGCCTCGTGCGGCCCGCGCGGTCTCTGCTCACCCTCACGCTGGCCGCGCGGGCCACGCGGCCGTTGCAGTCCGTGCATCGTGCGGCCCATGTGGCACGGAGGAGGAGGAGGAGGCGGAGGAGGAGGAGGAGGAGGAGGAGGACGAGGACGAGGACGAGGACGAGGACGAGGACGAGGGCGAGGAGGACGGGGAGGAGGAGGAGGTCGAGGAGGAGGAGGAAGAGGAGGATGAGGAGGAACATGCATTCATGCTGGTATCGTTCCCTTGTTTCCCCCGTTGGGGGGCCTCCCGCCCCCGTCGCCACGGCCGGGTTCGCCCCGAAGTTCGGGTCACAACGCGCCCTGGGAGAGGTGTTGGGGAGCGGCGGTATCGGTACACTGCTGAAGCGGGCCAGGAGGGGGACGCGGAAGGAGGAGGAGTCTCCTGACAATTTGTGTCGTTGGCAAAAACAGGTAAGCCCACGAAACCCAATGGTGCTTCGGGTTCCACCCAGCGACGCGGCACCCTCAGCACGCGACGACGTTGACGACCGATTGGTGTCCGCAAGCAGACCGCGCCGTGCGTGCAATGTGTGTCGCTTTTGCCGCCGCGTGCCGTGTCTCTCTTGTGGAGCGCGCGGCGACAGGGGCGTCGTTCGCTCACGGGCTGCCCCCCCTGCGCTCACGGTAGATGCCGGGGTTTGCCAATTTTGAGCCGTTCTCTGTCTTCGGGACGATTGAAATTGGTACGGAAAGAATGGGCACGATGCCCAGCAGCGTTCTTGTTCATTTTGAACAGGACTTGCTGACCGCGCCGCCGCGGACGTGGTTCATGAAAGACAGAAGGCCGCGTGCCCAACAGCGGCCACTGTCGGCGTTTGACAACATTTGTTGTTGGGCATCATACCCTGTTGTTCCGTACATATTCCGGGCTCCCATATATTTTATGCGTGACATCGTTTGATCTCGATGTCGGTCTTAAGGGTTCCCTCATTTTTCGACGGTGCATACCCAAGATTATCATCGCATGCGGGTTTCTTAACATCTCATTGTTAGGGACGATCGAGGATGGTCAGGAGCTGGTGGGCAGGGGAGGCGGCGAGGGGGCGAGGCAGGATGAAGAGGTGCATAATAAAATGAGCGACGCTGGAAAATAGCCTCGGCGGCGGCGCCGCCGCCCCCCCCTCCTCGCCCAGGAGGGCCGCGGCCAGCCCCCGGGCGGCGCGGGCGGAGGGGGGCGCGTGCTGGAGCTGCTGCGGAACCCGGCGCTGGCGCTGCACCCCACGTCGCTGCTGAGCCTGCGCGAGGCCAGTGCCCCTTCGTGCCATCACGACTGGGCCGCCCCAGCGCAGACCGAGGGACCGAGGGCCTTAGACCCCCCCAAAGATCTCGGCTGGGGGGGCGTACAGGTCCTTTTGCGTGGTCGTCCGCAGCAGAAATACACACACTGGCACCGTCCAGTGGATTGTTCCTGGGACAGGAGGTGTACAAATCACCGTTGGAGGCCAGCGATTTTATACAGCGCCACCGCCGACTATCACGACAAGAACATTTTGGGTTCGAATGTGGTTGTTACGCATGTGTCAGCCTTCTTGCCTCCTGCGCCTCTTCTCACCTCCCCGCCCCGCGGCCGTTTCGGATCGCAGGGCCCTTGAGCTGTGTGGCGCGCCGGCTGCGGGCGCGCGCGGGCAACCGGAAAAGGAAGGAGAACGTGCTCTCTTTTGGTGCGGGCCCCTGTACTTGTACATCGTGTCTATCTTTCTGTTCCTCTCTCTCTCTGTCTCTCTCGTTTTTTGTGTTCTCTCTCTCTCTCTCTCTCTCTGCGTCTCTCTCTCTCTCTCTGTAGTCCGTACAGCAAACATGGTGCATTCCACAGAAGAGGTTCGATGTTTTTGTGCCGTCCCTCCATGGCTGTTCCTCCAGCCCTCCTTGTGAAGGAAGGCGGCTCTGGGGCCTGAGCGGGATTTTGTTTTTTCTTTGGCGCTCCCTATTTCAGCGGCCCGACTGTAAGCCGCCCCGACCCGACCCGAGGGTTTCAGACCCCCCGAGGTTCGGGTGGGAGGGGGCGCGTGCGGGCTCCACCGCCCTCCGTCGACCTCCGAAGACGTCTTCCCACTGGACAGGCGGCCCAACGGCGACTTTGGGTCGGGTCGGGGTGGCGGGCGCTCAGCTCTGGGGAGGCAGAGGTACCGATGCGACGGGGGCCCACGCCGACAAACACCCTGCATGCCTCCAGGGTGTCGTGGGCTTTTTGGGTTCGATGGCCTGGCGATGGAAAGCGCGACGTATCCACACCAAAAAGTCAATGGACGCCCTGGGGTCTCAGGGTTGCGTTTCTTGTGGAAGGTGTCTCGTGGTCGGGCCCACAGTGTACTTAATGTGTTTCCCCATCCGCGCCCCTCTGCGGGAGCCTCGGCACCCTGCGGGCGGCGTCGGTCCGGGCACAGCTTAGAGCCACAACCACTGCTGAATGGACTCTTGTGGCGGGCCCTTCGAGGAACAACCCACCGACGTCGGAATGAACTCTCGGGTGGTGGTTGGTCCCTTGACGCCATAGTGTCAACCCACATAGTCAGGGTGGGCAATTGTCCCAAGGGTACCCTTGCATTCTTGCCTCTTCGGTCCATATTTGGCCGATGTCGGCGGCCAACTTCGATCGAACAACGTGAACGTGGCTATCCAGGGCCCTTCGCGTTTTTACCGCACACCCTTAGGAAATGGGCTTTTTGTTTCGACCACACCCACTACTAAGCTGGTTTTGGTGTGCCTGCGATGTTTGGCATACGTAGGACATCCCCCAGTGTGTGTGTGTGTGTTCGATTTGGTTGTGGTCGCTTGCTGTTCCCGCGATCGACATCGGAAGCGACGGCGTCGGCCATGAGGGCGACGGGGCTCCCGGGACGGGCTCGATGTCGATCCCACGCCGCGCGGTCGGCCAAGCAGCCGATGAGTTCGGGGGGACTCTGGCGAGTGGGCGCTCCAGCGCCCCACGGGTCGGGCAGCTCGGGCGGCCTCCGGCCGAGCTTCCTGGCGGAGCGAGCGGCGTGGTGTGTGCATCGAGCCCCTCCCGGGAGCCCAGCGCTGGCGCTGCACCCCCCGTCGCTGCCGAGCGTGCGCGAGTCCCGCGCCCGATCGCCACCCCCAACGGGGCCACGGCAGCTCCGCCGCGCGCCGGGCCGCCCCCCAAGATGGGGCCAGGCTCCGCGAGCCCCGAGGGGAACGGCATAGTGTCAGAGCCCCGAATCATCAGGGGTAGCTCGGGTCAGGGCTGACTCGGGTTCGTTTTTCGGGATTCCGAGCCCGACTTACCCCGGACCCGACTTACCCTGGATAATTCGGGCGTCCAGAGCCCCGAATCATCATCAGGGGTATCTCGGGTCAGGGCTAATTCGGGTTCGTTTTTCGGGAATCCAAACCCGAATCACCCCGGACCCGAGTTACCCCGGATAGTTCGGGCGCCCAATAGTGCCCCATCCAGGGGGACCGAATCGGTCCATGGGGGATGCTGGGCATCGGCCGGGCGTGTTCGATATTTCTCGGCGTGGATCAGCGAGGAGCATCGTGGACCATCCTGCGAAGCAAATGGGGAAACAAAGCCGAACCATACAGGAGGAATGGACGTCCGAGCGATGACAAAGATGGGTATATGTTCGACGATGCTCACCTCTGCGCACTGCGGGGGGCGTCGGCGTCGGAGGCGACGGTGTCCGCCATGAGGGAGCGGGGTCCTCTTCAGGGCTCCTCGTCGCCACAGCCGCATTTCCCGTGAATTCTGTTTCGAAGGCGGCCCTTGAGAGATCCAGGGGTGGGGGCGGCTTCTGACGGGTCCGAATGACGGAACATGTGCTATGAGGAAAACGGGCACTGACGGTTCGTTCGCCGTTTTCAATTTCTCAAGGGCTTTCGTCGGGGTTTGCAGGACCACCAGCTAACCTTACAGTGGTTTGGCCTCCAGTGTACTCGGGATGAGACGGATTCGCAGGCCTAGCGGTTGGCACCAACACCAATATCGGCGATGTGCCTCCACCGAGGGAATAAGATCCCGATCTCGGTGATGGTGGTAACCTTCTGGCTTCCAAGGTGACCGAACTATTACCACCAGCACCGAAGTCTGGGATCGCCTTCCCCCTGTGGAGGCAGCCCCCCTTTGCTGGTGCTGGTGCCCACTTCCAGGCCTCCAGGGGGAGGTCCTGCGGGGAAGGCCCCCCGGGGGCCAGGGCCCGCTTCTCCTCGGACCCAGCTGCACGTAAGGATGGCCCCCAAACGGGGCGGTGACCACACCGTGCGGTGAGTCGGTGGGGATTGGGGGTCGCCGCACGGTCTTGGGACTCGGGTTGTTCTCCGAGGACGCCTCGGGCGACGGGGGCCTCCGGGGTCCCAAAACCGTGCGGTGACGGACCGTGCGGCGAGTTCTTGGGGGGATTTCGAGGTCACCGCACGTTGTGTCACCGCTCCATATGCACGTGAGGTTGACCCCTCGCCGGAGTGGCCGCTGGTGCTTGGCCCTGGAAAGGGGCGCGCGGGGGGCGCAGCACCCGCACCAGCGCGCGCGCGCAGCGAGCAGCAGGCCGCACGCCAGAGGCGCCCGAGTCTGTGCCGTGGGGCCGCTCCCGCCTGCGGCCAGCGGACCCCGCGCGCCCTCGCGCCAGCACTCAGGAGGGGGAACAAAAACACAGACACAATGAATCGTCGATTCCCCAGAAGATCTGGGAACGTATGGGAAGTAGGGGGGAAGACGAAAACCCTACAAATGTGGGAAAAAATGGGGAATCCTTTTATTTGTATGGATTGATTTGTGTGTCCCTGGGCCCCTTCAAACACTTCGGGGGTCCGCTGTGCGGTCCATGCGGCCGGCGTCGCAGGCGCCTGCTCTCTCGGCCAGCTGTTTTTCGGCCAGTGTGCTGCCACGGAGGGGGAGCGGTGCCGGTGCCGCTGCTCGTCCCGGAGAGCCCCGTCGGGATTCTCCTCGGCAGAGGTCCGCGGAGCAGCGGTAGCGTTAAGTCGGGCCTGTCCCCCTACAGGGGGAGTTTCGACCAAACAAATAAAGAATACCCCAAGAATACCCTAACACATATCAAACACATACCAACAAAAATAGTCCCAAAACTATTTTGGGATTATTTTTGCATTATGTTTGGTGTATTTTTTATTGTTCGTCCAAAATCCCCCTGGGGGGGGACAGGCCCGACTGAACGGTAGCGTTATCTGTTCGTGTCCCCATCGTGCGTTGCTGACGCACTGCTGCGTCCTTGCATGCTGCTCACGGCCCGTCGGGTTCGGCTTTTGTCGCAGGTTCTCGGTTGTGGGGTCGCCGTGGACGGTTGAGGCTCCGATACGGGCCCCAGGCGAGCGCGCGCAATTCCCACCCACTGGGCTATCCGCCCCGGGAGCCTCGCCGAACGCGTGAATCATCGGCGCCCTTTGATGCATGTGGTGATCCCCTTGGGGCCAGCCGCTCCCGCGGCAGCCCCTCAAGAAGAGGAGGAGGCTTCCCTCCTCGCCCCTGCTTCCTCCTCCCCCCTTCTGTCCGCCTCGTCCACCCTCCGGGCCAGATGGGGTATCCGCAGTAAAGCTGGCGCGCTCATGGCAACCGCACTACAGTGGGGGCGCGTGCCAAGAAACCAGTTGGATTTTGCCAGGGTGCTCTGGGTTTCTTGGATTTCGATGGGTCCCCAATAAGATCTGTATGATTTTCGATCGACAAATTTTGACTTTCATTGAACAAATCGCGGATTTCAGGGTTGGGTTTCTTGCGGAGGTTTCTTGTGGCCGAGCCCCCACTGTATGCTCTCAGATCCGATACGCGTTCTTCTTTTGCATAGTCTCGCAGTCGGGGGGCCTCCCAGACGGTCCGGTGGCCACGCCGCGTGGTGAGGCAAAGGGTCACCGCCCACCAGACCACCCCAACCCAACACGGAGCTTCAATGTGCCCTCCATTTCCAGTGTCGGGGGCGGAATAGAGGGGGGTGATGACTAGGGGGGGGTGGATATCATTACGTCCCTAGTCCCCCTGCTGGGCCGCGCACATGCCGCCAGTCATGATTTGCACCCCCCCCCCTCTTTGACGCCCCCCTCTTTGCCGCCCCCGACAGTGGGCGAGGGGAGGGTCGGGGAACGTTGAAAAAACACACACAGGAAGCCCGCACCCCCCTGCAACCCGAAGTTCGAGTCAAATTTCGATTTAAGTCGGGCGGGTCCCCCTACAGGGGGATTTTCGACGGAAAACAAAAATACCCTAAACATAGTCAAACAATAGTCCAAAAATAGTGTGGGGATTTTTTTGTTGGTATTTGTTTTACCTCTTTGGGGCAGTTTTGGTGTACTTGTTGTTTCTCATCGAAAATCCCCCTGTAGGGGGACAGGCCCGACTTAAACTTAGATCTTCGGGGTTGGTTGGGTTGTCCTGGTAGGCCGTCAATGGGGATTCGGGTTTGCCACGGTTTTGGGACTCGAAGAACGTTGAAAACACACACACACACATGAAGCCCGCACCCCCCTGCAACCCGAAGTTCGAGCAAAACTTAGATATTCGGGGTTGGTTGGGTTCGTCTGGTAGGTCGTCAGTGGGGCTTCGGGGTCGCCGCACGGTTTTGGGGACCTGGGTCGTCCTCCGAGAGGACGTCTCGAGCGGCTGAGGCCTCCAAGGCCTCCCAAACCCGTACGGTTATGTCGGGCCTGTCCCCTTACAAGGAGATGTTCGACGACACATGTAAAAAACCCAAACAACATCAAACAATGCGCCAAAAATAGTCAAAAATAGAAAATACCCCAAACACTTAAAGAATACACAAATGCACAAAACAAATAAATAAAAAAGCACCCTACCCCAAACAACTCCAAACATACCCCACACATAGTCAAACCATGCTCCAAAAATAGTCTGGGGACTAAGTGTTGGGTACTGTTTGGCCCTTTCGGGGCATGTTTGGGGTACTTTTTTAAAAATTTTTGTCGAAAATCCCCCTGCAGGGGGACAGGCCCGACATAACCGTTCGGTGACGGACCGTGCGGTGATGCCGATGGGAATTCTGGGGTCACCTCATGGTCTGTGTCCGTGGTGACTCACAGGACCCTCCTTAGTGGCCCCTGCGAAGCGACACTCTCGTCGACGCCTACCTGGCGCTCCCTCAGCGACTGCCAGACGCTACCCGACGTTGCTGCGCGAATGCATTTTGAGCAATGAGAAATGCCGAGGGCGCTCCCCAGCCCTCCAGCACGCGAGGGGGGAAAGGGGGGGAGAGAGTGAGGGGGGGAGGGCAGCGAGGGAGGAGGGGGAAAAAGGAGGGGGGCGGTGAAAGGGGAGGTGGGAGAGGGAGGAGGGAGGAGGAAAAGGAGGAGGAGGAGGAGGAGGAGGAGGACGAGGATGTGTACGATGTCGAGGACGAGGACGAGGACGAGGATGAGGACGAGGACGAGGACGAGGACGAGGGGGAGGGCGAGGAGGAGGAGGAGGACGAGGAGGACGAGGAGGACGAGGAGGACGACGAGGAGGACGAGGAGGACGAGGAGGACGAGGAGGACGAGGAGGAGGACGAGGAGGACGAGGAGGACGAGGAGGACGAGGAGGACGAGGAGGAGGAGGAGGAGGAGGAGGAGGAGGAGGAGGAGGAGGACGAGGAGGACGAAGAGGAGGAGGGGGAGGAGAGGGCAGCAGGGCCGAAGGACGGCGACTGCCGCGACCCCGCAGCGTCCGGTCAGGGGAAGGGAAGGCACCGCCTGCGCGGCTAGAGGGAAAGGAGAGGGAGGATAGGGCGCGGACCGAGTAACGCCCGACTGAGCCTGGCCCCGCGCTTCTCCTCGGTTCTCTGAGGAGGAGCCGCTCCTGTGGCCCTGGAAGCGAACGCGATGGGGAAGAAGGGAAGGCCCAGGGAGGGCGGGCTCAACGGCGACTCCCTCCCACGGAGGCCACCGCCCGTCCTCGCAGCCGCCTCGTGTCAGCGCAGGACGCAGTTGCGAGACTGACGAATGGAGGGAAGAAGGGGGCCACCCCAGGAGGAGCGGAGATATCTACTGCTCGGCTCCCAGTGGCCTGGCCCAGCATGACGCCTCCTCCTCTAAGAAACCTGCCAGCGCGGCCGCCTCTGCGGAGCCAGCTTGCCCCGGTCGCGAGTCCAGCATCGCCCTTGTGCTGGCCTCCCGCTCAAGCGGAGCGCCCGCTTGGCGAGCGCGCCAATAGACCTGCTGCGTGGGTTCAGTCCGCTCGCATGCTACAAGCACCCGGAAATTGGGGCTGCGTGCGAGGGCCTCGCAGCAGATGCAACTTGTGCGATGAGCCGACAAATCGTCCCGCCGATGTGTGCGAGGCGGACAAGGAGGAGGCGCAATCGGGCGAGGGGTCGCTGGCCCCAGAGCCATGCCCAGGTCAGGCCTGACGACAAGGCTCGGCGTAGATCCTGCCGGGCCCCCACGCCCAGGGCCATGTAAGCTAGCGGTCGCGCGCGTTGGGCAAGCTCCTGGTTGAGGAGCCTGCGGCATCGTTCCTCCACTACCTCCCTGACTCTGGCTTTGAACGCTTCCAGGCTGGACCCGGGAGAGCGCCTTCCCAGGTTGACTTATCTATCATCAGCAGGAGGAGGAGGAGGAGGAGACGGACGAGGCGGACCAGGAGGAGAAGGAAAAGGACGAGGAAGGGAGGACGGAGGAAAACGGAGGGTGGAGGGAAGAAGTTGGAGCGAGGGAGGAGAAGGGAGAAGGGAAGAAGGAGGAGGAGGAGGCGGGTGATGCTGATGATTGTGATTATGTTGATAACCGTGATAATGAGGATGCTGATGATGCTGATGGTCATGACGTTGGTAATGGTGATGATGATGAGCATGACGGTGGTGGTGGTGATGATGATGATGGCGCGAATGATGTTGATGATGGTGATGTTGATGAGAGGGTGGTGATGAGGAACATGAACAGGAAGAGGTGATGAGGAAGAGTACACAAAAGGAGGCGGAGGTGGACCATGACAGGCTTCAAGGAAGGCACGGGGTTAATCGATCCGACCTAACGCCTCGCATATTATATCTTCGATCTCTGTTACGCTTCTGCGTTCGGCTTAGCCTCTCTAGCCTCTTCTTTGAGATTTTCGGAGACTGGAATGGGCTTTGCGAGTCGGTGGCGGGATTTCATTGAACCCGTCGGGCGGCGTTCGTACACGAGGCGGTGCCAGGCACCTGTTGCGACTGTGCTCCTATATTTTCTGGTGCACTTTTTCTTGAGCCCCTTGAGCGTCGAGGGTGCTCTCAGTGTACAAACCACAATAACTGCAAACCATTAGGAAAAATACAGAGTGGTGCAATCACGCACGCAGAGACAATGACTTATGGGTTCTCTGATCAGCGCCGACAGGGACGATGAGTTGCCTGAGCGCTGCCCTCTCGATCGGATGTGTCTTGTCGGGCCGTGCGGGCAATAGTTTGACAGGCGAGGCACGGCCAATGATTTTTGAGCCATCCCCAGACGTGCTCACTCGGGTCTCGGCGGGCTGTGGCTCTCCTAGGGCCGCTGGCGGGTGCTGGCGGAGATGGCGACAGCCCAGCAACAGCAGCTCCAGCCGTACACACAGGTGGGTTCCTCTCTGTTCGGGCGTCGCGAAAGCCTTTTTTCCCCGTCTTGGGGGCGAGCGGGGTCCACAGGGAAAGGGCCTCGGCCGCAAAGGGCAAATCACGTTTCAAAAGTTTGTGAGACTTCGAATCTACTCCTCACTCGTGTGAAGGGGGCCCTGGGATCGTAGCCGCAGGAGCTGTCGCCACCCTGTCGGCCCATGCACTGCCTTTTGCGTAAAAGCATTCGCGCGTGCTCTGCTGAAGCTCGTCAAGATCGTGGTGCGCCTTCACCTTCTCAATCTGCAGACGGTAAAAAGAAGGCTGGACAAGCGCGAGCGTTGAAACTCCCGAATCCACTTCATTCCTATTTTCTTTTGGTCTCTGATGGGCTGTTCGGATTTTACCGACATCCGTGATATCTTTGGTCACGCGGGGGAGCATGGAGGCCACGTAGAACCCCAGGTGCTTAGCAGAAGGGGGCGCTGCGGGAATCGCAATTCCTACAACACCTGCTGCGCTGGCAACGAGGTCCCCGTCTCGCTCGATGTTTACCACAACCCACGCTGAGGCATCATGAACAACGTGTCCAGGTTTCAAAAGACTTCCGGCATGATCAGTTTCACCTTCCATAGCCTTTTCGATCGGGTTGCCGTCTCGGGTCCAATGCTTTGCTCTCTGGTGTCCACAGTCGGATGCACGAGTAGCAACAGGTACGGGGGCAGTTCGGAAGCCGAACGTTAGAGGAAAGTTGAGTATTTTGTTTTGGAGTGTTTCGCTGTCACCTTCGCCGAGATGCTTGGCCCTGAGGTGTTGGGTCCCTGGGCAGTGGCGCAGACGATGGGGCAAGGAGTCGTTGGGGCCACCACAAACTTCACACGATACATTGCAGTCAGACCCTGGGCCCTGCCAACGACACCTTCTCCTTCGTCCAGATACGCTGGCACACGTCCGATAGCAGGGGGTTCCTCGCGACAGCTGGGATGGAGTTGTTCTGCAGCGCGTGTTGCGCGAAAGAAACGTCGAGAGGGTCATCCAGACCTAGCTTGGCCGACGCAGCCTGCAGCAGCTGGTCGTGTCAGTGCTGTTGAAACAACTTCTCGATGAGGGCGGGGGAGGTAGTGACGAGCGGGTGCTTCTGGCCCGCGGGGTCCGGGACGACGAATCGATCTGGCACAGGCCAGCCCAGAATGCCCAGAGCAACAGCGGCAGACCCAAGGGGCCCTTGCACTTGATACCAATGCCTGTGCGGGTTCCGGCCGCGACCTGAGCTCACCCGAGTATCGGGATTGTGGGCCGTTTTCCAAACACGGTTTAAGGTTTTACCCAATTCTGTGCTGGCCCCATGGCCGCGCTCCAGCTAGGGTCTCCCAGCATAGCCGGGGCAAGGGGACACGACCTAGTCGAGCATCTTGGGCCCGCATCCGAAGGTACAATGCCTTGACATCTCGTAGCCCGGTGTTGGTACTACCTACGATCTCCGTGTCATAGCACGTTGTTGTTGTTTTCAGATCTGTGAGATACAACTTCCTCATGTTGGCGCCTGCGCGTCTGAGAGATCCCAAACGCTGGGGCCGTTTCTTCAGATTGACCTTCCTTTTCTTCAAGGTGATTCTGGCTTTCTTCCTCAGTGCGGCCCCCACCGTGAAATCGACTCCAAGGTTTTGGGCTGACTCTTGGTGCTCTCCAAGCGGTCCAGCGTACTTGCCGAGCGCTCTCGCCAGCCTACGCTGGACAGGCGCCGAAGATCCAAGCACTGCTGCTCTGTGTAAAGCGATGTTGCAATCGCGGGCCTCCTCGATCATCTTCAAACTGCAGTCGGCTGCTTCGGCCAGGTCTCGAACCAGGCGGTGTATGTTCGACTTGCTACTGGGCAACATAAAGTAACCGATGCAGATGGAGGCGTCCGCTTTGAAGTTCTCCTTTACCCAGAGATCCGTCGGGGGCGCAGAGTGCATTTGGACGTTGAAAGTAGCAAACGGGCAGCCATTGGGAAAGCCATTGATAGCCCAGCCAGCGTGGGTAGCGCATGCCCTAGTTGCCACCACGAGGGGCCTCCATAGTGGTTCATGAGCACACGCACGAGGGCCTCGGGGTAACCACTTTGGAGGGCTCTGATGTTCCATGTCTGTCTGTTCACGTTCTCGGAGTAGTTCGACACATCCCAAATAATAGGCCCAGTGTGTAGCCGACAATGCTGGGATCCTGTCAGTTCAGCCTTCAAGGTCTGGGCATTCACTGTCCCCAAAATTCCTGGACCAGACTGGTGGGCCATACACTTCCTGTTATTGTTTCGGCCCCAGGATCTGGCTTCGTATTGACGGATTGCGGACCAGACACGCCACAACGATGTTACCAAACCAATACCATGGTAAGACGGGCTTTCAGTCTGGTCGACCTAGTGTTAATCAATCAGCACCACGGTGATGATGCGGATGGTAGTCGGAAAACATCCTCCATTTTCGATCGTTGCCATCAGTCGAACAACACCCGCCAACTCCACGTCGGAGGAGGCGGAGGAGGAGAAGGACGATGGCATTTTGGCCTCCCTGGTAAACGCTGGGGGCACCTTGGGCCAGAGTGACTTGTGGCCACGCCCGACAGGAAGATAAAGGATAAGGAACCAGATGGGGCTCGATCTCGGTCTTTCCGGCTCGATGTAGGAGTTCGAGTGTGGTACTTTGTATTATGTTCCAGCTTCCAGCGCACAATCATGCCTTTCTCTCTGTTGTCTACCCTCAACGTTTTTTTTACGTTCTAGTCTTGACGGCTTAACTTGTACAGTTTGTTCTGTATTATGAGCCCATTCACCCTCTGCCCTCCACTGTCTGCCTTCTGCTCTCCACTCTCTCTGCCCTCTGTTCTGACTGTCCGTATCGAAGACGCCTGCTGCGAATCATCGCCGCCCCTTGTCTTCTAGGATATGCCAACGAGGCCAAACATTTGGGCAGAGTTGAGCCACGCTATTGGACCATGCGTTCCCCCAGCCGTCGTGGAAGCCCTTTGGAGGACACGTGGGGGAGGAAGAGGAGGACGAGGAGGAGAGGGAGGAACAGAGAAAGGCAAGAGAAGGCCTCCTGGGAGCTTCCGGGGCCACTCTCGGGGCCTCCGGGGAGCTTCCTGGGAGCCTTGTGGAGGTCCTTAGGGGCCTCCTTCTTCCTCTTGGGGGCCTTTTGGGGCCTCTTGGGGGCCTTTGTGGTTGTCTTACGGCGTTCCTGGCCCGTCTGACGCCGTCGGAGGCCGTCTTGGATGCCCCTCTGGGCTGATTTGGGGCCCTCTTGGGGCGCTTCAGGGCCGTCTTGGAGACCACCTTCAGCGTCTTGAAGGCCTCTGGGGCCGTTCTGGGGCCCTCTTGGAGCCGTCTTGGAGGCTTCTCGGGCCGTCGTGGGGCCTTCTTTGAGGCCTCTTAGGCGATCTGGGGCGATCGTGTGGGCATCTTGGGCCGTCGTGGTCCCTCGGAGAACCGCACGCGCCAACAGGGGGCAACGGATCAACTTGCTTCCAGCCCATCCCGCCGCCATGCCTGGGATGCGGGTATGAAGCCTATTGGATGTTCGCTGGGATCTCGTGAGAGGCTTCTCGGGGGCCTCTTGGAGTCAGTTTGGAGGCCTCTTGGGGGCCGTCTTGGGGCCTCTTTGGGGGCCTCGTTTGGGGCCTCCTGGAGGCTCCTTGGGGCACTCCTGGGGGCCTCCTGGGGGCCTCCTGGGCGCCTCCTGGGGCCTCCTTGGAGCCTCTCGGGGGCGCCGTCTTCGGACCCTCCTGGGGCCCACAGGGAAATCATCCGCGGAGACGCGCCGGAGCCCAGGGAGAACGCGCAGGATCCCATGGGGGCACGCGGGAAGCGCCAGGCTCGGCATCCTTGATCATGTGGCGAAAGAACCACGCACGAAACCGAAAAAAGCACAGGGAATGTACGTCCGAGCGATGCCCAGAGGAGACTCGGGTCCAGGCCTTTCGAAGACTCCTCGGGGCAGGAGGCTCCAGGGATGAGGCAGAGGACCTGAGGACACGCCCACTCCGTGCCCAGAGGGCCACCACTGGGAGTCCCAGAATCAACGGGAGGCTTCCAGGCAACCTGCATGTTTCGCAAAATCCGTGCCGCCAGGAGAAGGACCGGGATCCAGGGATCGGAAGAAGGGACCCCAGGATCCAAGCCGCCTTCTGGAGCTAGCGGCGGATTTTCACCAAATTTGTTCAAACTTCGTTGGTTTGGAGCTTATTCTCAGGAGAAGGAGGAGGAGGAGGAGGAGGAGGGCGAGGAGCTTGGCGCGAGGCGCGAATGCTGGGCATACCCGAGCGCTTGGAGGACGCGCCAGGCGGAGGTCCGCCAATGGGCAAGTGCAGGGCGATAACGTACTTGAGCACGACGGTGTTGCTGACGCTCACCGGCGTCTCGCTAGGACAGAGCAATGGGGAGAGGGGGACCCATACCGACAGATCAGTATGAGATGAGCGGGTCTTGGAGGATTCGGCGATTGGATCCTGGAGATGATGGCCGATTTGGAGATCCCAGGGACCGTAAAACAATCACTATGAAAAGCACGTTCTCAAGATGAAGAGCTGCCTGGGACTTCTGGAGACGCCGCACTGGAAAAGCCTTAGGGCCGGCTTCGCTGGCCCTGAAGGGGGATGTGGAGGAAGGTTCTAGAAAGGTCGCGGATTCGTAGAAATTCAAGCAGTGGCGAAGCGTCTTGGCTCGCCTATAGGCCTACCAAACAATGTTCTAAGAAATTCTTGTGGTTTCCACGAAATGATCTTAGAACATTCTGGCTCAGACTGCTTGTTGTCAGGCATTGGGCTTATGTTATAAGAACAGGGTTTAGTGTTCTTAGAACATGTTGGGGTTCTGAAACATGTCGTGGTAGGGCTATAGGAATGCCGGGACGGTCGGTCCCTGCTCAAGAGATTCGTTCGGGGGTCTTTTGGGACACCATTGTGGAGGTATGATTGTGGCTTCTTGGGGCCTTTCGGGAGCCCCTCGCAGGTCCTCCGGCGGGGGCTCTTGACGCCGCATTTCGAGCTTCACTGCATCGGATCTGTGGAAACCTTCGCCAACCTTTAAGTCGGGCCTGTCCCTCTACAGGAGGAATATTCCAAAATAGTAAAAAAAGTAGTCTGGGGACGATTTGTTTGGTATTTTTGTTTATTTGGGTGTATTTGTTGACTAGTCTGAATATTTCCTCCAAAATCCCCCTGTAGGAGGACATGCCCGACTTAAGCCAACCTTCGAAAAGCCGATGGGCCCCTCAGCGCTGGTACTCGGCGAGGGCACTTCGGCACGCCGTACGCGGTCTCACGCCGTCTCGCCGCCCCAGACATTTGCATGAGCCTCAACGGTGACAGTTGCCAATTGTGAGATCATGAGCAGAAGTTTCTCCTGCTCCTCTCCCTCGCGCTTGTTCTTAGCAGCGTTTCGTCTCAGGGTTCTCATGGGGGCAGAAGAGAAGCGGATTCAGAATGCATCCTTTTGGTTTTCTTGGCAGCTTCCCATGACGTGTTCAAGGACTCTGCCGCCTATTATCCTATCGGGTAGATTGTCTCGTGGGTGTTTGTGAATTGTCTGATCGGCGAGGGCATTTTGAGGGCGTCTGGGGCAGGAGCTTGCGTAGCTGTATGAATTTCTCAAGTGTGAGGAGGGCTCGAGCGGGAGCCTCCGCAGTTTGCCCTGGGCCCAGCCCAAGCCCACAATACACTCTCGGCACCCTGTCAACAGCCTTGCTCAACAGCCTCATCCACGTCCTTATTCGGAAGCCGGGCGAAGGCTGGCAAACCCGTGGCTGCTAATACAGAGCTCCGGGATTTGTTTTCTTCCCGAAAGCAGCCCGTTTTTTATTTCGTGCGCTGAGCTTGGTCCCGGGAATCTGTCTCCTTCTTCTGGGGAGACCTTGTCGGCAGCCCACGGATTTGCCGGCCCTCGCCCAGCTTCCAATTCCTGTGTCTTGTAACACTGCAGTCGGTCCTTAGCACTACAGGCAAGACTCTGTGGGGCCACTGTCCAAAACCTACCGTGGCTGCTGTTGGGCAGGCAACCTCCTGCCTTACATGGACAACGTCCGTGGCAACGTCGACAGCGAACCGTGTTCAACATGGGCAGAGACTGTTGTCGGTCTCTGTGCCCAGTCTTTCCGTACACGTCGGTCGGATGACGAAGGTACAAGCGTGAAGTAGGATGGCGGATAAGCTAAGTTGGTTCAGGCTTCTTGAAGTAGGCTCGGGAGGGGCTCCGGTGCTCGGGCCCTCGCGGAGATCTGGGTCGTGGGGGCCAGCTCGTGCCCTCGGGGGCGCGAAGTTCTTCGCGCTCCGCGGTTCGGCTCCGATTCCTCCTCTTCCTCTCCTCCTCCTCTTCCTCCTCCTCTTCCTCCGATTCCTCCTCCTCTTCCTCCTCCTCCTGCTCCTCCTCTCCTTTGGGAGGCGACGCGAGAGCGCGAAGTTATTCGCACTTCCCGCCGCGCGCAGCGCGGAGCGTGAAGTCGGGAGTCCTTTGCACCCCCTCGTTCCCTGTTCTGCGGTCCGGAGGGCAGTACGATGCTTGTACCCATCGGTTGTTGAAAGGAGGTACAGTGGGGGCCCACGTCAAGAAACACCCTGCTTGCCTCCAGGGTGCTCTGGGTTTCTGAGGTTTCGATGGTTTTGCCGTGGAAAGCGTGACGTGCCCACACCAGAAATCGATGGACGTTCTGGGGTCTCAGGGTTGGGTTTCTTGAGGAAGGTTTCTTGTGGTCGGGCCACCACTGTATTTTGGGATTCCCATATTCCAATCTACTTCAAGCGCCTTCCTACTTTGATGATCTAGTGGCTTCACCTTTTCCGTCCTCCTTAAGGGGCGGACGGAACACAATCTATTTTCAACGCCTTCCCTACTTCGTGTGTCTACAAATTTCTGCCGATTGATGGCTACGTCTTTTATCACGACTCCGTTACCCTCACGATCATGATTTGCTTATATTTCGAAATCGGGAAAGCCTTACAGTCAAGCCGCACGGTAAGGATGGGCAGCCTTCCAAATTGCACCCTTACATCCTCGCCTCCTCGGTCCATCCTTGGCCACTTTTGTTGTCCGCGCCACGCTCGAAAATATTCGAAACAGCCTTCCAAGGCCCTTGAGTCCTTAACGCGCATCCTTATTATACGGGCTGGTTTCGTTGTACTCGTACGATCCTGCTTTCCTTGTGTTCAAATATTGGGAAGGCCTTACGGTCGCCGAACCTGAAGGGGGACGACGACTACGACGGCGACGACGACGACGCCGACGTGCGGCACAGTCCTCGGTGATGCTTCGTGGGGCCTGTTCGGAGCGCGCTGGTAGACCTCTGGTGGGCCTCTTCGGGGGCCTTGGGGGGCATATTGGGGGCCTCTTGGAGGCCTCTTGGGGGTCCCTTCGGGCTTCCCAGGAGCCTCTTGGAGGCTCTTGGGGCCTCGTGGGGGCATCTTGGGGGCCTCTTGGGGCCCCCTGGGAGCTTCTCGGGTCCGCGGGCTCGAAATGTTCGATCGGGCTCCCGTGTGAGTACCCTTTTGGAGCCGTGTTGGGGGCCTCTTGGGCGGTCTGGGAGGCCTCTTGGGCCGTCGTGGGGCCCTCTTGGGTCGTGTTGGGGCCGTCCTGCCAAGCTCTTGGGGCCTCTCCTGCGGATCTTGGTAGCATCCTGGGCCGTCTTGGGGTGTCGGGAAGCCGAAGAGGCGAGATCGCCAGAATCATGTACGTTTGCCTGTTGGGGACCTCTTGGTATGCTCTTGAAGGCCTCTTCGAGTGTCCTGGGAGCCGCTTGGGCTGTCAGGAGGCCATCTTGGCGGTCTTGGAAATTTGTTCGGTGATTCGGAGCCCTCTTGGACCGTCTTGTGGGCCTCTTGGGCTGTCTTGTGGTTTTTTGGGGGCCCCAGGACCCCCGGGGGGAGGATGCTATTCTGACCAGGGTCTCCCCGCCCCCCCAAGGACACCCCCAGGACACCCCCGGGAACCCCCAAGGACCCCCCCCCCACAGAACCCCCCCTGGGACCCGAAGGACCCCCCGGGACACCCCCTCCGGGGAGGGACGGGATCAAAGCGAAGGGGCTTCCCATCGATTCCACCACGACGTTGTTCAATTTCGTGTTGGTTTCGCTTTGTCTGATTCGCTTGAGGAGGAGGAGGAGGAGGAGGAGGAGGAGGAGGAGGAGGAGGAGGGATCAGTGAAAGGGGGGAGCGGCGACGGGCCCAGGGAAGAGGGGGCCAAACCCGACGACGACGACGACGACGACGACGACGACGACGACGACGACGTCGAGTCAAGCAGAATAGCGTCCTCCACATGCCGACAGGGTCGGCGGTTTTTATCTTAGTTTTTTCATCGAGGAGCGAGGAAGAGGAAGATGACGAGGTGGTGGGTCGGCTAATGGGACCGTTGACCGAGTGTCGATGAGGAGGAGGAGGAGGAGGAGGAGGATGAGTTTCAAGGATCCAGCTTTGAGAAGTAGGATGATGAATGAAAATGACTGCGAATAATCTGGTATCGAAAAGGATCTGGATCGGTGATTGTGGATTGAAGAAACGGATCGAGGATGGAGGCGCGGAGGATGAGCGATGTGAAGGAGGATCGAGGATCAAGGATCGAGCAGTAGGAGGACCGAAGAGGATGATCAAAGAGGAGGAAGAGGAGGAAGAGGAGGAGGACCGAATAGTAGCCTGGAGGATCGAGGAAGACGAGGTTTGATGCTTGAGGCGGCTCGAAGATCGAGAAGGAGGAGTAGGAGGGGCAGGATCGAGGGTCGAGGATTGAGGAGGATCGAGGATCGATGTGGTATAGGCCGATCCATTATGAGGACCGAGAACCGAGGAGGAAGAGGGGGATCGAGGAACAGACGGATCGAGCATCGAGGATCGAGTCGTCGAGGAGGATCGAGGATCAAGGATACAGTGGAGGGTCGAGAAGGAGGACTCGCTTCGTCATCCCATGATCCAGCACATCGCTATGAGGGTACTTTGGGGGGGATCTGTGTTTCTCCCCACCGTTCATCTCCTGGCAGCTAGAATGAGGCCGGCCACAACTGGAGGACCGGTGGCACTTACGACCGTTCATCTCCTGGCGGCTAGAACGAGGCCGGCCACAATGGGAGGACCTGTGGAACTTACGGCACCCTCGTCAGAGGACCCACTGGCGTCGACGACCCTCTCGCGGGACCGTCAACACGATGGGTCCCCACAGGGGGGCCAGGCACGCAGCTCGCCCAGCTGTGGCCTGTGGTGGGGTTCGAAGAACACACATCTGCACAAAGATGAAGATTTACTCCAAATCCCTTGTTAATCGACCCCCCCTAAAAAACGGGACCCCCATCCAAAAGCGGGCTAATATTCCGGACCCCCCTCTTCGACGGGGCGCCTTAATACACCAGACCCCCTAAGCTCCAATCCAAAGAAAGCGCCCTAATAAACCGGACCCCCCCCAGTTACAAAAAAGGCGCCTTAAAAAACCGGACCCGTGGGACGATTAAATCATAAGGGATTTGGAGAAGGGGCCCGCGCGGGCTTATTGGATCAGCGTTGGGACCAGCCCCCGCGCGAGAGGTTGCGCCGGAAGCGCCGCCAGGGGTGTGCGGCGGGGGAAGTCAGCGCCGATCCATGGTATCCTCGTGTGCCTCCGAAGGCTTCTGTCTCTGGCTGCTCTCTGTCGTGCCCCCCCCCCGCTCGTGGTGGAGCCGTGGGGGCCTCTGCTGCCGCCGCTGGGCTGGCGCGGGCGCCGCCCGTCCCGCCGCCGTGGTCCTGTCGGCGCCGCCGTCGGAGGATGTGCTGCCATCATCTCCCTCGTGGTGGAGGTGTGAGGGCCACCGCCGACGCCGCCTCTGCGGATCAGCGTCGCCAGGCCTGTCCCCATCCACAGTGGGCCGGGGTTCCTCAGGCGCCGCCAGCGCACCCAGCCGAGCTCAGCGTCAGACGATCCGCCGTGGGCTATCCTTCCTGCAGCTGCGCGGGGGGCCGCTCCGAGTTCGCCGAGTCTCGGAAGACGGCCTCCGTGACCTCGGACATCTTCTGTTTGGTGAGTTGGCGCTGGACGGCGCGCTCCCGTGTGGCCACGCTGGGATGGGTCCCTGGTATAGGCGCGGCCCCAGGACGAGGTGTCTGAGGGATCGAGATGCTGTGACCAACTCGCGGGAAAAAGGGGCTGAGCATCGGAACTGTAGAGGAGGAGGAGGAGGAGGAGGAGGAGGAGGAGGAGGAGATTGAGGAGGACCAGGAGGAGGGGGAGCAGGAGGAGGAGGAGGAGAAATAATCGGCGGAAGAAGAGGATCAGGAGTAGGATGAGGAGGACGACCGCTACGACCACAGATCGAAGTTCGCCTAACGTCAGCACTGGACGAGGAGGAGGCACAGGAGGAGGAGGAGGAGGAGCATGAGGAGGAGAGGGAGGAGGAGAGGGAGGAGCAGGAGGAGGAGAGGGAGGAGGAGCGGGAGGTAGCGGGAGGAGGAGGAGAACCGGGAGGAGGAGGAGGAGGAGGAGGAGGAGCGGGAGGTAGCGGGAGGAAGAGGAGGAGGAGGAGCGGGAGGTAGCGGGAGGATGAGGAGGAGAAGGGAGGAGGAGGAGGAGGAGGAGGAGGAGGAGGAGAAGCAGGAGGAGGAGGAGGAGAAGCAGGAGGAGGAGGACGTGGCGGAGGCACTGCCGCGCCTGCCTCATTGCCCCTCCCCACGCGACACGGCCGCGCCTGCCCCACCGCCCTGAACGCACGCCCGTCGTCGTCGCCCTCGTCGTCGTCGTCGTCGTCGTCGTCGTCGTCGTCGTCGTCGTCGTCGTCGTCCACCTCCTGCTGTCTCGACCAAGAAGATGCTCGCGTTCTGCCTGGCTGCTAGTTTGCCATGGGCCCTCGCAGGCGACTTGAGCTTAGAACCCAGGCTTTTCAAGATCTCGCAGTTCATCCAGCAGAGTCAAGGCGTGCTCCTTATCCTAGACGTCGTGGGGACTTGCAACACAACAGGAGGCCCTCGTCTCAACGATGTTCATCATGTGCAGCCACGGCATTCGCCAGGGCCTGACATCGATTGCCGTTTGGCCTCCGATCTGACGCCCCGCTCTCCTGTGGAGCCCTTCTCTCCTCCCCAGCTCCCCTCCCTTCGTGCTGTGGCGTTCCAGGAGCCGCCCAGGATCCCGGGGGCCTGATCGGCCCTGCTAAGTGACCGCCTTCTTGCACTGAGGCAGCAGCAGTTGGAGGCCGCTCTCGCCGCGGCCCGTGCAGGCAAAGGAACTGTCACCCACCAGTGTCTTGAGCGTGTTTACGGATCTTGGGTAAACGCTGTTGAGAAAGCAGTCGTCGCCACAGCTAGGGCCGACCTCGTTCACATGGGCATTCGGAGTCTCAGGGCCAAAATCGTGTGGAAATACACCAACGACATGTACACCGCCAAAGTGTATGCGCATCGGTGGGTGCTCCAGAAGTTTCAGATGCTGCTCGAACTCGTTCCCACTGGGGATGTCGATAGGGTCCAGTAAGCCAGCGCCGTCAGGTTGGCTTTACCTGCCGCCGTCGCGTCTGGCAAAGGCGACGCTGATCCCATCTTCCAGAACATGTCCGAGTGCGTGAGCACCGAAGCTTCCAGACGTTCCGAGGGTCTTACTTCTGTTCTGCAAGAAATCCAGGAAGCCCTGACCCCTGACCCGGCTCCGAGCTGAGGTTGAGCGAGTCAGCACGCTTGCCAAGTCGGCTAGTCATGCGAGCTGGAACGCATGGATCAAGATTGGCATCGGGGAAAGTGCCAAACGAGTGCACATGGTCACCTTGGCCCCGAGACCCTCGAGCGCCACCATGCTCGTCGCTGAGGACGATTCTTTTGCGATGAACCCCGTAAGCATCGTCAAGTCAGAGTCTCAGAAGTTTCAGGCCCTTTGGAAAGCTTCCTGGGTTCCCCCCGACCCCCCCGACCCCCCGCTGACTTTGTGCCGGCACTGGAGCTTGAATTACCCCTTCCATCGAGGAAGTCAGAAGACCCAGCAGAAACCAAACAAGGTATGTGGCTTCGAGCGATCCCCACCCACACCCTCGGCGCCTGTCCTCCCCCTCCTGCTCCCTTCCCCCCCCCCACCCTCCTCCATCATTCCTCCTCTCCATTCTCCCTCCTCCCCCCCTCCTCCTTCTCTTCCTCCTCCTCATGCTCCTCCTGCTCCTTCTCTTCCTCCTCCTCCTCCTCCTCCTCCTGCTCTTCCTCCTCCTCCTCCTTCTCTTCCTCCTCCTCCTGATCCTCTCCCTCCTCCCCCTCCCTCCTCCTCCTCCTCCTCCTTTTCCGTCCCCCCCCCGTCTTGGTATGTTTCGTTGCGCTGGCCCCCGAAGTCGGGCTCGGGCGTCGGGCGCCCGCCGGCAGGGGAGCCGCCGCCGCTGGCGCGGAGGTGTTCTGGAGACGGGGGCAGGTCTGACGAGTTGCGATGGCATGTGGCAGCGGGTCGTGCTCGGTCCTTTCTCGGGTATAGCCAGGACCCCGGGTGAGGGGACCCGGTGTTAGTGGTGGGGTCCTGGAGCCCCCCAATTTGCCAGAATCACTGAACCAGGTCTGCCGTAGCCTGTGTTTTTCCGTGCGACGGCAGTTCCGATTAGTGGAACGGGCGGGGGGGGGGCGTCCCTCAGTACACACCACTAAACCAGGTCCCATTAATCCCAGTTCTGCCAACGCCCGACTTTCGTGCTCTGTTCTGTCATGTAATGCTCGGTCTCATGCTATGTCATGCTGTGCTCCGTCGCGCGCCGTGCTGTTCAGTCATGGCCCGATCGTCGAAGGGGCGCGGCTGGCGGGACACTCGGGGGTCATTCGGTGGACCTGGGGAACTCGCGGCCTCGGTATGCAGGGTGGGCCGGTCGGAAGGCTTGTTCTCAAAATCTATTGACCCCATTTCGTCGTGTGGGGAACATGCCAGGTGCGTTCTGCCATGCCTTGCTCTGGTATGCCGTGTGTTGCTATGTCATGCTTTGTTATGTCATACTCTGTCCTCGGTCATGTTCTGTCATACTGTGTTATATTATGCACTGTTCTGCTCAGTTTTGTCATGCTCGTCGAAGGCGCGGGTGGCCGGATGTTCCAGGGACAGTCGGTAGACCTAGGAATCTGGCGGCCACGGTATGCAGGGGGGGAGGTCGGCTGTTTTGTTATATATATATATATGCGTATATATGTATATACACATGTATATATATATATATGTATGTACACATCCATCCATCTATCCATCCATCCATCCATCCATACATACATACATACATACATACATACACACACACATACATACATACATACATACATACATACATACATACATACATACATACATACATACATACATACGTACGTACGTACGTACGTACGTACGTACGTACATAGATACATACATACATACATACATACATACATACATACATACATACATACATACATACATAATGTACATATCTATGTTTACATACATATAGAGAGATATACAGCTATATCGGAGTATGCCTCGGGCGGGCCCAGAAGCAGGACCCCGGGTACACATGACCGAATGGGGGCTCCAGGGGTCCGGTCGGGAGGGCCCAAGTCGCCTCCTGGTCGTACGGAGAATCCACATATTGGTATAACAGTCTACCAGACCGGGTCAAGCACATACCGAAACCACCGAAGATGCTCTCTGAACGGCCTCGGAAGGCTTCCAGGCTGCGCCAGGACTTCAGTGGGCGCTGGAGGCCCCAGACGAGGACCCAGAGAGGCAAGAATTATATATTCTCTATGGTTTGTCCATTTTTTCAGTGCCCTCCTTTTGTCGACATCATCACACTCCACGACGGTCCACGAAGCCTCCGACGCCACCTCAGCACGCGCCCAGCGGCCCCCAGAACGACCCCGGGACGGCCTAGCAGGGCTCCATGACGCCCCCAGGGTCACCCGAGACGGCCCATGAGGCTTATGTCGGGCGTGTCCCCCCCCAACAGAGGGATTTTGAAGGAAAAATCAAACAATCTTCAAAATACCCCAAAGAGGTCCAAAAATATTCAAAAAATAGTGCCCAGATTATTTTTGGATTGATTTGTTCTAGCTTTTTGGGTGTATTTCAAATTTTTCGTCGAAGCCCGCCCTGTAGGGGGACAGGCCCGACTTAACATGGGGCCCTCAAGACGGCCCCAAGATGGCCTCCCGAGGGAGACCGCGAAGCGAACTTTCCAATATTTCGCCTCGGGGAGCTCCCCATGCAGAGGCCTCCGACAGGCGCCAGGCCGTCCCCTCTGGGCAGGCTCCAGAGGGCGCCCGGGGCCCCAGCCGAGCGGGCCGAGAAACAAAAAGCATTGCCTTCGCTCGGGTTCTTTTCCATGTGTTCGGTACCACCTCGCTCTCCCCATCCTTGACACTCCACGACGGCCCACCAGGCCTCCGACACCGCCTCTGGACGGGCCCTGCGCACCCCCAGAAGGCCCCGGAACAGCCCAGCCGGGTCCCATGATGCCCCCTAGGGCGCCCACGAGGCTCTCAAGACGGCTCCGAAATGACTTCCCAAGGAACGGCATGGACAGAAATGTCTCCGCCTCGTCAAGCCCCCTTCGAGAAGGCGCCAGGACCGCCTCGGGCAGACTCCAGCGGGCACCCGAGGCCCCAGACGAGTGCCCCGAGAAGCAAAAACAATTGATTTGACTTGGGTTTTTCAGTGCCTTCGGGCTCCTCAACTGTTCATGCCTCGGATACGATGCTCCAGGACGGCCCCGGAGGCCTCCAACACCACCTCAGCGACGGGCTCAGGAGGACCCCAGGACGGTCTATCAGAGCTCCTTGGCGGCCCCAGGGACGCCCGAGACGACCTCGGAGGCCCCAGATGCGGCTTCAAGAAAGCCTCCAGAGGGGGAACATGGACCGACATTTCGAGTCTTTCGCCCCCAGAGTCGGGTCGGGCGAAAGGGGGGGATAGCAAAGGGGGGGTTTGAGAATCAGCTCACGTAGCTGATTTTCCCGGCGCCTCCGGGCGCCGGAGGCGGCTATGTATCGAGGAAGGAGCCCCTCGGTGAGGCCGAAACCAGCTGCGTGCAGCAAATTTTGTAACCCTCCCTTTCCCAATCCCTCCCTTTCGCCCGGCCTGACAGAGGCCTCCACGGGGCCCCGAGAAGACCGCGAGAGGCCCCCACGGCGCTCACTCAGAAAAAGGCCCCTTATGGGGTCCCCGCCCGGCCTCCGCCGCCTCCCACACCGAGTTAACAAGCCCCGGCCCCAGGAGGCCACACGGCGGCCCCCATGCGGCCTCACACCAGCATGTTCCCGGAGGGCCTTTTCGGGAACATGGTCGCCCCCGCCACTCCAGCACAGAGGTCGGCGCCGCGGCCGCCGCCGTCGTCGTCGTCGTCGTCGCCGACGTCGTCGTCATCGTCGTCGTCGCCGTCGTCGTCGTCATCGTCGTCGTCGTCTTCGTCGTCGCCGCCGCCGTCGTCGTCGTCGTCGTCGTCGTCGTCGTCGTCGTCGTCGACGTCGTCGCCGTCGTCGTCGTCCCCCCCATCCCATCTGGGTGGGGGGTGGATGGTTGGGCCCAAGGTCTGTTGACAACGACTGCACAGCCGGCTAGAATTTAAGCGCGCGTAGCGCGCACGTGGTTCTAGTGTATATATACATATATCTATATATACACACGCACGTATGTATATACAAGACTGCAGTGGCGCTTCGAGCCATTCACCTTGTTCCTTGTAGTTTTATATGCAGGCGGCGTGCGTGCGCGTGGACATGAGGCGGGCCCCGGGCGGGCCACCGCCAACTCGGAATGGGTGAGGACTCCTACGCAGGAGCGACGGGACAACACCACCTGAGTCCAGCTCATGGCGTTTTTGGGCTCAGAGGCGCGAATACGTCTGAGGCGAGTGGTTGGTCTAGCACGAAGCAAGGCATCCTTCTCCTCTTTCTCCTCCTCCCTCTTTTCCTCCTCGCCATTCTACTCCTCATCATCATCCTCTTTCTCCTCTCTCCCCCTCATCCTCTACTTCCTCCTCCTCGCTCTCCTCCTCCTCCTCCTTCTCAACCTCCTCCTCCTCCTCTTCCTCCACTTCCTGTTCGTCCTCTGTCTGCATCTTCCCCATTATCCTTGTCCTTCTCTCCTTCCTCGTCGTCCTCTTCTTCTTCCTCCTCCTCCTCCTCCTCCTCCTCCTCCTCCTCGTCCTCCTCCTCCTCTTTCTTCCCTCCTCCTTCTCCCCAATGTGTCTCGCGCTTTCGCTTCCAATCGTCTCGTGCGGCCTCAGGAGGGCCTCGCAGAGCTTCAAAACAGATCCCAGAGAGGCCCAAGGCTGGCCCAAGAGGGCCTCAGTAGCCATTTTGGCTCAAGCCGCTGGCCCTAGGACCGCACACGCATTGGACCGCACAAACCCTCTTTTCCAGATCGGATTTACACCAACTGCATCTCGCGACCTCCGCGCACGTCTTCGGCACGCTCCGCAGCGATGCCTGGGCATGGCGTGTGTGTGTGTGCGTGTGTGTGCGTGGTGTGTGTGTGTGTGTGTGTGCGTGTGTGTGCGTGTGTGTGTGTGTGTTTGTGTGTGTGTTTGTGTGTGTGTGTGCGTGTGCGTGTGCGTGTGCGTGTGCGTGCGCGTGTGCGTGTGCGTGCGCGTGCGCGTGTGTGTGCGCGTGTGTGCGTGTGTGTGTGTGTGCGCGTGTGTGTGTGTGTGTGTGTGTGTGCGTGCGTGCGTGCGTGCGTGCGTGCGTGCGTGCGTGCGTGCGTGCGTGCGTGCGTGCGTGCGTGTGTGTGGCTCTGCTCCTCCTCGCCCCCTATCCACAGGCGCTGGCCCAAGGACCGCACACGCGCCCTGGGGCGAAAACATGCTCTATTCCAGATAGGATCTACACGTACTACACCAGACAGGAACTACAGCTCGCGACTTTCGCGCACGTCTTTGGCGCGCTCCGCAGCGATGCCTGGGCATCCGGCCGTGCACGGCGCGCGGGGAGCGACCGCGGGGGAGGCCTCGGAGGCCAGCGCGGGCCCTCGGCCCCGCGCGGCGGGCCCGGGCGAGGCGCTGCGCCTGGCCTCCACGGAGCCCCTGGTGGAGCACTGCGCCGAGGTCCCCTGGGAGGCACCAGTGAACTTGGCGCTCGCGGCGCCGAGCAGAGCCGTGAGGATGGGCGGGGCGTTCTCGTTCATGTGCGCCCTGAGGATGGATGGCATCGGCAGCTGGAGCCGCGTGTTCGACTTCTCCCTCGTAGCCGACGAGGACAGCATCACGGCCGGGGCCGTCGGGCTGACGCGCGACCTGCATTTCACAGTCTTCCGGGGGAAGAAGCCGTTCAGCGTGACCGTGAGCAATTTCTTCGAGCTCGGAGAAGAGGTTACCATGCTGTGCACGGTCTCGCCCTCGGGGCACATGCGGGTCTTCAAGGACGGTGCGCTCGTAGGGGAGAACGCAGAGGGCATGGCTCCTCTGCGACAGGACAGGCCGCGCATGATCGTGGGCGGCCACTACATGTACACCGACCAGGCCTTCCACGGAAGCATTAGAGACGTGAAGGTGTGGAACCTAGAGTTGGAGTGGCCAATGCTGGGGAATGCCGGATCATCGCTCGTGCCGAAGGAGGGCGGGTGGTTTCCCGACGACGTTGATACCGTGCTCCTCCCCACACGCAAAGGCAAGGATGTGTCGCTCGTGGGCCTCGTGGAGTCCTTCGATGGCGAGTCCACCGATGCTGACTCCCTCGATGTCGAGTCCCTCGTTTCCGACACTGGTGGAGTGTTCAGTTGCGCGCGCCCCAGCAGGGCAGGCATGCGTTCGCGTACGTAAGCGCCTTCGCCCTGCTCCGACGCATCTGGAAAGAGAGTGAGAGCCAGCAGCGGGGGCAGTCGCACTGCGCGCGTGCTTGCCGCCTGCGCCATGTTTTGAGCCGCATGCTAGCATTTGGGGGTGCCCCGAAGCTTCATCTCACGCGCTTTATGCCGCTGCCTTTTCTCAGGGCAGTGTGAGGATGTGTTTGACGCGCCGTCTCCACAGGCGGCCGCCTCCGTGCATCTTCTGGATCCGCCGGGTCGCACATGTCCTGAATTATGCGCAACGGCTGGATCAATCGGCTCGTTTTTTTCCATCGACCTCGATGGGGCAGACATTTACTAGAGTGGCCCGTGGTCGCGAAGGCATTGCCTGGATGCTGCCACACACGTATGGGGCAGGCACGGTCGTGCTTTTTTTTTGTTCCAGAAAGGGCGGGAGCCCAGGGTTCTCTTTTAGCTGTTCACCCCTGGTTTCGACGGCTCTATGAAACGTTGCCATGCCTTACATTCTATATTCCTTTCTGGGTTCGTGGGTCGATCATGTTGAATGTTTACGTCAAGCATCTAGGGCATTCTGGGTTTTCAGTCGGAGGGTTGTTAGGAGAAGATGATCCTACGGAGGCAGCGATGCCTTCGGAGGCATGCGTCCACCACCCTTCCCTGATGCAGATCTCGTCCCAGACGGGTCAGAGCGCGCCTCTCTGCCCCGCAGCGGCCGCTGCGTCCGGCGGCTCCGTCGGTTGGGTAGGCCATCCCTGTGGGGACTGCGGGGCCAGCTGTCGCACCTGACGCCTGTGCGCAGCGTTTGGCCCTTGTGGCAGGACAGCGCGGCGACGGGGGCCCAGCTGTGGCTTCAGTTGCAGCAGCAGGCCTCGCGTGAGGGCGCCTCATCACTTCGACAGCTGCTCCGAAGCGGCCACTGCGTCTGGCGGCTCCGTCGGCTGGGTAGGCACTGCGGGGCCAGCTGTCACATCACTCCGGAGATGAAAAAGGGAGGAGGAGGAGGAGGAGGATGGCCAGGGAAGGCAACAGTCCAACAGGGCCTGCAGAATCGGCCTTCTCGCTTTTTTCGCTTCTGGATGATTCGAAGGGCGTCAAGGTGACCCCAGGATTGCCCCAGGGAGGCGCAAGCCGAGGCCCACAGAGGCCCGAGGCTGGCCGAAGAGGGCCCAAAGAAATGAACATCCATAACAAAAACCATTGGACAATGAATGTTTTTGGTTGTCTCGCCTTGTCGCTTCCGATTGGCTCTTGACCTTTCCTGGAAGCATCAAGATAAGCCCATGACGGCTCCAAATGAGTCCCCAGAGGAACCCGAAGGAGGGCACATAATGGCCCTACAGCCCGGAGGTTCGAAAATCAATGAAAAGCCAATGGGGAAAGCCATGTGTTCGCTCTTCTCGCCTTTTCGCTTCTGGTTTGCTCGAGAGGCGTCAAGATAGCCCGAGGATGTCTCCAGAGAGGCGCAAGCCGAGGCCCACAGAGGCCAAAGGCCGGCTGAAAAAGGAAAACCCATTGAAAAAAACAAAGTTGGCCTTTTTCGCCTTTTCGCTTACTGTCCGCTCTTGAGGCGTCAAGATTGCCCCAGGACGGCTCCGAGCGAGTCCCCAGACGAGCCCCAAAGAGGTCCAAGGCTGGCCCAAGAGGGCCCAAATAATTGAAAATCCACGAAAACCCTTGGAACAACAAAAATCAACGTTTTTGGCCTTCTCGCCTTTTTCGCAGACGATCAGCTCTTGAGACGTCGAGATAGCTCCAGGAGGGCTCCAAATGACTCCCCAGACGAGCCCCAAAGAGGCCCAAGGGAAGCGCAACAGGGCCCGGAGAGTCGAACATCAGAGAAAACCCACATGAACAAAAAAAAAACAATGGTTTCGGCCTTCTCGCTTTTTTGCTTCCAGTTGGCTCGGGGGGCGTCAAGATGACCCCAGGATGGCCGCAGAGAGGCGCAAGACAGGCCCGAAGATAATCGAAATTCGTTTGGGGGGGGGGCGCGGGGGGGGGGCTCCCCAACCTTATAACAAAAATACCTATACGACCACCCTTCGGGTGATAAGGAGGTGAGGGGGGGGGGAGGGACCAACGTCGCACTCGATCCACTCTCGATATCACTATCGATCTCACTATCGATCTCACATTCGGTCTCACTATCGATCTCACTATCGATCTCCCATTCGGTCTCACTATCGATTTCCCTATCGATCTCACATTCGGTCTCACTATCGATTTCACTATCGATCTCACTATCGATCTCACAATCGATCTCACATTCGGTCTCACTATCGATCTCATTATCGATATCACAATCGATCTCACAATCGATCTCACTATCGGTCTCACTATCGATTTCACTATCGATCTCACATTCGGTCTCACTATCGATCTCACTATCGATTTCACTACAGATCTCACCATCGATCTCACATTCGGTCTCACTATCGATCTCACTATCGATCTCACTATCGATCTCACTATCGATCTCACATTCGGTCTCACAATCGATCTCATTATCGATATCACAATCGATCTCACAATCGATCTCACTATCGATCTCACAATCGATCTCACAATCAATCTCTCTTTCGGTCTCACTATCGATTTCACTATCGATATCACAATCGATCTCACAATTGATCTCACATTCGGTCTCACTATCGATATCACATTCGGTCTCTCTATCGATATCATCATCATCATCATCATCATCATCATTTTCATCATCATCATCATCATCATCAGCACCATCATCATCATCAACAACATCAACAACATCATCATCATCGGGACACCGGCGGGACACCGGCGGGACACCGCGCGCCACTTGCCGCCCGGTGGAGAATCATTTGGTCCGGCCGCGCCTCAGCCACAGAGGACACCACCGGGACACCGGCGGGACACCGCGCGCCACCGGCCGCCCGGTGGAGAATCATTTGGTCCGGCCGCGCCTCAGCCACAGGAGACTTTCCTATCGCCCGCCCACGCAGCTTCGCCTCGCCCGCACGCACGGCACGCACGAACACGAAACCGAAATCGATTTCCCGGTAGGGGGGCTCTCCGTTCCACTTCGATCTCACCCCCTCACCTCCGATATAATAAGAGTGCATAATCTGACGGCCCCTGCTTGCCAGGTGGTGAACGACTAATGCGGTGGGAACGCACGGATTTCACATGCAACATTTTCTCATGGCTCAGAGACGACTTGCTAGAATGTTCGCCCTGGATTCTCGGAGTGCGCGAGATCAGTGGCATCTGTCCCAGTCATCTCCACATAATGGTTTCTCACCTATGGCCGAAACCCGTTAGGGTTTTCCGTCCCGTCGGTGTTTTTGCGGTGCCCCACCGTGTTTGGGCGAAGTTGAGATGACCTTCGGCCGCGAAATGGGAAGTCAATCATCCCCGCCCCGGGTTTGCCGCCTGCGAATTCACGGGGGTTGTGGACACTATCTGGCATCAGGCCTTCCAGTCGGAGAGAGGCATCGTAGTTAGACAGTGAGCTTGCACGCTCCTATGGGATTCCCACGAACACTGTGCGGGGTTGTGCATTCCTCAGGTTGTGGCCAGATGTGCGAACCATATGTTCCACTTTGGCGTCGGGCGACTTGCCTGTTATGTCTGTGGGGCCCATCGGTGCGTTTCTCTCCAGAGAGTCCTCACGCTTGTTTTTGTTATTCCGTTCGCTCGGGGGTGGCCGCGGGACGCTCTTTGGCGACGGCCAAACTCACAGGACGGCGTCCATAGTATTGCTTGGGTCCCGTGCCTGCGCTACAGCTTCAACGCCGACGATCACGGGCTCCGCATTGTGGGGGACTGCCTTTCGGTCAAGGAAGGCATCATTCGAGGGAACGGGCAGCTTCACCGCGCGACGTTTGAAGAAATTGGTGCCGACTTCGCGGAGGACAAGGCTTAAGTCGGGCCCGTCCCTCTACAGGGGGAATCTTCAACAATAGTCAAAACATAGTCGGGTGACCCTTTTTTGTATTTTTGGGCATCGTTTGAGTATTTTTTGATTATTTGTTTCATCCAAAATCCCCCTGTAGGGGGACAGGCAAGACTTAAGACAAGACAGGCTTGCAACCTCTGCCTTGACATCCACACGAAGTTTGGAGCGTCAATCACTGGCACGTAAGCGCTGTCGTTGCCAAATCAGGCGCGGATGGCACTGTGGGACGACCTCCCCGTCACCGAGGAATGGAATCTAAAACTGGCCAAAGACAGGGAGAGGCTGTCCTCGAGGGAATTCCGAAGAACGTCCTCTCTGCGGTGGCCCGCGCCGGTTTTCCCCATCCTGGAGACGAGCGCCATCCCCCGATGGCCGAAGGGCCCTAGCAGGTCACGCGGCATGTTGAATCTCCGTCAGATACCGTGGACATCGGCGTGAAGGTTTTTGATCGATGGCCGTTGCACCGCCCGTCGGATTGAATGGGGAGCGCCAGCGAGCTGCGTGGACTTGCGCAGTGTGCTCAAGGCCGATCTCGCGCATGCGAGGTGACATGCCCTAGTCGCCCCACTGCCCCAGTCGCCTCGGAGTGCAGAGTTGCGCGCCAGCACGGGCAGTCGCGTGCCTCCCCGCTCCCAGCGACTGCGTCTCCGAGTACTTCGGTGCCGCGCTGCAGATTGCTGGCCCGAAGGCAGTGCGGGTACGAAACCCGAGGGCACCAACCGCCAGCGACGGCGAGTCGCAGCAGGCAAAGCACGCGGGACCTGGGAACGTCGGCAGCGAGTCGGTTGTTCGACGCCCGGTGCCGCTCAGGCGCTGCTAAGACGAAGCAGCGCAGGTGCAGGCAGTGCGGAGGCCTCTGTGCAGGCTCTGCAAGGGCGCAAGTTCTGAACGAGGAAGAATTGGAGCGAGGAGGAGCGTTTTTTGTTGTGTGCACAGGCAGTCGTGTGGTGGACACTGTTGCAAAGGCTGCCGCGGCTTCACACCCAGAAGCTGACTATGAGGTGCGCCAGCGCACTGACATGAGTATCAGCTATGTTCGGTTTTCTGCACCTTGGCCATGAAGTTACTGGGCCGCTTCCCTCCTTCTGAAGGAACACGGGGAAGTCACACACACACACACACCCCTCACAACCCGAAGCGTGCAAGGAGTAGGGGGCTTTGCACGTTCTGGTGGATAGCTCGAGGTTAGAGATGTACAGACTGTTGCAAGCTGGGCAGAGGCTCGGCGCATCCAGAGCGAGCCCCCACCTCAAGCTGCAGCGGCCAGCCCAGGAATGTACATCCAAACGACGTCGCTGATCTGGGGCGTTGCATCGTTGCCCTTGCATGTGACGACGGCAGCTCTTTTTTATTCGCGTTTATTTGGTTTCCGTTGTCTCGGTGGGCGGTGTTCTCTGAAGCGATACGTATAATCAGCGCTGCACGGGAGTGGTGCAGCCACGCCAGAAGACGTAGTGGACCAACATATTGAGGGACGGCAAGGGTCCCGACCCACAGAAGATTGTTGTGCGACTTTGCTCAGGGGGCATTCTCAGAGCTGGAAGCTCCGAGTCCTTGCCCACTGTGCCCGCCAGAGCAGCCTCAGTATCGCCGCCATCGTCGGACGAGGGCCTCCGAGTCGAGGCAAGATGGGGCCGCGTTGGCTCGCACAGCCCAGCTCCATGAGGTGTCCGCCGCCCTTCGTCGCGAAGAACGATTTCACAGTGTGGCTCTCGCCTTAGCGCCGCGTACATTCGTTTGGAAAGTGTGCACACCAGTTTGAAGGATTCGCATGGTCGACCTCGCAAGAACGGCGTTCGTAGGATATTTAACATGGTCAGGGCGCAAGAGCCACGCTGATTCGCGGTGTTTGAGTCCAAGAAATTGTGTTCAGGAGCGGTTTAGGATTGTCAAGACGCAATTGCCACGTTGATTCGCGACGCTTCCGTCCCAGGAATTGCGTTCTGGCACGATTGAGGATTGCCAGGAAGCAACAGCCACGTGGATTCGCGACGCTGAAATCCCAGGAATGGTGTTTTGGCACGGTGGCCCTTCTTCATCACTCTCGGAATGATCGGGGGGCGGGCGGAGTCGGAGTCGGGATCAGACCAGCGTCTACGCCTGCAGCAAGCCCCTCTTTCGCTGCAGAAGGGCCTGCCATTACAACCGTCCCAGCTCACTCAGCCTGAACTGCAAGGTTCACGTATCGCCGGAGCCGCGAGTGCACCAACGGCCTCCTCCTCTCCCTCCTCCCCCACTTTTCGTCGTCGTCGCGTCGGCGTCGGCGTCGTCGTCGTTCGACCGACCGACCGTCCGTCCGTCCGTCCGTCCGTCCGTCCGTCCGTCCGTCCGTCCGTCGTCGTCGTCGTCGTCGTCGTCGTCGTCGGCGTCGCTCGGCCGCGGCGGCGCTCCAGCGGGGCGCGGGGCGTTTCCGCGCCAGCGCGGGGCGGCCTCCGCGGGCGGCGGCGTGCGGGCGCTCGTCGCTGCGGGCGGCGGAGGCCCCTCGTGGGGGGGGCGCCGGCGGAGTTGGGGAGGCCCCTCGTGGGGAGGGCGCAGGCCTGACACCTCGAGGGGGAGGGGGAGGGGGAGGGGGCGGGGGAGGGGGAGGGGGGAGGGGGAGGAGGAGGAGGAGGAGGAGGGGGGGAGGAGGAGGAGGAGGAGGGGAGGGGGAGGGGGAGGGGGGGAGGAGGAGGAGGAGGAGGAGGAGGAGGAGGAGGAGGAGGAGGAGGAGTCTGGGTCCGTTTACTCCCCGACTCCGCTGTGCCTCCCAGGAGCCCACGAACGTGGCGACAGTTGCGCAGTTCCCAGCCCCCTAGGGAGCTGCGAGGCTTGGTCTGGACCCCTTTACTCCCCAACTGTGCTCCCCAGGAGCCCACGAAGGTGGCGACATGTGCACAGTCCGCAACCCCTCAATCTACTCTGGATCCGTTCACGCCCCGACCCCGCCGTGCCCACGAACGTGGCGAGAGTTGCGCAGTTCGCAGTCATCCAAGGAGCTGCGAGGTCTAGTCGAGTCTGGATCCGTTTTTGCCCCGACCCCGCCGCGCCTCCCAGGAGCCCACGAAGGTGGCGACATGTTGTGCACTTCGTAGCCACCCCTGGAGCTGCGAGGTCTAGTCTGGGTCCGTTTACTCCCTGACTCCGCCGGGCCTCCTGGGAGCCCACGAAAGTGGCGACGGTTGCACAGTTCTTAGCCTTCCAGGGAGTCTCCCACCCAGGGAGCAGCGCAGGAGGAGGGGGGAGAAAAGGATGAAACGCGACCGCAGTGCTATATTCAAAACGAGAGCCCAAGTCAGACGGCGGCGTTTTCTGACAGATGGCGTGTGCGCCAGTCGGGACGGTAGTACTCTGCGTGCGTTTCCAATGTTGTTGTTTGGATTTATTGTTGCTGGGAAGGCCTTCCAGGACGTTTGACTTTGGCGCACCGTCGTCGTATCGGGGATTTGCCGAATCGCTGAACTATGATGCTCTTCTACTATGATCGCTAGTGTTTGACACAATGATGCGACGTTTGCATGTCCGGTATTTCTTCTTAGAAATTCAATGCCGGGGGGATGTTTCCGTAGACAGTTGCAGTTGTGGCGCCGCGCAATGTCCGTAGATTCGTGAGTTGCGATGAGTAGGATCAGGATGAGCAGGAGGAGGGGGGGGTGTTGATGATGATGATGAGGAGGAGGAGGAGGAAGAGGAGGGATGAGGATGGACATGTAGAAGATGGAAGTACATGCAGGAGGAAAGTCGCCGCGGTGGATAGCTCTCGGGAGCAGGGTATTCGAATGTATTTTGTTGTATGACTGGCGTTTGCTGAGGCCTTTGAGGTCGACAGATGTCTTCGGAGATCTTCGGACGTTCTCAGAAATGGTCGGCCGTTCTCAGAAAATGGTCGGCCGTTCTCAGAACACCGGAGGACGTCTTCTGAGGACCGTCCAAAACCTTGCCACTATTCGCGTTATACCGATGAGAGGAGGAGGGAGGACCTCCTCCTCTCATCGTTCTCCTCCTGCTCCTCCTCCTCCTCCTCTTCCCCCTCCAGATCCCCGTCCTCCTCATCATCCTCCTCCTCGCCCTTCTCCTCCTCCTCCTCCTCCTCCTCCTCCTCCTCACCCCTCCTGCCTCCAGTGAGTGCGCTCCGAAGTGCGTCCCAGAAGAACCGCCCCAACATGCAGGTCCCACGACGCCCCAGCCTCCAGAGGCCCGAAGAAACCATTCGAAAGGGCCCAGGGAGCCACACGCAGCATTCGAAACATGCCGCAGCTTCTTGCCTCGGCGACGCGAGGAGACTGAGTACATCAACCCGGCCCCGCGGCACGCACCCCGCAGGGTTCAGCGCCGACGACCCGAAGGTTTGGTTCTGCGCTCGAGTCTTCCTGCGCGAGCCTCGAAGGGTTCAGCGCCGATGCATCGAGGGTCACGAGCCCCGAGTAGTTCTGCGCTCGAGGCTTCCCTGGCGCAAGCCCCGAAGGGTTCCGCGCCAGTGGCGCGAGCCCCGAAGGGTTCAGCGCCGGTGAAGCTAGTAGCACGAGCCCCAAAGGTTTCTGTGCTCGAGGCTTCCCTGGCACAAGCCCCGAAGGGTCCCGCGCCAGTGGCACGGACCCGAAAGGTTCATCGCCGGTGAAGCTGTGGGCACGAGACCCGAAGGGTTCTTCGCTCGAAGCTTTCTTGACGCGAGCCCCGAATGGTTCAGCGCCGGTGGCACGAGCCCCGAAGGGTTCAGCGCCAGGAGAGAGTGGTGGAAGACGAGTGGGAACAGGATGGATGAATCGAAGGAGGATGCGCAGAAAGGGTGTAAATATGGTAAAGATGCAACAGATCTGAGGATGAATGCGATTCAAAATGTGATGTACCCCCCCCGGGTGGGGCCCAGGACATCGTTTCTCAGGCGGTGGACAGGGATACGCATTCGCCTTACAATGTTGATGTCGAGGTGGGGAACCTCTCATACATAGTTTTTTTCTGACTTTTGCGCGGATTTCTTGGATCGGCGTTGGGCCCCTGTTTTGTTTTTTGTTGCTCTGTTATTATGGCCACAACCCTGCACCCCTTACTGGCACCGAGATCCGAACTCTACACTCGCCAATCAAATATTCAATCAAGTCGACAGGCGGCGGAGGTAGGTCTCGGAATTCGCCGAACACGTGGCGAAAACCTGACACTTGACAGGATGATGAGGGTCCGGTCGCCACCCTGTTGACCCCTCGTCCCCCGCGCCCCCCCCACTTCGAAAACGCGGGGTCGCAGCACGAGTCGTCGGCCGCCCGGCAGGCCTGAATTGAGATCCGGCGACCCGCCGGCCAAATCCCTCAGCATGGATAGGGGAGCAAAAAGTGGCATAAACATAAGAACTCGGGCGACCCTTCGGCGTGTGAGACGTTGTTCCGTTTGAATCGTCGTCGACGTCGTCAGTCCCAGGGAAATTGACATCAACATCAATGACGCCGTGTCTGCACGACACATCGGCTGAAGAGGTGCCGCCTGCTGGAGGCGCAAGTCCAGACCAGGGCGCAAACATCAAGGACGGCTCAGGAAAAAGCGTGCTGGCTAGCGACTGTCTTAGGGGAACAAAAAGTGACGTAAACATAAAAGTTCGGAGGTCCGCCCGGATTTCTCGGATCGGCGCTGGACCCCCCTCCCTGGCGCGCTCCGCGCGCCAGGGGCGGCCCCAGCGCGGATCCGAGAATTCCGCGCGGACCTCCGAGCTTTTATGTTTACGTCACGTTTTGTTCCCCTACCGCCGGCCAAGCCCATCAGCATGGGATCGGGGGCAGTGCCGCCTGCTCGAGTGCGCGCACCCTCGGGGGCCACGCGCCGTCCCGGCCGGCGTAGCTCTCCATGCGTGCTTCGGGTGCCCAGGGCCGGAGTTGCCCAGGGCCGGAATTGTCTGGATAGCACGGGCGGCCGACCTTTTCCCGAATCATCGGGGTCGGGTTAAGTCGGGCCTGTCCCTCTACAGGAGGACAATTCAAACATAGTAGTAAAACAAGTTGTGTGCAATGTTTCTGAGTTTTTTTTAACCATGTATGACATTTCTTTGAGTAGTCTTGATTGTTCGTCCAGGAGGACGTGCACGACCTAAGGGTTGGGGGTGATCAGAGGTTAATCTTGGTTCGTGAGGGGGGCCAAGCCAGAGTTACCCCAGTTTGGTCCAGTTACCGCGGATAGCTTTGTAGGTCTTCAGTTTTCCTCCCCCCACTTGTATCGTGAGGGGGGCCACGAGCTCAGAGTTACTTTTCCTCCTGCTTTGTTACCGCGGATAGCTTTGCTTAGGTCTTGTCCTCCTCCATCTCCTGTCCTCCTCCTCCTCCTCCTCCTCCTCCTCCTCCTCCTCCTCCTCCTCCCCCTTCTCCTCCTCTTTCTCCTCCTCCTCTTCCTCGTCCACGTCCTGTTTCTCGTCGCGGTCGTTGTCGTCATCGTCGTCGTCGTTGTCGTCGTCGCGGCGTAGATTTTTTTCCCTCTATTGCTGGGCGGGCGGGAAGATGTAACGGGATTTCTTCTGCCAGGGAGATAGTCCAGTGTGGGGTACCCTACACGCGAGAGGATTTAGGAGCATCTTATGCGGATTGCAATCGGAATCAGTTGTCGTGGTCGAATTGTCGTCGTGGTTATAATCGTGATTGTAGTCGCGATTGAAGTCGTCATCGTGGTCGCGGTTGTAGTCGTAAACGTAGTCGCGATCGTAGTCGTAATCGTTTTCGTCGTCGCGGCGGATATTATGTTTCCTCTGTTGCTGGGCGGCGGGATAGTGTTGGGGAGTCCTGTCTCCCAGGGAGGAATGTTGTCTGGGCTACCATGCGCGAGAGAGTATGTTCGAGCACGTTTGTAGAAGGATTGCAATATAGATTGACACTTTCTTCGTTGAAAGCGTTGCTCACAATACATTCCTTCATCTCCTCGTCGTCGTCGTCGTGGTTGTTGTTGTTGTTGGTGGTGTTGTTGTTGTTGTTGTTGCTGTTGCTGCTGTTGCTGCTGCTGTTGTTGTTGTTGTTGTTGTTGATGTTGTTGGTGTTGTTAGTGTTGTTGTTGTTGTTGTTGTTGTTGGTGTTGTTGGTGTTGTTGTTGTTGTTGTTGTTGTTGTTGTTGCTGCTGCTGCTGCTGCTGATGTTGTTGTTGTCGTCGTGGTTGTTGTTGTTGTTGTTGGTGGTGGTGGTGGTGTTGGTGTTGGTGTTGTTGTTGCTGTTGCTGTTGCTGTTGCTGTTGCTGTTGCTGTTGCTGTTGCTGTTGTTGTTGTTGTTGCTGTTGTTGCTGTTGAACATTATTCCTTCTAAAGAATTATTATTGTTGGGACCCCTGGTGCGCGACCTCTGCGCCGCGCCTAGGCCGCAGCTACATTTTCATCATTTTTTCGCGAAAGCTTCAGAAAAGTGGATGAGCTCCGGATCCGGTTTTTTGTTGACGCTCGTTTTCCCTTGCAAAAAACAATAGAAAATGAAAATTCTTGTTTTTACTTGATCAAATTGCAAGAATCCCTTGCAAAAAATAAGGTAAAGTGGACATTCGTGCGCGCAAGA
>CAUYUJ010014316.1:1127107-1137107 GCA_963575745.1 Prorocentrum cordatum
TCCGCCTCCTCCTCCCTTCTTCTCCTCCTTCCTCCTCCCTATTTCTCCTAATCCTCATTTCTCCTCCTCACTCCTGCTCCATTCCTTCTCCTTAGAACTAACTCCAGTCTGTTGCACCCCGAGGCAGGTCGAAACGGCGGGCCGGGTGTTTCGCTTGAGATGTCTTTACCATCTACGACCTTGAAGCTGAAACGTTGATCACAGTTTCACAGATGGAGGGCGGGTGGTTTTCAAAAGATGACTGTCGCCGTAGCGCCGCGCACATTCGTGCTAAACATGTTCCAGGGTTTCACAGATTCCCTAGCTCAGAAAGACCAAAACACACCAGTTTCGTTGATTCACATCGTTGAAATCCCAGGAATGGTTTTCTGGCGCGATTCAGGATCGTCGAGACACAACAGGCATTCGGCCCTTCTGAGAAGGTTTCTAAGCCTTCTCCGAAGACAGAGACGTCTTCCCAGAAGGCCGGAGGGCTTCTGAGAAGTCCCGCCGTCTTCTGAGAAGGTTTGCCCTCTCTCATTTCTCCCTGGGCTCGCCGCCAAGTTCCGGCTGGCCCGATCCGATTCGATTGTGATAGTCTGGAGATCCGACGTGGTCCGATGTTTGACGTGGAGCTGTTGTGCATTCTGGCGGCGGCCGATCCGAGTCGATGTCGGCTCCATGCCGATGCACCCCGATAGGACGCACATTGAAATTCGATCCGATGTCCCGATTCGATGCCATTCTCTACAGGTTGTCGAAGGTTCCCGAACGTTCCCCAAGCAGTTTATCTGCAAGGGTCCTACATTGCTTCTACGGCCTTGTGAGGGATCATGGCCCCTGAGAACGGTGGCTCTCAATCTTGGACGATGTAGATCAGGAAAGTTAAAGCACGCGCACACAGTCGCAAATCATTGTCGATTCCCCCGAACATGCGGGAACACATGGGAAATCGATGGGGGAGAAATCGACAACCCAGCACCTATTGAAAAGTATGGGGAATCTTGGAGTTCGTGTCTATTTAGCTGTGCGTCCCTGGGCCCCAGCAAAGCGGAAGAACAAACAAAAGCATACGCGTGATCTCCCGCAGTACCGCGCGGATTTCTCGGATCGGCGCCAGGCCGTCCTGGCGGCGCCTCAGGCGCCGCCGCGCTCCGCGCGCCAGGGAGGCGGGGGTGTCCAGCGGTCATGCGCTGATCCAGGAGATCTGCGCGGAGCTTCGAACGTCTATATTATTGTTTTTGCGTGTTCCTCCAGCAAGGGTCGAAGAAGCCAAAAACACATAAACATAAACTTTGGGCACTCTTCGCGGACTTCTTGGATCCGCGCTGGACCCCCCTGGCGGGGCCTCCAGCGCCGCCCCTGGCGCGCTCCGCGCGCCAGGGAGGAGAGCCCATTGCGAATCGAAGAAATCCGCGCGGAGCGCCGAAAGTTTATGATTATGTTGTTTTTTCTTCTTCTAGAGGGTGCCTGCGATGCGCTGAGGTAGTCTGGACGCGGGACGGGGTGCATCAGCTGCGCCTCGTCGAGAGCTTTCCAGAGAAGCCGCCAGAGGCCCGGCTCCCTGAGAGGCCTCGTCGAGTCGTCCCTGAGAGGCCGCCAGAGGCCTCGTCGAGTCGTCCTTGAGAGGCCGTCAGGGGCCTCGTCGAGTCGTCCCTGAGAGGCCGCCAGGGGCCCGACTCCTGGGCAGAACACCGCGGTCCTCGAGCTGGCATGGAGGAGGCGTGTCCTGGAGGAGCGATGCCCTGGAGGGTGTTAGCCTTACGTCGGGCCTGTCCCTCTCTCTACAGGAGGAGTCTTCCAACATAGTCAAAACTAGTCTGGGGACGTTTCTTGTTTATTGTTTTGAATCGTTGTTTGATATGTTCGGTGTTTTTCTTTGTATGTTTCGTCCACATCTGTTTATAGGGGGACAAGCTCGACCCAATTTCAGCCTTGCGTGGGGCCCTCCGCGGACAAGGGAGCCGTAACAGACAGGGAAGAATCCAGTCGGCCTGGATTGGTAGGGCGGCCCAGCCAAATCGAGGGTACCCTTGTGTCCTTTGTCTTGTGACCCATGCCTTCTACATTCCTACGGCAACGTGGCCCAAGGGTCTTGTGTCCTCTCTTTAGGCCTTCTAGGTGGGGTTGGGAGTAGATAGGGTTGGAGAATCGCGCCGCATCGCCGATGCATCGCCGATGCTGCTCGATGTGGAGCCCGAGTTGCTTCACGTCGTCGACGTCGCCGATGCACAGACCACGTCGACGATGCATCGCTGGTGCATCGCCGATGCATCGTCGATGTATCGGCGATGCGGCGCGATCTCCCGACCCCGTCTGCTCCGACCCCGTCTAGGAGGCGTCTCCTCCGATCCCGTCTTCTCCGACCAATCACGCCCGACTGTACCTGGTCCCAAGGAGAGCCGCCGCAGAGACTACCAGCGGCGCGCGCACGGGGGTGGCGCGAGGGGGGCGGCGTTGCCAGAAGGCGGGGGAGCTTCCCAGAGGGCGGGGGAGCTCAGGGCGGGCCCGAGCCCAATCCACTTTAGCCGCCTTCCTGCGCCAAGGGCGCCCTCGAGGGAGCGACGTGTTTCGCGCTTCGCGGTTCGGCTCCGATTCCTCCTCATCCTCTTCTTCTCCCCTGGGAGGCGACGCGAGAGCGCGAAGTGATTCGCGCAGCGCGAAGAGCGAAGTTGGGAGCTTTTGCTACTTCATGTGTTGCCTACTTCTTCCGTCCGACGTGTAAGCTAATGCTCCGATAAGCATCATGTGGACCTCTCGATAGTTCACCACGGAGACAAACTTACTGGAGGAAGGGAGGGGGGCTTTCGTTCGATGTCTCGTCCTGGTGGTCTTCGGGGAGAGGATTTCGTAGCCACGGCCGGATATGCCTCGACATCTTGGTTGGATTGCGTCCCCGCGTCCAAGGGGTCGATCCGATGTTGTCGGGAACTCTGTGCGCCTCCATGCAGCCTGATCGTCAGCAAGGGCGCCCTCGAGGGCGCGAAGTTATTCGCGCTTCGCGGTTCGGCTCCGATTCTTCCTCCTCCTCCTCCTCCTCTTCTCCCCTGGGAGGCGGCGCGAGAGCGCGAAGTTATTCGCACTTCGCGCTTCGCGCAGCGCGAAGCGCGAAGTTGGGAGCCCTGGGCCTCTATGCAGCCTGATCGTCAGTGTCGTGATCTCCCCCCCCCTTCTAGACGCCCGACGTCACGAGCCCTGCGCACCGTGGACCCTCGGAGGCCGCATCGTCCCGAGCCGCTGCTCGACGGCACCAGGGACCGCACGGGGCCCCCAGAGCCCGAAGGTTGCCAGCAGCCTCCCGACCGGATGTTCTCCCGACTCGGGAAGGGGGGGGGGCATCCCGCCCCCCCCTCCTCCTCCCTCCTCCTCCTCCTCCTCCTCCTCCTCCTCCTCCTCCTCCCCCTCCTCCTCCTCCTCCACCTCCTCCCCCTCCTCCTCCCCTTCCTTCTCCTCCTCTCCTCCTCCTCCTCCTCCTCCTCCTCCTCCTCCTCCTCCTCCTCTCCCCCCCCCCTCCTTCTCTCCTCCCTCCTCCTCCTTCTCCTCCGCCTCCTCCTCCTCCTCCTCCTGCTCCTCCTCCTCCTCCTCCTCCTCCTCCTCCTCCCTCTCCTCCCTCTCCTCCCCTTCCTCCTCCTCCTCCTCCTCCTCCGCCTGCTCCTCCTACTTCCTCCTCCTCCTCTCTTCCTCCTCTCCTCCTCCTCCTCCTCCTCCTCCTCCTCCTCCTCCTCCTCCTCCTCCTCCTCCCTCTATCGAACGTCGGCTCCGCACCTTTCCAGGGGGTGCGCTCCGTCAGAGGCCTCGAGGCGGACCGGGCCGTGGCCCCCCAAGAGGCCCAGGAGGTGCCGAGGAGCGCCGAGACGCCCCGAGCCTCGACCTTCGGCCCTCGCCCTTCCCTGCACCCCCCCTCCTCCCCTCCCTCCTCCCCCTCCGACCTTCCCCTTCCCTTCCCCCTTCCCTCCTCCCTTCCCCTTCCCTCCTCCCTCCTCCTTCCCTTCCCTCCTCCTTCCCTTCCTCCTCCTCCTCCTTCCCCTTCCCCTCCTCCTTCCCTCCCTCCCTCCTTTTCCCCTTCCCTTCCCCCTTCCCTTCCTCCTCCCCTCCCCTTCCCCTTCCCTTTCCTTCCCCTTTCCCTCCTCCCTCTCCTCCTCCTCCCCCTTCCCTCTCCCCTTCCCCCTTCCCTTCCCTCCCCTCCTCCCTCCTCCCTTCCTCCTGTCCCCCCTCCCTCCCCCACATTTCCAGGCAGCACTCCATGACCCCGATCTTGGCATTGTTGCCCGTGGCATGTTTGTGCATCCAGATCTGTCTCAGGCCCTCGTCATCGTGTGGTTGCTACGATCGTTTCCACCTCACAGGCCTTGCACACGGCCGTCACGGATATGCTTGGATGCAGCCTGGCTCTGTGTAAGGTGTGCTGCACGGTCTCGTCCAGCCAAGCGGTGGCCCTCGAGGTTGGCAAACAGCTCGGCTGTCTTGTTGGCAGAGTGGAAGACTCCACTGTCAATTCTGGGGCGGATTATTCTGCTGGTAAATTCATTCGTTCGTCTGGCAGGGCCAGCAAGCTCAAGTCGAGGATGGCTGCCATGTGCAGGTTGGCCAAGGGGCTCAAGAAACTTTCGGGGGACCTGGGTCGGACAAATCTTCGGGTGTTTTCTGCGGGCCCGGTTGCTGATGTCGACCTGCTGCCCCGTGCTGCTGCCAAGCGGGCGCGCGGTCAGGCGGCAGTGCAGGCGTATTTCGAGGAGTGTGCGACTTGGCTGGAATTCTGCAATTGGAGGAGGTGTGCTTCGTCATATGCAGCTGCAGTTCAACTTTGGGGCGAGGCTGCTGTTCTGGCGGGCGTGCAGCCCTCTTGCTGGTGGCTCCTACGGTGCCAAGATTGTTGGCGTGTCGGATCACGATGTACTTTTGATGAGGAGGCAAGCTTTCTCGACGGTTCGGCCTTTTCCGCACAGCACAGTCTCGCAGTCTGACCGCCTGCTGCATTTTCATCGGGCGATCCCACCTGGAGGGCGATTGTTGCGCCTGTCCTGCGGTGGGACAGAAAACTGGTTTGTGCGGACGAGGGTTTTTGAACATTCCCTGTCCCAGACAGAGCTGCGCGGCGCGTGGACTGCTGTTTGGGGCCAGGCCAAGTTTACTTGGGGTCGCGTTGGGGGCCCTGTTTCCGCTCTTAGGCGTTGCCTGGTCAGGCTGGGGTGGCAGATGGATAAGTGGATGACCATCATTGATGATCAGGGATACCTTATTCCCCTCGGTGCCACGTCCCCCGCTCTGTTCGCCATTTTTGCAGGGGCGGTATAACCAGATCGCTCGAGCGTAATCTTGGCACTAAGTGGAGTAGAGGGGGGCAGGCTGTGCCTTGACATCCCGCGCGTTGCCCTGGCCGACGAAGCCTTTTCACCCAGCGAGAAAGGGATGGCCAGGGCCCTGGCTTGCAATGCGATCTGGACCCCTGATCGCGCTCTCGTTTGTGGGTGTCAGGTCGGTCCCAGATGTGCGCACTGGCGCGGCCGGCTCTTTGCATCATTGGTTGCGGGTCCGCCCTCATGTGGTTGATCAGCGAGCGCAGCTTTCGAAGGATAAGATCGTATCCGCCGCTTTGAACACTGAGGCTGACATTTGCTATGACCTGTCATGTTGTTTCGGGGCTCTCGCCCACCCCGCCGATTCCCTGCCTCGGCACTGCCTGGAAGGCAGCGTGGTGTGCCGCTGGCATTTCGAGGCGTTGCAGAGCCCGGGGGGGCCCGAAACTCCCCAGGAGGGCTCCGTCTGGGGTTCGCTGTTGCTTGGCGGGCCTTGCCAGCGGCACGTCATTAGAGAGTTGAGCCGTGCGTCGTGGGCTATCACGATGCACGATGATAGTGGGGTCTCTTGTGGGGAAGCCATGGGGCTTGGAGTGGGCCCAGTACCCTCGAACCCCGCAGGCTGGTGACTAGCTCGCGAGAGGCATGGCCGGTAATTTGGTCAAGTGAGCTTCTGAGCTCTTCTCGGATTGTTTGAATGGTGTGAAACACTCTTATGTCCGCTTGCAGTGGCATCATGTTGGAAGCTAATGCTCGGAAGAGTTCTTTGATCTGTGATTATATGAAGGTTGCCGTTCACAAACACACCGATGAAGAAGGCATGGACGCTTACGAGCGCTTCTGCCGCAATTGCAGCACTGATGCAGACGTTGCTACCGAAGCTGCTTTGTCGTCTCATCCGTCTGACACCAACGGCAACGAGGTCGTCGGTGGGCCAGTCGATCGTGCGAAAGCTGTCCGTAGGTCAGCGGCCAAGGTGCTGTTGGAAAGGCCCCGTCTCGACCTGTCTGACGTAGAGCATCTTCCCCCTGCCCGTCCTCCTCGGCTCTCCTTCGACGAGACGGGCCACGATTGGGCCCCCTGGTCTGGTATTTGGCGGCGTCGGGTCTGCCTGGTAGGTTGCAGGTCTGACGAGGAGCCTGAGCCTGGAGCGTGCGCGCGCAGGAGCAAGCTGGATGAAGGGGCGTCGGTTTTGGTGCCACGAAGTTTTTTTTTCGCGCAGTGATCGCCCCCATCTGTTGGTGTGCATGAAATGTCGATGTCGCAGCACTGGTGCCAGAATTGATGGGCCAGGTAAGGCCCTCCAAAACTGCCGAACATTCCTGGGGGGCCCTCTGCCGCGGCTTCCATCCTAACCCCGGGAAGTATGCTGTGATCGTCAACACTCACAGTGCGCGTGAACTGTTGGTTGCTCCTTCAGAAGCTCCCGCTGGTCACTCTTCGGCATTCGCTCCTGAGCTCGGCCCTGCTATTTCCCCCGTTCCCGACCTCCTCGCCCCCCATGGCAGCGAGCGCGGCAACCCGGGCGGAAGGCTCCGACCCGAGGTCGGCGTTGAGTGTCTAGAGGGCGGTGTCGCGGGAGCTCCAAATGCCGCTTCGAGCGCTGCCAGGCGCGGAGCAGCTGTTCGTTGCGATGAAGACCGGCAGCGGGGCACCCGCGGGTCTCTCTGGCATGGCCTGGACGGCCAGCCCTCGCATTCGTTGTCTTCGGACTTGTCCGACGGCGGCGGTGGGAGGCTGGAGGGGGGCTGGGATTCTTCAGATTCTCACGAGAGCCACCATTGCGAGCTTAACCTTTTATTGTTTGTGGTTCACCTGGTCGGGTGCTTTGTGTTGTATGTTCTGCGGTCACTGGACCTGCGCGCCGGGGTCGATCCGGGGTTTCGCGTTGTCCTGTTTGGCGGCGCTCGCGACGCGCAGCCAGCCCTAGAACTCGGGCTGATGGGTTTCCGCCAGGCAGGCGATGCCGGCCGCCCTTCCCACTGCCGCGGGCGTGTGCGCCTCCTTCTGTTGCGCGGCCGCGGGGCCTGATTCCCCCCCCTGCGGTGACCGTTGCACAGGGGGGCCGCTCCTCTTTCTTGTTGGGCGGTTCTCGGGCACGCGCGGCGGGTTCGATCCGAGGCCGTCCTTTTGCGCTGCCGCGTTGGCCCGCGCCCCCCTGCTTGCGCGGCCGCGGGGCGCTGGAGGTAATCCCCCCCCCCGCGGTGACCGCTGCCCAGGGGGCCGCTGTTTCTTCTTTTTCAGCGGTAGCTGGGTTTACGTGGCGGGTTCGATCTGGCGTTTTTGCGTCGCCCAGTTTGGCGGTGTTGGCGTCGCGCAGCCGGCCCTGGACATCGGGCCGCGGGGTCCCGCCGGGCTAGCGAAGGTGGCCGCCCTTTTCACCTCCGCGCGCTGTCCGCGTTCCCCTGCTGCGCGGCCGCGGGGTGCTGAAGGTAATTCCCCCCCCTGCGGTGACGGTCGCGCAGGTGTTGGGTCGGGCCCATACGAGCTAGAAGTGGCGTTACCTCGGTGTTATAGATATCATATAGGCGGCCGCAGGGTGGGCACCAAATCGTCGCCATATCGAGGGCCGTGGTGACATCTCCAGGCTGGTGCGAAGAGGCCCAGATACAAATTGCGTTAGATCAAAGAGAAAAAAGGGAGGAGTGGGATGAAGGAGGAGCAATTGGAGGGGGGAGTGAGAGATGGGGGACGGGGAAAGGGCGACGAGGGCAGGGGGCAGGGGCACACATACCGGGGCCCCGGGCAGACGGCGTCGCATGAATCTCGGAAGCACCGTCGAGATGAAATGCCACTCACCGCACCGTTGGGTCAAGTTCGGCACTGGATTCGCCGGCGTCGGTGCCTGTGGCGCTACGCTGGTGCCAGGGGTGTCGGGCCGGCAAACATATTTTTGCCGGCCCCAGCAGGCGGTCACCGCGGATTTTCGCCAGCCCTGTTAAAAATGGGGCCGGCAAAAAATCGGTGGCATTGTTTGGCACCAGGCGGGGGTGGGCCGGCAAAAATATGTTTGCCAGCCCCTCCCCGTTGGCACCATGCGGGGGCGGAAACGATGGCGGCGCCCAGGCATCGTTCCTGTTCGGTTGTCCAGGGCTCCGCCAGAGGCCAACCGAGGCATCAGGAGCATCCCAGGGGGTGCAGAAGCATCGGGAACCCCAGGAGTGCATGCTTCGGGCGATCCACAATTAAAATTGCAAGCGCCAGGCCTCGCAAAATGCCCATGCACGTCTCACTACTTCCTTCCATCATGGCCCGCGCCTTGGCATGAGCATCTGAAGACCAACGCGCGCCTGGCAACTTATGTTTGGTGACCGTCCAGATCTTGCCAGGCATGCGGCGTCGCCGCGCTACCCCCCGAGGTAGAGCTGGGTTGGGCCAGACCCAACGCAGGTGGGCTGCCTCTTTTGCCGCGTGCGTCGGGGCGCGGGGGAGGCCGTCCTGTCCCCCCTTTCCCGTGCCCACCGCTGCTGCCCTCTGGGCCCCCATCAGTGGGCGCTGTCTTGCATGGCCGACTGTTGCCCAGTGGTCCTGTTGCACGGGGGGCTCTTTCTCCGCGTGAACTCTGCCACTTGGCGCTTGTGGCCTTGGCTTTGCAATGGCCGAGCCCTGGCCCCCTGCGCCAGAGCGACAGTTTTTATTGCCGAGGGCGGCCTCAGGCGGGCATCGCCCGCCCGCCCGTTGCATCGTTGGGCAGCTGTCCGCCGAGGTCAAACAAACCTCCGGCTCGTCTCAGATGGCTCCTGCTCCAATCACCCTCTCCGCGCGCTCCAGAGAGCGGCGCGGGCGACTGGCGCGCTGCCAGCTGGAGGAGAAGCACCCGATGGGCGGCGTGATCCACGGCGCGTTTCCTCGGACGCCTGCAACGTCTGAGCACGCTAGCGTTGCGCTGCGCGGACAGGTGGCAAACAGACCATCGGTGCTCAGCGCAGTTTGTTTTGCCGCGATAAAAATCACACAGCGCAGCGTGAACGAGCAGCTTGCAGCTTCGCCCAAGTTTGTTGAGCTTTTGCTCTCCGCTCACGGTCTCAAGGGCGCTGAGTGGCTCCAGGAGATCAGGCATGCGAAGGCCCATCGCTCCCAGGAGGCCATAGGCGCTCTGCCCGCAGCAGGGAGAGAGCCCGCCGTCGGCAATCCGGTTGTAGGTCATCAATCAAAGAAGGCCCCCATGCGGCATGGAGGGGCGAATCCTGCATTCTTCTTTTCCGTGAACTTCGCCCTCGAGAGAGTTTCGAATTTCAAGTAGATTGCTGCTGCTGCTGCCGCGATGCCTCTGCGCAAGGACGAGCTCAGGTGGCATCGGCCCTCTCGCGCCCCGAGGCGCGGGAGGTCCAGATTGAAAGTGGGATGGCGCCAGTGGGAAGACGGACCTGCTGGACTTCACGGCAGGCGCTGCCTGCTTTTAGGCGGGAGTTCTCGCGACCAGTTAGACTTTCCAGGTTACTGCGGGATCCCCCCCCGCATCGAGAAGTTCCTCAAGGACCCCCAGGGGCACCTCGTCGTGGCGGCTGGTCTCGATCGGAATCCTGCCTCGGTTGATGGGGTGTGCGTTTAAGATGTGGGGAGGGGTCCCAGGACCGCGCTTTAAAGTTGGCTGGCCCCTGTTCGCCCCCACAAAGAAGGGTCAGGAGGTCATCGACTGTTTTCGACACCGCAAGCGCCAAACGCTCCTTGGCTGAACTGCTCCCCTTGTCAGGCTGGCCCCGAGGAGGGCGCCGGTGGCCCCT
>CAUYUJ010014316.1:1142107-1186914 GCA_963575745.1 Prorocentrum cordatum
CTCAGGCCGTGGGCGTGGCCCTCCTGGGCCTCGGCGCGGCCTGCCTCCTGGGCGCCCTGCTCTCCTGCGCCGCCGGGAGCGGCGGGTGCGCCACGGAGCTGCAGCGGAGCTGCCGCGGGGCTCGCAGGGGGGCAGCGCTGCAGGCCGGGGGCGCAGAGGTCGACACCAGCGCTAATGTCTCGGGAGGGAAAGAAGCACACAGACACGATCCATCGTCGACTCCCAGGACAAGTATGGGAAACTATTGGAAGTGGGGGGGAAGACAGGAACCCAGAAAATATGGGGAATCATTTTATTTGTGTGTATTTATTTGTGTGTCCTGGGGCCCCTTTGATGTCGGCGGCGTGCCTCCACCGGGGGAGGACGCTCCCGATATCGGTGGTGGTGGTAATGTTCGGGCTTCCTACGAGGTGGCCGAAAGATTGCCACCAGCACCGGAATGCAGGATCATCTTCCCCTGGTGGAGGCAGCCCCTTGGGATGGTGTTGCTGCCCGGTGCCACGCCGCCAATTTTAGGGGTGGATCGGACCGGGGCGTTTTTTCGGGGCTGCGCAGGGGGATGCGAAGACGATCCAATGGGATGCGTAAGCATAAGCTGGTGGAGCTCGGCACGGAGCTCCAAACATGTGTGTGTTGCGCCGTTGTTCTCTTCTTCCAGGTGAGGGGGATGATCGATGAGGGGGGGAGAGGGAGGGGGAGGGTGGTATTTGTTTCGACCTTGCTCTCTTCCAGATGAGGGGGGGAGAGGGAGGGGGAGGATGGTATTCGTTTCGACCTTGCTCCGACGGGCACGCCCTCACAAGCAGGGAGCCTCATCCACAGAGTCAATGGGGGAACGTCGCGCCACTCCTCGGCGGCAGTTCCCTCGAAAGTCTGGGAAAGACGATGAGGACCGCTGTAGAAGGGCCCACAGGCAAGGGGTAGGGTGAGCAGGAGGAGGAAGAGGAGGAGGAGGAGGAGGAAGAGGTGGAGGAGGAGGAAGATAATCTCCGCTTTGTTATGTTTATGCCATTCTTCAACTCTCGAGGAGGAGGAGAAGGAGGAGGAGGAAAAGGAGGAGGAGGAGGAGGAGAAGGAGGGGGAGGAAAAGGAGGAGGAGGAGGTTCATCGGGGGTAGGCACGAGGGGCGCGGGACCTCTGAAAGGGCAGGTGGGCTTCTCGCAGCCCTCCGCCCCGATTGGGCCCGAGATTTTTTGCCGGCGAAATACACATTCCGTGTGTCCAACTGTGCACGTGTTGCGAGCTATTCGCTGGAGTGGTCACTGGGTGAGAGTTTTGGCGGATCTCCCGGCTGGTCACGGAGGGGGCCGTGGTTTGGGAAGGCAAACGGCGTGGGTGTTTGGGGATGATGCGCTGTGGGAGGGAAATGGTGCGAGTGAAGGGGTGGCGACGGGGCTGGGGGATGAAAGGGGGAGGAGGAGAGGGGTGACATGGGCCCAGAAATAGCTGCATCATCGGTATCAGCATCACGAGGACGAGGAAAGCGGGGGGGTGGTCGAAGGAGGGGGGGGATGAATTGCTCATTGCCGTCGGGGCCGGGGGGGGGGATGGCGAGGACGCGGGCGAGTGGGGGCGCGTCGGGCGGAGGAGGGCGAGGAGGGACGCCATGCAGTGGCAGATGGGGACGTGCTAATGAAGATGAGGGGCATGATGAGGCAGGGGAGGAATCGGCTGGGCATGATGACGATGAGGCAAGTTGAGTGGGAGTACTCGGAGGAGGAGGGGGAGGGCGCATGAGGGCGACGCGGGCTCCAGGTGACGCTCATGCGGGCGGTGTGTTGCGTGCCCGTGCAACACCCTAGAACAGAAGTGGCGTTTGCAGAAGGACGCGATCAGGGTCGTCTTGCGCGACGTGCGCCCTGGCCAAAAGCTCGAGTCCACGACGCTCCTCGGCGTTGCGTTGATGCCGGCCGTTTTCGCCAAACCGCGCTTGCACAGATGGGCTGAATCTGCCTTTTCAACGTTTGCCTCACGACACGTTATACAGCAATAGACGAACGTTGGACCCCAAGGAAAAGGAGGAGGAGGAGGAACAAAAAGGAGGTGGAAGAGGAGGAGGAGGAGGAGGACGAGGACGAGGAGGAGGAGGAGGAGGAGGAGGAGGAGGGGGAGGGAGACCCCCCCCCTGATCGGGCCCGAGACTGTTGCTGGCGTCTTCGTCGGCGGATTATCGTCCTCGGAGTGTTCCCCCGCCGCGCCCCGCCGAGAGGGCCCTAGCGCCCTGGGGGCGCGTGGCTCGGTCCGCACGGCCGCCGCAGCTTCGAGCGATGGCGTGAAGCCCAGAGGGCAACGTCACGCAGGGGGGGATCGTCTCACGGGTGGGGGCACAGCGGCCCCCGTCGCCCACCGATGGCCCCTACAGTCCACCCGCATGGTAAGGAGGGGCGGCCTTCCCAAGGCTACCCCTTGCATCCTTGCCTCCTCGGCCCATCCTCGGCTGCTTTCGCGGGCCGGCCTCCACAAGCGACGCGTCGACATGGCCTTTTTTCCCAGGCCCTTGCATCCTCATCGTGCGTCCTCATGATGCGGGACGGCTGTGAGGGCCCGACTGTCCGCCCCGCCCAGGACGCGGATCCGCTAGCGGGCGACATGCCGCCAATATGTCGGCGATACATCGCCGAGTCCAAGTCGATGCTTACCCCCCCTGAACGGGTCCACCCGAGCGGGTTCCCCAAGCGTTCCCCCGCGGCGAGGCGGCGGGAGGCCTACGGGGCGGCCCTTCGAAAACTGAAGGGGCGGGTCCGGCATGGAAACATAAACTTCGTCCGGGGGTCCGCGGGACACGAACATGCTTGTCAGGGCGTGCCCATCGGAGCAAGGTAAAAAACAATGCCTTCCTCCCCTTCCTTCTCCTCCCGACCCTCGAGCTCCCCCCTTCCCTCGAGTAAGAGACAGAACCGGCTTGGGAATCCACTTCTGGAGCTCTGCGCGGATTTCTTGGATCGGCGCTGGTCCGCCTTGGATCAACTTTTGGATCGGCCCCTGGCGCCGCCCCTGGCGCGCTCTGCTCGCCGGGGACAGGGGGTCCAGCGTCGATCCAGGAAGCCCGCGCGCACCTCTGAGAGGGTCTGTTCATCCAGCTTTGGTGCGCCGCGCCGTGACGACGGCATCGACGACGACGGCGACAGAGACGACGACGACGACGACGACGACGACGACGACGACGACGACGACGACGACGACGACGACGACGGCATCGACGACGACGGCATCGACGACAACGACGGCATCGACGACGACGACGACAGAGACGACGACGACGACAACAGAAGCGACATGCGCGGGGATCTGGCGACGGTAGCCCTTCGATCCCTCTCGGCCGCTTGCGGCAGATTCGGTCTCGGTCGGTGTCGGTTTCGTTGTCGGCTCGGTCTGCGACCTTCAGCTGCGCTGCTGCCGTGGACGGCCTTGGCGACTGGCGTTCTCTGCTCTGTGCTCCTCCTCGCAGCGTCGGGGAGACAGAGCTTGGTGGCAGGTTTTCGATGGAGTTCGGGTGTGGAACGCGCATTCCGTCAAACAGTTCGCGTCCGACGTCGGCAGATCAACACACCCTACAGCGAAGCCGCTGAAGACGGAACCTTTTTCGTTGGGGAGGGGCTCCGTGTTCCTGAATTGTTTCGCAGTCCGTCTGAGGTTGTCTTTAGGTCTTCTATGGGAAATCGAAGTTGACTTTCATGGGAAACAGGAGGCGTCGTTCCCGATGTGGGGTTCCTTGTGACAGCATTTCGACTGTAGTACTCTCTCTCTCTCCCTCTCTGGTCTGCTGCGCCCCTCGCGCATGGCGGCGCACGCCTGCCAGCGGCCCGTGCGCCCGGTGTCCCCAGACCCAGGCCGCAGGCGTCTTGAGCCAATCGCGGCTGCCGATGGCTCCGGGCGTCTGGGGCTTCTGGAAGAGCGACGTTTGCATGCATTGGCAAGGGGGATGTTATTAGCTCCCCTCCCCGCCCCCCCAAGGCCCAAGACGCAACGCGCGGGAGGTGGGGGGGTAAGGGGGAGGGGAGGTTCAGAACCCCTCCCCCCCAAATCTGATGCGTTGCTGGCAAAGCATGACTGTGAGCACCGCCGAAGGAGGAGGACGATGACAACGACGACGATGAGCACAGACTACGACGACGACGATGACGACGACGACGACGACGACGACCGTAACCGACGACGGACGACGGACGACGGACGACGGACGACGGACGGATGCCAGACGACGGACGACGACGGATGACGGACGACGGACGAAAACGACGACAAGGGGCGACGACGACCACGACGACGACGACCACGACGACGACGACGGGCGACGACGACGACGCTGGACACGGGCGACGACGACGTCGGCCGACTACCCAGGACCCACGACCGACGACGACGGAGGCGACGACGGCGACGACGGCGACGTCGATGACGACGGGTGACAGACAAAGGTCGACGGCGACGACGACCACGACCACGACCACGACGACAACGGCTTCGGCGACGACGACCACGACCACGACCACGACAACGACGACGACGGCAACGACAACGCCGATGACGACGGACGACAGTCAACGTCGACGACGCACGAAAGACGACAAACGACGGACGACGAACAACGACGACGACATCGACGACACACGACCGATGACGACGATCACAACGTACGACGGACGACGGACAATTGTCAATGACGACAAGTAACGACGGACGACTACGGACGATGGACGACGATGACGACGACGCTGACGCGGACGACGGCGGACGATGACGGACGACACACGACGGACAACGATGGATGACCGACGACGGACGACAGACGAAGACAACGACAGCGGACGACTACGACCACGACGACGGACGTCGAAGACGACGACGACGGCGATGGATATGGACGATTACGACGGACGATGACCGACGATTAACGACTGAAGACCGACGACGGCGACGACGACGGACGACGGTCGACAACGACGTACGTCTGACGACGGGCGATGGACAACGGCGACAACGACGAAGGCGACAACGACGGCCACGGCGACGGCGACGGCGACGGCGCCGACACCTCCTCGAAGGAGGGAGGTTCAAACTCCTCCCCCCCTAGGGGGTGGCGGGGGTGGGTGGGCGTTCTCGCGGGAGGGGGTGGGGGGCGGCGCGTGGGACCCCCCGCAGGGTACATGTTTCAGGTCAGTGGCCGTGGGCGTCGCACTCTCGGGTGGTCAGAGCGCCGCGTCGAGCTCTGCAGCCACCAGATGTCGGCCGTCCGAGGAATAACCGCTTGGACGGGGTCAAGGGTGAGGGGGAGGAGGAGGAGGAGGAGGAGGAGGAGGAGGAGGAGGAGGATGAGGAGGAGGAGGAGCAGCAGGAGGAGGAGGAGGAGAGGGAGGAGGAGGGGGAAGAGGAGGAGGAGGAGGACCACTGTAAACCCAAGAGTCATCAACGACGTTGGACTAAACCCTCCCTCCAAGCTCCCTCTTCATAGGCCACTTCAACAGTTTATTTCCACTGAGGGAATTGCCTCGTCGGACGACAACCGTTTGAAGACCCTGAAGCATGCCAAAACATCGTTCTCGGGATTCCAACGCCGGATTAACCTTCTTGTTGCGCCTTGGCGATCCTGGATGGCACCAGAACGCCATTCTTGGGACGTCAACGCTGCGAACCAACGTAACTGTCGCACCCTCATAATCCTGAATCCTTCCAAAACTTTATGTTTGGCACGCTGTTCATGGGAATCCGTGAAACTCGTGCAAATTTTAAAATCGAACGTGCGCGGCGCTAGGGGGAGAGCCTCGCTTTGAAAGGGGCCCGCCCTCAATCCGTGGAATTCTTGCGATTGAATACGAATGCGCGCGGCGCTAAGGCGAGAACCACATGTTGAAAAACATTCGATTTCAATATGCGAAATTCTTGCACGTGTGCGCAGCGCTAAGACGAGAGCCACATCTTGAAAATAATCTGCTCTCCATCTGAAAATCTGTTGCCAACGTCTAAGCTTCAGGGTCATACATGGTGAGGAAGTCTCAGGGGAAACGCCCGGCCCGCCATCAAAACTGGCTTCGGGCTGCGACAGGGAGAAGCACAAGGAATAGGAATGGAGGAGGAGGAGGAGCATGAGGAGGAAGAGGAGGAGCAGGAGGAGTAGCAGAAGGACGGGGAGGAGGGGGTGGAGGAGAGGAGGAGGAGCAGGAGCAGGAGCAGGAGCAGGAGGAGGGAAAGGAGGAGGAGGAAGAGGAGGAGGAGGAGGAGGAGGAGCAGGAGGAGGAGGAGGAGGAATTGGGGTACGGGGAGGAGGAGGCGGTGGAGGAGGAGGAGGAGGAGGAGGAGGAGGAGGAGGAGGAGGAGGAGGAGGAGGAGGAGGAGGAAGGGAAGGGAAGGAGGAGGACGTGGAGGAGGAGGATGAGGAGGAGGAGGAAGAGGGGGAAGAGGAGGGGGGGAGGAGAACGCCGACGGGTTCACGTGTTACGCCGGAGGCTTGTGGATTCCCATCGTCGTGCACCAACCTCGCTCCCAGCCGCCTGCCATAAGAAAACGAGGCTGCAGGCACCCAACGGCGGACAGGAGCCAACGTCGTCCACTTCCGTCGGTCCCCTGACGGAGGGCCAGCTTGAAGCGCAGCGTCTGCGGCTCGAGAGCGAGCGGACTCAAATCCCAAGCAGTGGCGAGGCGTTCTGGCTTGCCTAGTCCTGGCTTGCCTATGGGACCACCGAAGAATGTTCCAATAACCTCATGTGGTTTGCACGAGATGTTAGGACGGTTCTGGTTGGGGCGACTTGTGTCAACACATAGCACATCGGCTTCATGTTCTATAGCATTTGTTTTCTGCCAGGACGGTCGGTTCCTGCTCGAACATCAAAGTGCTCGACCGCCGTACACAGGCCGCGCGGGCCAACTTAAGGCTGCGCGCACAGATGCCCATGAGAATCTCGCTGCGCACACACGTGCTTAAAAGGGCTGGGCGGGGGTGAATCGGCATTGGCGGCATCCCTCTGTTGTCCGCGCCAGCGGTGGCCGGAGGCCGGCGTGATGACGACCACGCCCGCTGCGTCTGCGGTGCATGCGGGACCTTTCTGTTCAGGCTTCAAGCCGACTGGAAGTTAGCTGAAGATTTGCCTGCGTGAGCATGCTGAGTCTGGTTTTTGGCTTCTCAGCTCAGCAGACATCATTTTTGAAGCGGAGGGGTTTGAGGCATTGCTCCGTGAGCCCCCCTAAGGGGTGCCGCTGGACATCCGCCTGCGGTTGGCTTCCCCGCCCAGGTCCCAGCGCGCAGGCCGAGGGGTGCGCGGGTCCTGGGGGATCTCTGGGGTGCATGGAGGGACCCCCTCCTCCTCCTCCTTCTCCTCCTCCTCCTCCTCCTTCTCCTCCTCCTCCTCCTCCTCCTCCTCCTCCTCTCCTCCTCCTCCTCCTCTTCCTCCTCCTCCTCCTCCTCCTCCTCCTCCTCCTCCTCCTCGCATTGAACCCCCCCGTCCTCGCAGTGAACCCCGAATTCGCGCGCTACTGGTAGCAACTTCGTGGCCTCGAGGAGGCCGATCCCCCCTGGGTCGGGGCCTTCGGAGAGGGCCTCCTGCGAACGGCTCCGAGGGTTCAGCCTCGGAGGCAGGTGACACAGCGCCTCGAACTCCGAAGCAGGCGCAGGGCAGAGACGCCCAGACTGGCTTTTTCGCTGCTGCCTCACCTCCGCTCACCCTTGGGTTACTAATAAATCGTCTGCAGGCACCACCGCGCGAAACTCATTCGGGTGAACTCACTCTTTTCGACGTGCTCAAGAGGATTGGCGCGCATGATGCGAACGTGCGCGTCTTACGCCCAACGACCCCATACGCCAGCCTCGCGCACGCAAGCTTACTTTGGCCTCCCAGGGTCTTACAATAATCAATGGGAACCTTACCTTTGGAGGCGGCCGTGGGGTGAGACATGTTCGTGACCCTGGAAGATCGGTCGGGAGAACTCCGCGCAAACCCCTCCCGCGGGGTCAGGTTTTCGCCCCAGATCCGGTCTTCATTGTCCCGGGGCCCGAAAACGACACCCAACTTGGCCGCCCGCCGTTCTAGCCGGAACCAGTGCGGGGCCATCTGAGACCCTCAGACGGATCCATTTTTCCTGCATCATTTCCCCCAAGGAGCTGACATAAAAAACACGTTTGACTCAGGAAGGTTTCGGGTGCTCGGGCCGTTCCTTTGGTCGGTGCACCTGCTCGTGGCCGTGCCGTGGCCAGAAAAAACCCTCCGCTCCTGACCTGTCGTTCCTTCTGGCAGTCCCCTGCCTGTGCCTGCCCCCCCTCCCTTCAGAATTGCTCCCCCCCCCTCTTGCCCTGACTCCGTTTGGCATCCTTGCCTCAGCCCCTTCCATCCATCTCGGCCGTTGTACCGCTAGAGCTGTTTCAGCAAGGACGCCGAATGATCCTACATTCCCTCTGCTGTCGCTGGGTGCGCGGCGCGCCTGGTACCCGAGGCGTGGCGTGGCGCAGCAGTGCCGTCTGCATTGGGAGTGGCGCAGGTGGTGGCGGGGACACGAAAAAAAACTCCGTTTGGTGCCTTCGCCCTGGACGTCAAACTTGGAGACTGAGGTTCTCCCGGGCTGGGTGAGGTAGTCGCAGGCCGAGTCGCCTACTTGGCGCGCAGAGGCGCCTGCCCGCACGGCGCGCGCCGCGCGGAGGCGGTGCCCGCGGGGTGTTGCTGTCGCTGCCGCGGTGCCCGCCGCCGCACGCGTGCATCGTCCGCTCGTGCAGCTCTGCGCTGGGCGGCCTGCGCGCTCCGTCCTCGTCCGAGCCGTCTGCAGCGCCATCCGGCCGCCCCTGCTCGAGTGGTGTGGCCGTGGAGAGGGCAGAGCTCAGACACAAAAGCGCCCCAGTTGAAAGCTGGCCGCCGCCCAGGAGGTGCACCTTCGCCGCGCCCTGGCTGCTCAACCCGGTGGCCTTCGTCGTCCTCGGCTGCAGGACCCCCCCCCCCCCGCCGAGGACGGGGTCCCCGCGCCCGCGGCCCTCCCCGCGCCCGCGGGCCTCCCCGCGCCCGCGGGCCCCCTCGCTTCCTCGCTCCGCCCCGGCCTCCTCCTCTTCCTCCTCCTCCTCCTCGTCCTCCTCCTCCCCCTCCTCCTCCCCCTCCTCCTCCTCCTCCTCCTCCTCCCCTCCTCCTCCTCCTCCTTCCCACTACCCCTCCTCCGCCTCCTCCCCTCCTCCCTCCTCCTCCTCCTCCACCTCTTCCTCCCCCTCCTCCTGCCTCCTCCTCCTCCCTCCTCCTCCTCCTCCGCAACCTTACCTCCTCCTCCTCCTCATCCTCCTCCTCCTCCTCCTCCTCCTCCTCCTCTTCCCCCCCCTCTGCTGCCATTGTGGCTCAAGACGGGGACCGGCCCCACTTGGGAGCGGCAGCTCTTCTTGAAGTAGCGATCCCGGGAGCCAAGCTTGGGCGGGCACTTCCTTTTTTCTCCCCAGTCTCCTGCCCTGGAGGCGGGCGGCGACTACATCCGCCAGATACTCGGGCAGCTTGGCGGCATCCACGAGTCGTTTGTCCAGCATCGAGACCACGCTCCCGAGCCCCCAGGCAGTACGCAAGACACTCTCAGCCCAGGACTCAGCCATGCAGAAGATCAGCTCCAGGCTCGCGCAGCTCGAGGGTAACATGCGTGCATCATCCGAGACCTGGCGCACGGGCAGTCCTCCGAACAGACATGGAGAAGCACATGGCAGCAGTCGCGTCGACAGCAGCATCTTCGGCAGCATAAGTTTCCAGTTCGTCTGGTGGGCCCCCCGCGACGAGGCGCAGGCTTTCCGCCCCACCCAGCAGCGCCCAGACGCGGCAAGGAGATGAGCGCGACCCATGCAAGGCCTGGATCGGCGGCTTCACTCGACGCATGCCGGCAACGACCATGGAAGCTCACGGCCGCAACCTCCTCGCGCGCTTGCAATACCATATCCGCTCAACAGACATCTACATCATGGCGCACAACCTCGCCAAGAGCTAATCGATCTCGTACGCCAGTTCTCTCGACGCCACCGCGTTCGTCGACCACGGCCGCGTCCCCAGCATCATCTGGGTCGGCTCTGTCTCCTGCACCACTGTCACGCTCCGCCGCTCGAAGGACGCACCCAACTCTGTTCGGCAGAAGATCCATGTCTTCGGCAGGGTGCGACAAGCAGTCAGTCAGCATCTTCGGCAAGTCGGTTCATGGAACGACCGTCCGTGCAAGCATGGCGTCAACGGCTTCCGCGGCATCTTGTTCATCGCAGTCGGCGACGTCATCCACTAGCCTTTCGCTGCGAAGGGCGGCGACTTCGGGCAGTTCGAGATGGTCTTCGTCGCATCTGGCACCACGCAGTTCAGCATCTCCACCGATCAGGCCGCTGCCATCGTCGTCGCTGCCAGGAGCAGCCAGGGGACTGCACGCGCCTGTCAGCATACGGCCTCGCCAGGCATGAGGATCCCATGTCGCGCGCACGCAGGCTCGTCTTCTGAGGCGTCCTCCTCGTCTTGGCCATCCTCGTCTAGTGGAATTTCCAGGTTTCCGTCCGCGGCTGGCCCCAGCGCTTCCGACCCGCCCCTGGCTCCTGGACCCATTCTCCATACAGATGCACGACGCATCTCAGCAGTGCGTCGCGGAGTGCTCGATCACTCCTTGGAGGACTTGCGTCGCGCCTGGTCACCGTCAATGATAATTTCCCACGCCTCGTATCTTGCATTCAGAAGCGCCATGACGCGGGCATCCAGGAGACCAGAGAATCTTATCTATATCTTCAGAGAGTCTGCTCCGGGGTCTGTGACTCTTGGTGGATTGGGTCGTTCTCCGAAGACGCGGCCACTGGGGGCGTTCTCATCTTTCTCCACCCTGCGTCGCGAGCTCCTTTCGAGCACGGCCGGCATGCCGAGCTCGTCCTGGGCCAAATTCGGGCCCTCCCGCTTGCCGGCGACAGCGATTCTCTCCAAGTTCCCAGTGCCCATCTTGATCCCTCTGTGTTTTCCTCGCGGTCCTCCGTCGCCCCCCCCCCGCGCGCCGTCGCTGGCCCCGCGCGCGGGGGCTTCAGCTGTCTGGGCCCCGGGGGGGAGTCTCATTCCACGCCGGTGGGGTGGTCGACTTTTTCTAGCCACGATGCCGCCGTCTTTTTCTCGCTGCATGTCGGTAATCTCTGCGAGGTGGAGCAGACCTCCGCGCGCCGCGCCGCGCGAGAGATTCTGGGCGCCCCGAAGGTTGCGCAGAGGGGTCGCATCGACCGAATATTCACATTTAGCGCCGTTCTCCTCGAGGTCCGCTCCAAAGGCCCTTGCCCCCATCCCGATCTCCGAAGTCGGCTACCTCTGACCACACCTCGGCATGTCACATGTCTAATGTTATTCGGGGATGGACAGACCCCCCTTTAGTATAGCGTGGTTTAGTGAAAACGACCTGAGGCCCAAACCTGGCGGGCGCAAGCCTGGAAAATAAAGGCCACGGCGCCCTCTCGAGAACCGAAAGCGGACAATTCACTAATCGACGTGTCATTGTTGGGGGTTCTGTCCACCCCCGAGTTATCTCTCGGTGGCAAGATGGGCTTCGGAGTTCCCCCCCCCCAGGTGCCCAGGCCCGCATCAACCCGCAGCGCGAGCGGGAGCTCAAGGATGGCGTCGGCCCGCTCGATCCCGACCCCCGCGCCCAACGCTCCCAGGTGCAAGATGCACTCGCTCGAGCCAGCAGGAGCGCTCTCCGACGCAGCGTGGAGCAGGCCAACGGGTACCCCGAGGAAGAGTCGGGGATGGACAGAACCCCCAACAGTGACACGTCGATTCGTGAATTGTCCGCTCTCGGTTCTCGAGAGGGCGCCGTGGCCGTTCGTTCCTAGGCTTGCGCCCGCCAGGTTTGGGCCTCAGGTCGTTCTCACTAAACCACGCTTTACTAAAAAGGGGGGTCTGCCCATCCCCGAAAGAACGCTCTCCAACGCAGCGTTGAGCAGGCCAACGCGTACCCCGAGAAAGAGATTGCCTGGTCTTCGTCTGCTCTTCGCGGCGCCCTGCGCGGCCAGCTCCGGCCCACCGCCGGGGCCCTGCTGGCCTGCCCGCCCCTCGCCAGGTTCGCGCGCCCGCGCTCCAGAGGCGCGCGGTTGGGCGCGCGAGAGTTTCACGCCGACCCCAACGAGCTGAACCTCGAGCACATCCAGCAGCAAGTTTATGTTGCATCTTCGGGGGACCTTGCCTGTCCCAAAAATTGGTGTCTTTTTTGGGGGGCCGACGCGTGCTCGATGCGGACTCGACGCGGATTTGGCGTGGATTGGACGGATTCGACACGGATTCGACACGGATCCGACGCGTCCGACATGGGTTCGACACAGATTCGACGCGGACAGGGCCGCGAAGGGACAGACAAGGTCCCCCGAGGATGCAACATAAGCAAGGGGCGATGTTGATCAGCGGCCCGCGTCGGGAATCTCGGGCCAGCGCGAACAAGGCGCCAAGCCAAAGTGCACCGATGCCTATCCGCGCGGGGGGGGGCCATCGCAGGTCGTCTCTCCCGGGCGTCTCGGACCCGACTGGCGCGGCCATCGCCGGGCCAGTCGCCGCGCATTTTGCTTTGCGCCGGGGCAGAGTGCACAGCGGCGCTCCAGGTTCTGACGCGGGCCGACAACTTCCGAGGGATTCCACCCGTCCTCGCCCCGACCTTTCGTTTTGGAACTGGGGTTAAGTGGGGCCTGTCCCCCTACAGGGGGATTTTCGACGAAACATAAAACTTACCTCAAAAATAGTCAAATAATAATCCAAAAATAATCCCGGGACTATTTTGGGGGTATCGCTTATCTTCTTGGGATATTGTTTGGGTGTTTTTTATTTTTCGTCGAATATCCCCCCGTAGGGGACAAGCCCGACATAGAACTGGGGCGTCCTGAATTTGGAGAGTTGATTTCGCGGACGGGGGAGTCGCGCAGCGGGCCCGACGCGCGCCCCGTGCGCCCGTTGCGCAGAAGGGGGGCAGCAGCCGCCGACTCCCTGCGCCGTCTGTGTTCCGCCCTGCTCGAGGAGGGCGACCTCCCTGGGGAGTTTAAACGGGGCGCGGCCGTTTTCCTCGCAAAGGGCAACGACCCAGATGACACGGACGCACAGATGATAGGCAAGCCCGAAAGCATTAGACCTATTGTCCTCGCCCTCCTTCGGTGGAGCTCCCTATGAGGCCATGGAACGTGTGAGGGGTGTGGCGACATGGGGGTGGGTGACGCATGCGGGCGGTGGCACTGGCGCCTTCGCTCCCCATGGGGCCACGGAACGTGTGAGGGGTGTGCCGAAGTGGGGGAGGGCAACGCATGCGGGCGGTGGCGCTGGCGCCTTCGGTGGAGCTCCATATGGGGCCACGAAACGTGTGAGGGGTGTGACGAAATGGGTGTGGGTAACGCATGCGGGCGGTGGCACTGGGGCCTTCGGTGGAGCTCCCTATGGGGCCACGAATCGTGTGAGGGGTGTGCCGAAATGGGGGTGGGTAACGCATGCGGGCGGTCCCACTGGAGCCTTCGGTGGAGCTCCCAATGGGGCTACGAAGCGCTGTGCTGGGTGGGTGAAACGCAGAGAGGAGGGAGGAGAGAGGAGGAGGAAGGAATGAACGCGGAGACCGTCTGTTCACCAACACCACAGGATGGTTGGGAAAAAGAAGGGGCGCCAGGCTCACCACGTAGACCGCGATGTGCGCCACCAGCCCGCTGTAGGCGGGCGGCCCCCATGCCCCCCTGGCTCTACGAGCACCAGGGGACACAGGTCACCCCACGTCGCCGTGCGGGGCACACGGCGCGTGTTTCCGCGCATGGGCAAAGTGGCCCGACCTCACAGGCCCCCGTGCCCAAGGTGGCTAGCCGGTGCACGTCTTGAGCCGTGCCCGCAGGCCGCACCCCCCAGCCACGCTTTTGCCCCTCGTCACGGGAGGGCCAATACAGTGGCTGAGGCTTGCCCGCCCATAGGCAGGTACCACGCATGCCGACGCGGGCAGACATCCGCGCCAGTGCAGGGGGGTGACCCTCGAGCTCCAGAACGCGAGGTCTCCGAGTGACCTGGGAAGGCAGACCCGTGCCTCAGCGGGACCACCGTTAGAGTACCAGGGGGGCCGCCCCAGACCCGTCAGGGCACCGACGCCGCTGGCCCGCCGCGCCGCCCCAGCGCAGGCGACGTCTTGGCGGATTTCAGTTCACCCCAGGAACCCCGACTTGCCGCCCACACGCCGAGGTGCCCTTCTGTGGGTTCCTCCTCCTCCTTATCGTCCTCCTCCACATCCTCCTCTTCCTCCTCCTCGCCACCTTCTCCTGCTCCTCCTCCTTCTCGTCCTCCTCCTCCTCCTCCTCCTCCCACTACCCCTCCTCCCACTACCCCTCCTCCTCCACCTCCTCCTCCTCCCTTTTCTCCTCCTTCTCCTCCTCCTCCTCCTCCTCCTTCTCATCCTCCTCCTCCTCCTCCCCCCTCCCCCTCCCTCTCTCCTCCTTCTCCTTCCTCCTCCTCCTCCTCCACAACCTCATCCTTATCCTCCTCCTCTCCTCCCGCTCCTCGTCCTCGTTCTCCTCCTCCTCCTCCTCCTTCTCCTTCTCCTCCTCTTACTCCTCCTCCTCCTCCCCACCTCCTCCTCCGTCTCCTTCTTCTCCTCCTCCTCCTCATCCTCCTCCTCCTCCTTCCCTTCCGCCTCCGCCTCCGCCTCCCTACCTCCTCCGCCTCCCTACCTCCTCGTCTGTCTCCCTCTGCCTCCTCCTCCTCTCCCCTGCCTCCTTCCTGCCGCCTCCTCTTCCTCCTCCTCCCCCCCATCCTCCTGCTCCCCCTCCTCCTCTTGATCCTCCTCCTCTACCGTCTCCTCCTCCTCTACCGTCTCCTCCTCCTCCTCCTCCTCCTCCTCCTCCTCCTCCTCCCTACCTCCTCCGCAGCGAGGGGAACATTGGGATGAGCAGGATGACAGGTGAGGAATGGAGGAGAAGAACCGCGGAACAAGGATGATGATGTGAAGGACTATGGAGGAGGAAGTCTCCAGGGTAGTCAGACGCGGGGCGTTGGGGAATCGGCTGTGCCGTCCCTCGTGACCGTCGTCGCTTATGTTCCTCGTTCGTATTTTTGGGTGGTACGCTGTGGTGGCGGAGGACATCCCGTTGCTTCACTCGTTGGAGTTGTCACGTGTATTTCTCACAGGTCGATTGACGCCATCTTTCCTGGCTGCCCCATATCCCCCTCATTGTTCCAGGCCCCCCAAGCGGTGTCCCAGTTCATGGAGTCGGAGGATCGGCCTAATTCGGAGCTCGATGTTCTACATCCCGGCGTGGCCGATGCATCGGCGATGTGGCGCGATCTTTTGAGACAATCTGCCCCGGCCCCCATCTGGGATCCCTTCACGAATTCCCATCCACAGTCAGGATGCTGAGTAAGAAATGCCAATGGGGAGACCGTCACGCAGCAGCGCCCTGGGCCTGCTCGTGGGCGTCGTCGTCGTCGTCATTGATATCACGTGGCCGTCCTCTCCAAGACATCCCCCTGCGGCAACGGACTGTTTTCACTTGTTTCTCCCCCGTGTGTGTTCTTGATCGCCATGCTGCCATGTTGCATTGTCCTCCCTTCTTCCCGTCCAAACCCTCTCCTCCTACCAGGGGTTTTGGAGGCCGTGTCCGCGTGACAGCGTCGGAGGGGGAGGAGGGAGGAGACAGCGGCTCACGGGTTTATGTCCTGGTCGATCGTCGGTTGTGGCAGGCGCGGTGTATGGAGTTCGGAGCGACGGTGTCAGAGGCGAGAGCGCTCCGGATGCTCCTGCTGCTGCTGCTCCGTCGCATTCTCCCCGTCTCCTCTGACGCCCTCTCCCCGCTCCTCCCTCCCTCCCTCCCGCCCCGTCCCCCGCCTTCCACCCCTCCCTCCCCCCCATCCCTCTCTCATCCTGCGGCTGCGCCTCTTCCCTATCCTGCCTCATTGTGCCCCTCTCTCCTCCCTCCTCGCCCTGCTGCGGCTGCTCCCCGTCCTTCGTCGTCGTCTTCGTCCTACTCCGCCCTCTTCCCTTTCGGTAGGGCGGGCTGGGCGTTTTCGTCTTGATATTTCCACACCAGTCATGGTCCCAGAGCGTATACCTCCCAGAGTTTCACAGACGGAGGGCGGGTCGTTTTCAACATGTGGTTCGCGCTGTGTCGCCGAGCACATTCGTCTTTCAAGTTGCAGGAGCTTCTTGGATGGAGGTCGGACGGGTTGTGCAGATGTGGTTCTCGCTATGGCGCCGCGCACACTCGTCTTGAAAGTTCGCAAGTGTGTCTCGGATGGAGGGCGGGTGGTTTTCAATCAACATGTGGTTCTCGCCGTGGTGCCGCGCGGATTCGTCGTAGCAGATGGCAAGATTTTCACGGATTGAGGGCGGCTGTTTTTTAACATGTTGTTCTCAGTTCAGTGTCGTTCGATTTTGTCGTAAACGATTGCAAGAGTTTCACGGATTGATGACCGCTTCTTTTCAATGTGTGATTCTGGCTTACGTAAGCGCCGCGCACATTATTCTTGAAAGCACGAGCTTCACGGATGGAGCACGGATCGTCTTCAAGATTGTGTTATATCCTCTGCGCCTTAGTGGGCCCCGGAAAAGACAGTGCCGTTTTTTCACCATTTCCGAAAAAGTGTCCCTTGAAAATGGAAACGGCAAAGAAACGGCGACCTGAAACGACAACAAAAACGGCTCCAGGATTGAGATTGGAGCGGTAACCGGTAAAAAAACGGCGTCGCAAGCGGCAAAACAAAACATCAAAACGGAACCGGTAAAAGAACGGCCCTGTCGTTTCCAGGGCCCACTAAGCTCAGCACCGTACACTCGTCTTACAAGTCTGCAAGAGCTGCACGTGTGGAGGGCGGGTCGTTCTCAAAGTGTGGTTCTCGCCACCGCGCCGCACACAGTTGCTCCAAAAGTGTGGAGGGCGGTTCTTGTTCAAAATATGGTTGTCGATGTAGCGACGCGCACGTGTGTCTTCCAGCGTGGCAGAGCTTCAAAGACGGAGGGCGGGTGGTTCTCAAAGTGTGGTTCTCGCCATAGTTCCGCGCACATCTCCTTGAAATGTATGCAAGAGCTTCACGGATGGAGTACGAGTGGTCTTCAACATGTGGTTGTCGCAGTAGCCCCGAGCGCATTCGTTTCCAAATTTCACAGCCGTTCAACGGTTTTTATGGCTGGTACCCCAGGAATAGTGTTCCGACATGTTTTAGGATTGTCAAGGCGCGACAGTCACGTTCATTCGCGCTGTTGAAGTTCAAGAAACGATTGTCTGACAGTATTCGTGGCGTTGAGTTCCAAGAAGTGGTCTCTTGGCGCGATTGAGGATTATCCAAAGGTTATCGTCCAACGGGACATAGCGGTGAACAAAACATGTTGCAGGGATCTGATACGAGGGAACTTGAACGGAGGGTTCCTCGCAACGCCGTTGACGGACCTTGGGTTTTCACTGGTTTTCCTCCTCCTCCGCTTCGCCCCTTCCCTTCCTCCCTCCCGTCGTCCCCTCCTGCCTTGTCTTTCCCTCCTCGCTCCTCCTCCTCGCTCCTCCTCCTCCCGTCCGCCTCCTCCCCCCCACACACTCTTGTGTTGCTGCTGCCACCCCCCTCATCCCGCGCATGGGCGCGCCAGACATCAAAGTCTCCCCTCGGCCCCTCGTCCTCTCGTCGGTGGGGGGTGGGGTTGCTCGCGCCTGCGTGCAGGGCGCGGTCTCCTGTCCGACACCAACTCATGGCCAGCAGAAGCTGGCCAGCTGAGCAAAGTCGTTGCGCCCGGAACCAGCCTCCACATCCTGTCGCCCGCTCCCCTCCATCCACTGCCTCTCCTCCTCCGTTCATCCCTTCCGCCCCTCCCCCGCTGTTCCCCCCCCCTCACGTGCCCCCCGTGCCGCTTCTCCTCCGCCGCCCGGGCTCCTCGCCTCCTCTCCCTCCCTTCGCCCGCCCACGCCCCCTCTCCCGCCCCTCTCCCCCCCCTCCACTGCCCCTCCCCATCTCGGGGGGGCGAAGAACGATGCAGCATCGACTTCTCTGCCGTCGGGGGCGCCTGCCCCCCCCTGGCGGCTGCAAAGTCTGTACCCCTACGGCGCCACGAAGGGGCATGCGCTTCACAGCCGCCCAGGGGGGCAGGCGCCCCCGACGGCGGGACAGTTTATTATGTACCGTTCTTTGCCCGCGAGCCATGCCCCGTCCTCCCCTCCACAGCGACGGCGGCTACCCACACGGCGGTGGTGGGGGAGAGACCTTCGGGCCCAGAGAGCCTTGGGCCTGCGATGCGCGCTCCCCCAGTATGACAGCCATCGGGCGGCCCGCCTTTGCGACGAGACCAGACCGGCATCAATCGGGGGCATCTCCCCGGGTGCAGGCGCCCTCTCGCCTACAGCGGGTTTCACGAGTCCCTTCCGCCCCTTCATTCCCGTGCTTCTGCGCTCACCTCCTTCCCCTCCCCCTCCTCCTCGCGTTCCTCCCCCCCCCGCATCCTCCTCGTCCTCCTCCTCCCCCCTCCTCCTCCTCGTCCTCCTCCTCCGCCTCCTCCTCCTCCTCCTCCCTCCTCCTCCTCCTTCCCCTCCTCCTCCTCCTCCTACTCCTCCTCCTCCTCCTCCTCCTCCTCCTCCTCCTCCTCCTCCTCCTCCCCTGGCTCAGATCCTTCCCCTCTCGCATCCGCGGCCTCCGCCCCTCCCTCCCTCTGGGGTCCACACGGCAGGCGGGCTCCTGCGATACCCTGTCGCACATCGTTGCGTGCACGCGGCGGGCACGCGGGCGATTCCTCGCAGCCTGGAGGAGGAGGAGGAGGAGGAGGAGGAGGAGGAGGAGGAGGAGGAGAGGAGGAGGAGGAGGGGGAGGAGGAGGAGGAGGAGGAGGAGGAGGAGGAGGAGGAGGAGGAGGAGGAGGAGGAGGAGGAGGAGGAGGAGAGAGAAGGAGGTGGAGGAGAAGGAGAGAGGAGGAAGGAGGAGAGGAGGGAGGAGGAGGAGGAGGAGGAGGAGGAGGAGGTAGGAGGAGGAGGAGAGTGAGAGAGGAGGAGGAGGAGGAGGAGGAGGGAGGAGGAGGAGGAGGAGAGGAGGAGGGAGGAGGAGGGGGAGAGGGGAGGGGAGGGGGAGGGAGGGGAAGGGGAAGGGGTGAGGGGGGGGGGGAGGGAGGAGGGGGAGGGGAGAGGAGGAGGAGGAGGAGGAGGAGGAGGAGGAGGAGGAGGAGGAGGAGGAGGAGGAGGAAATTGCTGATGATTCTCTCGCGATCTCACCCGCGCGAGGACAGGCTACTTGGACCTCGCAAGGCGGGCGGGCACACCGCAGCCGCATCCCCTTCGGATATTGCGGCGCCCTGAGCGCGAGTGTGTCGAACGAGCTGATCGTTGTCGGAAGAGGAGTTGTCGCCATGAGGCTAGGAGAGCTATTTTGATTCCTTGGGGATAGCGGGCGTGACCGTGGGGGGGGCTGGTGACGTCGCGATTCGCGCTGGCGACGTCTGGGAAGTCCTGGGAATGGCTCATTCTCAGACGGAGCCAGCACGAATGGTGACGCGACCAGGGGGGAGGGGGAGGACAGGGGGGCTATTCACCGGCGTGATCGCGAATAATGAAACATTTGCTCTGAGTGCCGTTCGAAGCGCTTTCCCAGGATGGGTTCGAGAAGGCTTGGCAGGCGGCATTGGCTTACCCGCGGCGTGTTTTCCAGACGCAGTATATTGATTCCTCCGCCTCGGAGTCGCGCCCTGGGTGATGCCCATCGGTCGTTGAAAGTTTGTATTCTTGAATGCCCAGATTTCAATATATTGTAGCCGCCTTTACTTCAAGGATCCATTTGTTTTTTATGTTCTTTCCTCTTCAGGGGGCAGCCGGAAGCCAAAACTACTTCCAATGCCCTCCTGCTTCATGCTTCTACCCACTTCTTCCAACCGGCGGGTATGCATATCTGCCGTACGTGAGGGCGGTAAAGTATCCATATCCACAGTCCCCCAGACATCCGGGGCAGGGCTCTAGAAATTGTGTCAGGCCCCCGGAAACCAGAACATAGATAAACCAGGACACGGAAAACCAAGGAAACGACATCGTTTCCTGCAAAGTTGCGTTTTTCAGCACCCGTGCATGTTTTGTTTGCTGCACTGCAGGATTCGGGATAGTGTCCGGGTTTAGGGGGGTCTTGCAGGCTTTTTGAGGCCTGTGTCCGGGTTTATTCTGGAAATGCTGCAGTGCAGTACTTTGTTCGTGCCGCCGTTTGGAAAAGTTGGTTTCGAGGAATGTTGGGTGTCCGGGTCTAGCGTGTCCGGGTCTACGGGTCCCTGATTGTGGATGTCAATATTCCGCTCCGTGGCGGCGCGCACGGTGCCTTGGGCAGCATCTCCGTCGCGCCTTGCCCCTGATCGTCGGGAATGGCATCGGTCCCTCGTCCCTGTGACTCTCGAGCGCCCTCCCCTTCCTCGCCCCGCTGCTGCTGCTCCTGCTCGTCCCCAAGACTGGCGCTCTCGCCCGGCGCCGGAAAACGGCCCCAAGCAAAACCAACGCTCCCGCTCGAAATGACGTCGCTCTCTCGCAGGCCTATAGAGGTTGACACCAACACCAATATCGGCGCTGTTCCTCCACCGAGGGAAGAAAGATCCCGATCTCGGTGAGATGTGGTAATATTCTGGCTTCCAACTTTCTCCTCAGGACTGTCGTTCGCGCCGCGGCGCCGCCAAGCGGCCCCCCTATACGCGAACGAGCCTCCCGCAATTGATAGGTCACTCTCGCCGGGCGCCGGGCCCAGCGCGAACGCCCCATGGCCGAGCTCGACCCGGGCGCGCACGCCTCGGCCGCCTGCGGCGTCGGCCTCGGCCGCCTCGAGCCCAGCGCGGACGACAACGACGGCATCGACAAGGCGGACGGCTGGGGCGACTTCCTCACGCAGATCTCCGCCGAGTCCCTCGCGAGCGCGTCCACCGGCGTCACCAGCCGGCAGTGCACGGCGGAGGCCGACGTCCTCGCGCAGCAGGTGCTGGAGGAGGAGGCGCTGAGGGAGGCCGTCTCCGCAGCGTGCGTGGAGTGCTCCTTCTGCGTCACGGTGGCCGACCCCAGATTGCCAGATTTTCCGCTCATCGCGGTCTCCCGGGGCTTCGAGGCCATGACTGGTTTCCGCAGCGAAGAGATCCTCGGCGTCAACTGCCGCTTTTTGAGCTGCGACTGCGGCCTGGACCTCGCGACCGTCGCGGGCCTGCGCCGGGCCTGCAGTACGGGGCAGCCCTTCACGGGGGTGATCACCAATCGGAAGAAGAGCGGCGAGCTCTTCCTGAACCTTCTGGATCTGAGGGGCTTGACCGTGGGCCGCACGCACACTGGCGAGGACCTCTGGTACCTCGTCGGGATCCAGGCCGACGTCAGTCACCTGCCCGAGGCCGAGGCTAGGGGAACAAAAAGTGACATAAACATAAAAACTCGGAGGTCCGCGCGGATTTCTCGGATCCGCGCTGGACCCCCTTCCCTGGCGCGCAGAGCGCGCCAGGTGCGGCGCCGGAGGCGCCGCCGGGGGGCCCCAGCACCGATCCGAGAAATCCGCGCGGACCTCCGAGTGTTTATGTTGATGTCACTTTTTGTTTCCCTGAAGGTGCCCGACGGCCACCTGCCGCAGCTGCGGCAGGTGGCGGCCGCCATACGGGCGCGCCTCGGCGGCGCCCCGCCAGTCGCGGGGCCCCCGCGCTGCGCGCGCGCCGCGGAGGACGGCGCGGCGCGCCCGCCGCCGCGGGGCGCCGGCTTCCCCCCTCGCGCTGCCCGCCGCCCCGAAGCAGCCGCCGGCGCGCGCGGGCGCGCTGGCGCTGCTCCTCGCGGCGCTCGCGGCCGCCGCGCTGCCTGCCGAGGCTCCTGCGGCGGCCCGCCGGGGGGGCGGGCTGAGGCCGCGAGCGGCGCCGCGGAGGCCTTGCGCCGCAGCGCAAGCGCCAGCCCCGGCGGGCCCCAGCGAGGCGCCGCGGGCGCGCCCGCGGCCCCCGAAAGCGGCCGCGCCGGCCGCGGCCGCGCGCCCGCGCGGCGTGCAGCGCCCGCGTCGCGCGCCGAGGCGGGCCCGAGCCGCTCGAGCCCTGCAGTGCGTGGCGGTGCCTTCCCGGCGGCGGTGCGGGGGGGTGCGGAGGGAGGGTGGGAGGGCGAGGAGGAGGAGGAGGAGGAGGCGGGAGAGGAGGAGGAGGAGGAGGAGGAGGACGAGGAGGAGGAGGAGGGGGGAGGAGGAGGAGGAGGAGGAGGAGGAGGAGGAGGAGGAGGAGGAGGATGCGGAGGGGGAGGAGGAGGAGTCGGAGGGGGAAGAGGAAGAAGAAGAAGAAGACGAAGGGGAGGAACATGACCACGTGCCGGTGCCCGCTGGACCCGTTCCGCGCGTCGACATCGAAGTTCGGCAAGCATTACTTTATGAGGTTTTTGCGTCACGCTGGGTGTGGGAGCACACAAACCATGTGCGCAACAGAGCATACAGTCTCCCCGGAGAACAGTCAGTGTTCAGGGTTCGGCGATCTGAACTCTGTTGCTCGCGGCTCGGTATTGATACGTTAATCGGCTCAATCGTGCACGCAACCCTGCCAGTGTTTTCTTTAGTCGCCGCCGTGCTGCCAGTCTCAGATGACCGACTACGTGTGTGCGGCCGAGCGGGTCTCCATGAAAAGCGAACCCGTTGAAGGCTGTGTCGACATGTCCCAACAAGTTTCAGGGATATCTATGATTTTTCAAGTTCCGTGTCCGAGCCAATCTTGGTTTTGAGACCTGGCTGGCGACATGATTTCACGGAGAACACGGGCCGAATATAGTTTTGGCACCGTGTCAATTAGCGCGAGCCGCCGTCGCGCGTGGACGGACGGCCGATCTCAATCACGAAGTGGTGTTGTAGGGCAAACTAGCTATGTCGGGCGCTCGCTTGACAGAGAGGGAGGGAGACAGTCACACGGTTTAGTGTGAATGTTTGACGCTTCGCGTATCGCCACAAGCCCATCCAGAAACGACGCGGAGGACGCGGATGGTAGTGCTCTCTGGGAGCTTTGGGGGCCCTCTTGGGGCTCTCTTGGGAACCTTGGAAAGCTTCTTAGGACCATCTTAGAGACCATCGATTAAAGGATGGGGGGGTCCCCAACTCAGCTCCCCCCTGAGGAGCCGGCAAACCGCTTCGTGGGGCTCTCTTGCGGCGCTCTTGGGTGCTCGTGGGGCCGACTTGGGGCCAGTTTCGGGCCCTCTTGGAGCTCTCTTGAGGCCCCCTTGGGGCCCTCGTTGAAGCCCTGGAGGCCCTCTTGGGGCCATCTTGGAGGCTATCGATCAAATCCGCCCCCCTTCTGGAGCCCTCAAAACCGTCTCTCGGGGCGCTCCTGGGGCCCTCTTGGGTCCGTCTTAGGGGCCTCTTGGGCCCCTCTTGGGGCCTTCTTGTGCCATCTTGGGGCCATTTTGAGGCCTCAGAAGCGCATCGGAATCGAAACGGCGAGAAGGCACAACTCTTTAATGTTCCTTAGGTGTTTGAAGGACTTTGGGCACTTGGAGGTGTTCTGAGGGGTTCCCGAGAGCACTTGGATCCGTCTTGTGGCCCTCTTGGGGCTTCTTGGAGACATGCTGTTAGCTATCTTGAGCCATGTTGGGCTAACTTGAGCGATATTGGAGGCCATCTTGGTCTCCCTGAGGCCCACTTGGAGCCATCTTGAGCCATCTTGGACGCTCGGACTCCTCACGAAACGCCCTGTCCAGGTCCAGGGGAGGGGGTAGGGAGAGGGGTCAAGACTCCCTCCCCGCCCGCAAGCCGTCTCGCTCATTCCCACCCGCCCTCCCAACACATACGTAGCACCCGAGCCTGGCCCGAGCCGCAGCATATTCAGCAGTCGTCTTTGGATGGGCAGCTACTGGGGGCGAATCCGCCGCCGCCGCCTCCGGCGCGGCCGCCGCCGCCTGCCGCCGCCGCCGCCGCGCCGTCGCCGCCGCCGCCGCGCGCCGCCGCCGACGCCGCCACCGCGCCGCCCCGCTGCCGCCGCCGCCGCTGCCGCCCCCGCCGCCGAATCGCCGCAGCCGCTGCCGTTGCAGCTGCTGCCGCCACCGCTGCCGCCGCCACCGCCGCCGCCGCCGCCGCCGCCGCCCCCGCCACCGCCGCCGCCACCGCCGCCGCCACCGCCGCAGCCGCCGCAGCCGCTTCCCCCGCCGCAGCCGCTGCAGCCGCCGCCGCCGCCGCCAAGTGTACTCTGTGTAGTTGTTTGGTAGGGAAGGTGGGGGAGGCCGCATCGGGTTCGCTGCGCATGCTCCGAATTTGGAGGCAGAGTGTGTTTTGTATTGTTTTTTATGTGGGATGGTGGGGGTGCCCGCATGGTCTCGGGTTGGCTCTCAGTCGCCTGGGGGAGGGGGTGTATACTAATAGGGAACAGTGATAAACCCTTCCCCGAAGGGGAAGAAGGGGTTTTTGGAAGAGGAAAGAAGAGTCTCCTTAGACCATCTGTCGCCCAGAGGGCTGGTGGGATTTAGCTTCACCACTTTAAGTTCCCGCGCCGACCGCCAGGCGTCGCGGAACAGCCTCGACGGACGCCGTTTCCAAATTCTGGATATCGGAAGACCCGCTTGGGACCCCGGGTCCATGGAAAAGCTGAGACCGCGACGCACGCCTTGTCCGTGGGATCGAGTCGAGAGCAGTTCCGGGGTTCCGCGCCGTGCCGACGATCCGTGATCCTCTCCGGCCGGAGGTTCAAACTTTTGCAGCGGCATTTTTGTGTGCCGTTTCTCCTCTTCAATCGTCTTCGCTGGAGTCGGTCTTGAGTCTTAGGCTTGGCTGGACGCGACCATTCGCTGCGGTAGCAGAGAACAAAAAGAGCAGGGGTCTCGTTTCGCCATCGCCTCAGAAGGGCTTCTTGGTGGCCTGAGAATCGGGGGCGGCAAAGAGGGGGGGTCAGGACTAGGGGGGGGGGTATCATGGCGGGGGCCCTGACATCACCCCAAATTTCATGGCGCCTCTCCTTACTTCATGACGTCCCTGGCCCCCGCCCTGGGCCGCGCACGTGACGCCGGCCATGATTTGCACCCCCCCGTCTTGGACGCCCCCCTCTTGGCCGCTCCCGAGAGAAGGGATCCGAGAAGTCCTCTGCAGGGGCGCCAGAAGGGCCCCGAAGAGGCGCCAAGAAACTCGCAGGGGCGCCCTCAGAGGCCCTCGGACGGCCCAAGAGAGCCTCAACCAAGAGGTCGCCAAAACGGCCCAAAGGTTAAGTCCCGAGAAATTGATTTGAAGATGGCCAAGTTCGGAAACTGGAACGTATACATTTCCAGTGGCGGGTTGTTTTTCAATCCCAGGATTTTTTGAGGGTCGGGGACGACGTCGGGGTGGTGTGGTGTATACTTGTTTCCCCGTTTCTCTTGGAAACAAAAACATATGTATACACCAGGATGCCGTATACACCAGAATCCGTTTTCTTGTGCGGATCTCAGTGCGGGACCGGCAACAAGGATCGGTGTGTAAGGTTCGGTTCCTCACAAGTGCCTTGTCAGAAGTGTTGGGAACCCGTTTTCGTGCGGGAGATCCGGATCATCAGAGCCCCGACGCATGGAACAATGCAGGGGGGAGTTCGCACGTTGCGGTGTTGTTGTTTTTGTAGAGCTCCCTGGACCCTCCGCGAGCTCCAGCATTGCACAACGGCAACCAATCTAAGAATCCTCTTTCCTCCCGCGGCCCCAGGGATGGTCCCGGGGGGGGGGCAGCACAACGGGAGAACAGTCCCAGGGTCCGTGCCCCTCAAGACCCCGCCCCCTGCAATTGCGGCAAAAGCTCCTGAATCCAGGGCCCGTTGCCTTCGGGATCCTTTCTTTATGGCGACAGAGGCCAATGGATCCAGGACAGGGCTCGAACCAAACGGTGCTTCGGCGATTCCGTGGGCAGCTGTTTGGTTTTGTTTTGCAGCACAGGCGGAACCAAGGCAACACGAGAGAAACCGAAAGCCGAACGGATTCGGCAAACATTGTTTAGCTCGCGCCCTGATCAAGGTCCCGTTTCCCTCGGGACACGCAGTCGTGCCGACAAAAGGCAAAAATTGCCGAGAGCGTCTCTCCTCCGCACCGTCGATTGCGTCGCTCGCGCACAACGCCCGACGCCCCGCTCAGGACGCCCGGCGGTCTGGGCTCGGGCCATCGCCGTCGTCGTCGACGTCGGCGTCGGGCTGGGCGGCTTTCTCGCCGACGTCGGCGGCGCAGCCTTTCGTCGCCCATCGTCGTCTTCCTCCATCTTGCCCACTTTCCTTGACATCGTCATGTAGGTACAGTCAGCCCGCATAGTAAGGATGGGCAACCTTCTCGAGTGTACCATTGCTTCCCTGCCCCGTCGGCCCATCCTCAGCGACCTTCGCTGGCCAGCCTCGTTCGAAAAACGTCCACATGGGCCTCCAATGCCCCTTGCATCCTTGCCGCGCATCCGTACGTAACGGGTCGACTGTGCTCCCCTTCCTGTTCCTCCCCGCCCTCCTCTCCGTCCTCGCCCTCGTTCTCGCCGTCGTTCTCGTCGTCGACGGTGTCGGCACCAGCGTCGTGAGGAGGAGGAGGAGGAGGAGGAGGAGGAGGAGGAGGAGGAGGAAGAGGAGGAGCAGGAGCAGGAGCAGGAGCAGGAGCAGGAGCAGGAGGAGGAAGAACGAGGGGAGGAGGAGGAGGTGGAGGAGGAGGGATAGTGGGAGGAATAGGAGGAGGAGGAGGAGGGAGGAGGAGGAGGAGGGAGGAGGAGGAGGAGGAGGAGAGGAGGAGGAGGAGAGAGCAGGAGCAGGAGCAGGAGCAGGAGGAGGAGGAGGAGGAAAGGGGGGAGGAGGAGGAGGTGGAGGAGGAGGGATAGTGGGAGGAGGAGGAGGAGCAGGAGCAGGAGCAGGAGCAGGAGCAGGAGCAGGAGGAGGCACCACCAAATCGAGTTCGAGCGCGCCGAGCGGGGAAAAAGAAAGGCCGAGACGGACGGAAAAGGCGAGCACGCGCATCTCGTCGATGAAACGAAACCAGAGGACGACAGGGGCCGCCTGGCAAGTAAAACGTCACACGAATTACCGAAGGCGAAGCCAGAAGCAGGCTTCATCCGAGACCATGAGTGGGCGAGGCTCGCCCCTCCATTCCCCCGAGATGGGATCTTTCCCCACCTCGAGGGCTTTTAGATAAGTAGAGTCCTTGCTGGATGCAAACCCTTGGCATTCACCCCACAGACGCGACCGAGGCGCGGAGGGCTGCCAGCGGGCGCCACAACAGCGGCAGAATGCAAGAGTACCTCCAGCAAGGAGGATGACGTGCCCTCGGGCGCTACGCGAATCAACAGGACCCTGAGCGGAGAGGGGGCGGTCGGGGGGGGCGGCATCACGGGCAACCCATGACGCCCCAACCCGCGGGCCCCCAGAGGCCTTGGCCCTCTTGGGGGGCGGAGGCCCCCCAGAGTCACCCAGGGAACCCTGCACACTAGCAGGGGCGGGGGGGGGCGCGCACAGCCAACCGAGGCGCCTTCGGGCGCGGGCCCCCAGAGGCCTCCTCAGAGCCGCTCCCCTTTCTAGTCCCCTCGTTCCTGGTGAGATGTAAAGAAATCGGGGAGGGGTCAGGATCGACCTGGACACTGGGAGCATCCACCTGGGCCTGGACACGCGGGACCTCTGGGAGCCATCCCGCACAGGCGTCAGCAAGGTCGAGATCCCGACGCTCCTCGTCCGTTTGAAACCTCACCCTTTTAAACGCAAGGAGCCGTTCAGGGCCTTCTACCGCCGTAGGCTAGAGCTCATCGTCGTCCAATTCGAGGTCGGCGCCCGAGGGGGGCACAGGACCCCGAGGGGACGGGGTCGAGACTCCAAGCGGCCCGACCTGGGCGTCACCCGCGGCGTCCCCCGACGTTGAGGTCGGGGCCCACAGGGCCGCAGCCTCGGCAACCCTACACGTGCGGAGCCTCAGGGCCCTCGCACCTTTGACGGACAAGGCGTAGGCGGGCCAGCGGTCACACGCCCATTTTTGACCACGCCTTCTCACAAGGTGCGGGAACTCCACCACCGTCGGCGGCGTCGGCGCCCCCGCCCACTGGCCGTCCTCAGCCGCTGCTCACTTCGCCTTAGCAGCGCCCCGCTCAAGGGCCCAGCGCTGTAGCAGCGCTAGGGGTCGCCGCTTCGGAATCTCCATTCGGTCGGGCGGCACGGTGCCGTCGAAAGTGACCCTGGAGGCGTTGGCAATCCAGGAGTCGACTTGCCTCGCTCGCGCCAGGGCCTGCGTATGTCTGTCCACTGCACCTCGAGGAAGGTCATGAAGGTGTCGGCCCCCCGTGGCTGCTTGATCCGCCAGGTCGTTGCGCCGCCTCTCCCAAGTGTCCTCCTTCGAGTGCCCCTTGACGTAGGTGACTCGGACAGGGGGCGGGCGGGGTATTGGAATCTGGTGCCTGGAGGCCTCCATGGTCATCGATGTGGTGCCATATTTGCCTCCACAGGTCCACATTGTCTCGCCTGGGGCTGCGGCGCCAGCGGCGTCCACGGGCCAGGCCGCCGAGCAAGGGCAGGTAATATGTGTGGATGTGTAGCGGGGAATTCCAACCGTGAGAACCTGCAGCACAGCGCGCAGCTCGGCGCGTGCCGAGGCCTGGCGAGGGCCAGGCATGGCGCCAAACACGGCTCCCGAGTAGCTCGCGTCTCCCACAACCACGAAGCCCCAGCCTGCCCGTGCTGCAATATCCCAACGCGCTAGCTTCTTGCACGAGCCGTCCGCGAAGATGCACCCCGTGACAACCAACGGCCCAGCACGCGCTCCACGATCGTAGTGCCATGTTCCAGTGTCGCATCTCGGGGGCGGCGCAGGCAGGAAGGAGTTGGGAAAACGGCCCCTGGAGCACAGCAGGTCCCCAGGTACCGTGGCCAGGGCAGCGTCCAACGTATATTCGTCCACGGCTCGCTCGCGCATGTCATCCAGAGTCGGACAGCACCAGTAGCGATGATGAAGAGTGCCCAGAGCATCCCAACACCGACGACAACGCGGGTTTGCAGCGTAGGCGTACTGGTAGAGTCTCTGCTGCCAAAAGTGCCCACCCAGCACCGCCGTGCGGAGAGCTGCTCTCGCCAAGGGATCCAAGGCCCATCTCTTGGCCTTCACCCCTGCCTGCAACAACCCACGTATAGGAGCTAGCCAGATACCTGCAGGATCTTTGTGGAGCGGCCCAGGTATTTCAGGCATAGCGTCTGGCCGCTGCGCCCACTGCTCCCAACCGACCACCTCGTAGTCCAGCAGAGCGAGCCACTTGACGACGGAGGGAGCGGTAACCCGAAGGTCGAGCACGTCACCATTGCGAGTCAAAACGTTGTAATTCGAGGAGCACTTCCAGCCCAGGTGCAGTACCGACCGCGAGAAAGCACCAGCAGGTCCTTTGACGAGCTTCCTCATCGCGTGGGCGGGCGCAGGCGCAATCTGAAAGTACTGTGTCCTCCAGGCAACCTGCATGGCATCAGTTGAACATTCCCCAGACTGCATCATGGGCGCCCAGTTGTAGATCGGGCCTACCACTGCGACACACTCGGGGTGCTGCGATGGGGAGCGGTCCAGCCGCGCAGCAATCCAGCGTGCGCCACCGCTCGGTATCGCGCTCCAACCATGCCTCACCATTGCTGTCATCCTGCGTAGTACATGCGGGGCCGCTCCTAATATGATCAGCCCGTAGGTGATGGCAGGGCCGACTGCTGCTCGAGCGACCTTCTTGAACTTTGCCCCGGGCGCCTGCAAACGTTTGAAGTGTCGGGCCCTCTTGCCTACCTTGCGCATGCGCCTCCTCAACACATGCCCATGGCAAGGTTTGCCTGCGCCCACTTCCAGGCCCAGCACTTCAAGCGAAGGTTGTGGACGGAAGCCGTACTTCTTCAGCCTACCTGCCACCATGGTCGGCACCTGCACGTTGGAACCTGCAAGTAAGGCCTTGGACGTCGCAGTTGGGAGACCTAGGTCCGTCACAGACTCGCACAACAGCTTGATCACGTCAATCGACATCTGGTGGAGAAACTTGAGCTGCGCTTCGACCTGCAGGGTGAGGTCGTCTGCGAAGACGCCCAGCGACGACGAGAAACCTGCATCACTGCTGCCCTGGAGGGGCTGCACTGCTGCTACAAAATCGCCCATGGCAGATAGCACGAGGAGCTGAACAAGGGCCATGGCGCATTTGCACCCAGGCAGCACGCCTTGGTCCACCACAACTGAGTAAGAGGTGGCCTGCAGCCACACCAGCCTCCGTGTCGCACGATACATGGACAAAGCGCATGACAGTAGCTGCCGAGGGAAGGCGTGCTTCTTGGCTGCCTGAACAAGGCGGCGCCAGCAAATGCGACCGAAGCACTTCTCGATGTCAACGATGGCTGTGATGACCCCTTTGTCGAAGGCCAAGGCCGCCTCAGCGCGAAGGAGGGCGCGAGCAGCCACATCTTGAGTAGTAGGGCCGATCGTGATCTTGAAGCCATTGCCGAAGTTGGACGCTCCGCACTTGCGTCCAGACACGGTGCACCGCCTGCAGCAGCGCAATGGGTCGCCATCCTCCCTTGGGCTTGGCCAGAAGCACAATGTGGACGGCCATGAGCTGGGTCGGCCAGCGCCCCCAGTGCTCGGCCAGCCACATGATGTAGATCAGCAGGGCAAGGGTGGGGTCACTGAGGAGGCTCAGGGACCTGGGTGCCAGCTTGTCCGCGCCCTGGCCCGTGTGCCACTTGAACTGCTTCGCGGCCCGCCGCACCTCGGCGATCTTTGGGGCGCGAAGGGCCGCTTTCGGGAGGCTCAGCAAAGCCTCCCGCAGGTCGGCCGTGCCGTCAGAATCTTCGATGTGCTTCACCTGATAGTCATCCAGACCTTGCCCAGCACCACTCACCTGCACAAGCGTCGGGGGCCGTGACACCGCCGTAGCCCGCCAGATGCTGGCCCATCGGTCCATCTGGTCATCCGCAACGCGTTGCGCCGAAGATGTGGAACCACCGTGGCGATGGACCTGAGCGCGCGGCACACCTGCGGGCTTGGTGAAAGAGAATAACGGCTTGATGCGACCCGCCTCGCAGTTAGCAGCCCAAGTGGCGAACGCCCTTCTCCTGTCCCGCATAGCTTCCGTCTCCAGCTCCTCCGTGTACACCCCAAGCCACGCGACCACGGCACGCGCGGCATCACGAGCAGCTTCGCGAAGGCCGGCCGAGAAAACATGTGGACAGCACTCAGCTGAGTAGGAGGCCCCTCCAGGAGGGAAAAGGCCACCAGCCTCGCAATCGATGTCCATGTGCCGCGCGCCGCTCACACTTCCCACATCCGTAGACTGGCCTCCCAACTGTCCCGGCTCCGTCCCACTCATGGGTCTTTGTCGGTCCAGGGGCTCTGTGGGCGGGGCGGCGCGCGGCCTCGAATAAGAAGACGAGGGCCTCGTCGATGTAGACAACGAGACCGATGCCGCCAAAGCAGCTGGCGGCGCCAAAGGGAAGGCACGAGGGCAGGAGGGCGCGACGGCGTCGGCCCCAGGTACTGCAGCGCCAGGACGACCACAACCATCACGATTACCGGAGAGGACATCAGGAGCAACAGGGTAAGCGGATATCTCGCCAACCCCAGGTGCTAGAGCGCCGGGGCGGTCAGCGGGCAGGGACGCGCAGAGTACATCGCCAGAGCCAAGCTTTCGCCTCTTCAGCGAAGGCGGAGACGAGGGCCTCGTCGACGTAGAAATTGAGGCCGATGAAGTCGAACTGACTGGTGGTGCCGAGGGAGGGGCCCGAGGGTAGGAGGGCGCGACAACGGCGGCCCCAGGTACTGCTGCGCCAGGACGACCACAACCATCACGATGCACGTAGAAAAGCTCAGGACTTCCAGGAGAAGGGGAGACCGCGCCAACCCCAGGTGCTAGCGCGCCAGGACGGTCAGCGGGTAGGTAGGTGCAGGGCCCCTCGCCATAGCCAAGCTTACGCCTCTTGACCAGAGGAGTAGACGCGGATGCCGTTCTTGACGCAGCCTCTGCCGTCGACGTCACCACAGTGGATGGGGCCCAGGAGAATGGGAGTGGGGAGGTGACCACGGCGGCCCCTGGTGCTGCTGCGCCAGGGCGGGGGGCGTGATCACGATTACTCAACTTCAGCACGCTGGGGGGACTCACGCTGTCGCTGCCAGTCCCAACGGCCTCCACTGTAACCCCAGGAGGTAGAGACGGGATAGGATCAGCATCAGCCCCAGGACGACCAAATGCCGAGGAAAGAGACGGCGAGCCCGCCATAGTCGCACCGTAGGCCGTGGACCGCTGGTCAGGGAGCCAGCGGTCGGAGGCAACCACGATGTCACGCACCACGGGGAATAGATTACGCAGAATCCGTACAACCTTCTGACAGTCGGTCCCCAGGTATGCCCGCTCCGCCGCAGGCGACGCCAATCTTTCCAATCGCCGAAGGAGCTGGTCATCGTCATGATCCCTTCGAAGGAGGTCGTCAGCAGCCTGAGCCAGGCGCCGAGCCCGCCGTGCATCAGGAACCGCTGCAGCGTGTGGTCCAGTAGGAGCACCGCCAGCTTGCCTCCAAACGTAGTCGACCTTGGCAGCACGGCCACGGTAGAGGTCGCCGTCCGTGTCGATGCCGTACCTCGCGAGCAGCTCGTCTTCCGCGGCGCCCACGAAGGTGGCGTGGAGGGAGTCCAAACGAACCTGCGCCTGCACAGCAGTGGCCGCCCCTCCCCGTGCCACGTCTGCCTCGATGGTGTCCTCGTGGTCGACTGCCGCCACAGGGATGCCGTCTTCGTCGGGCGCTGCCGTCGGGAAAGCCTCGGGGCCCGACAGCACCAGGAACTTGACGGCTTTGGCGCGCGCATCAAGAGACACCTGCATGGGGTAGTGGGGCGCCGCAGGCCATCCTGAAACTGGCCTCGGCTGCGAGAGCGACCCAGACAGCGGCAGACTGGAGAGCCAGTAGTCGATGTTGGAGTAGTTCCCTTTCGCGCTCCTGCATGCGCATCCAGACGCACGAGCAACCGTGACGGCTGGGATGTGGCCCAAGAAACCATCAACACCCAGAGCGGACGGTTCGCAGTTGAAACCAGCTGTCAAGATGAAAGGCCTGTTCCACCCGCGCAGCGCCGTGGCAATGTCGAAGAGGCGCGCCGCATTGACCCCAGCAGCCCGCTTTCCCAGTTCGAAGTAGGCAGCAACCACTACCAACCCTCCTCTGATGCCGAAGTCGGCGTGGCAGGCGACAGCAAAACTCGGTGGCAAGTCGAAAGAACCTTGGACAGTCGACGTGCCAGGCATGGCCGTCACGCTGATGTGGCGCATGGTGAAGAGTCCGACCCCAGCGGACGGCCGCCCAGGCTCAAGTCGCCGACGAGGTGTGATGATAGCGCGCCACCCCCTCACGAGCTGCCCATCCCTGCGCACGCCGAAGCTCATCTCCATCAACACGGAGCTCCTGCGCCGCGACAGCCTTCACCGAGGGGCCGCATTTCTCCAGCAACTCACGGCGCGTCCCCCAAGACGACCCGTTGTAGGTGACCAGGACCACGTTCTTCCTGGCTGCGCGGCGTCTGCCCCGCTGCTCACATCTGGCCTGCGTTCTCCCAAGCTGCAGCTGCCGCTCCTGAGGGGCGAAAAGCGGCTGACATTTTGGCTGCAGGCGCAAGTGGTGCCGCAGGAGCCGTTGCCTGGGCGGGGGGGGGGGGGGGCGGGTGTGCCAAGCCCCAGTGGCTGCGGCCTGCAAGGCTGGCAGCAGGGAAGGCCATGCCCATGGCCTGGACCTGCGCGTTGATCGACTCGAGGGCGCGATCCCCTGGCCGTTCTGCACCTGGGTGGGGGCCACGCTGAGCACGGCCTGCAGGCCGCACAGCGTGGTGGCCAGGCCCTGCAGGTCCACTCCGCTGGGGCCCGCCGCAGCCTGCTGCCACGGCGCGAGTGGCCTGGCTGCCTCATGCTCCAGCACTTCGATCTCGCCGTCGATCGTGGTCTGCAGCTTGTGCAAGTGGCGACGCCTCTCAAGCCTCGATAAGGTCGGTACCCGACTTGGCCCTACGCCCTCGAGCATCCGTGAGCTTGGCCTGCAGCTCGCGGAGGAGGACGTCGGGCGGCTGCGCCTGCCCCTCGCGAGCTCCAGGTCGGCGAGCTCGGCCTTGGCGGCAACGATGAGGCGGTGGTCATCGGCGTACTGCAGTCCTTGCAGCGCCTTGAGCCCTTGTCTGCCCGATCCGCCGCTGTGGTGGCCGCACCACGGGCCGAGGACCACCAGCAGCACGATCACCGGAGGACCCGAGCGGTGGCGCCTCCGAGCGCAGTCGACCGCGGCGGGTTGGCCTCCATCACTGCCTGGCGGCGCCTCGGCGGGTGGGCGCGGCCAGCACGGTCTCGACCACACTTCCAGCACGTCAGGACGGCTGCCGAAGTTGGTCCTGAAGCCACATGCCCGCGTGGCCACGCAGGCTCACTGGGGCTCGGCGGCGCCGCCTGGCGCGGCTCGCCACGGCGGCGTGGCCATGGCGCCTGCTGGGGACAGTCGCCGTGATGGCCCGACAGCAGCGCCCTGGCGGCGGCACGCAGCAGCCGCCGAGCGCTGGCTCGCCGCCGCCGCAGCCGCCTATGCCAGGCAGGTGAGGGCGGCCGCTCACGGCGCACCCGCCGCCGCCGCCGCCGCCGTCCGTGATGATGCATCTCGCGGCCCGAAGGGGGGCGGGAGGCTGGGGGCTCGCGCGCACGGGCCGCCCCTGGCCCGCAGCGATCAACCTAGGAGCAGGAGGAGGAGGAAAGGCGGGAGGAGGAGGAGGTGGAGGAGGAGGGATAGTGAGGAGGGGGAGGAGTCCGCGGCGCCGTCTTCAGTTCGCGCCGCTCGCGCGCGCCGTCTTCTGTTCGCGCCGTGGTCGATCGGCGGCGGCGGCGGTCGAGCGGCGCCGGGCCCCGCGCGTCGGCGCCCGCAGGCCTTGAAGTCGGGCCTGCCCCTCCACAGGAGGAGCATCCAAAAATAGTCATTAAGCAACAATCGCTTGTGGTAGTTGTGTTTGATGACTGTTGCTAATCAAGTTTTTGGTGGATCTATATATATATATATATATATGTAAATGTATGTATGTATGCACAGGGAATTCAGAAAACTAGGACGGCATGCCTGGGCTCAGTCTCGCGGACCTATTCCATCATCATATGAGTCAAATCCTTTATTTTGTTTCATGCCCTGCTGTCATCGCGCGAGTGAGACTCGAAAGCCTAGTCTGAAAAATGGTCACGGCTTATCTTCCCCAAGATTTTCTTCCGCAGTGTCCTCCAGATCTTCACCCAGATCTTCACCCAGATGTTCCTTTGAGTTCCCGCAGATTTTCACCCAGATTCCTCCCAGATCGTCACGCAGATCTTGAGGTCTCCCTCCAGATCGTGATTCAGATCTTCTCCTCCTTTTCCCCAAAAAAGTCCCCCCCCCCGATCTTCACCCAGATCTTCGCCCAAATCCCCTCCTAGATCTGCCCCCGTATCTTCCTTCGGATCCTCGCCCAGATCTTCCCCCAGATCCCACCAGATCTTCCCCAGATCTCCTCCCAGATCTTTCCCCAGATCTTCCTCCAGATCATCCCCCTGATCTTCCCCCAGATTTTTCTTTCCCCCAGATCTTCCTCCATATCGTTCTCCAGATCTTCCCTCATATCTTCGCTTAGATGTCTTCGCCCAGATCTCCCCCCAGAGCTTCCCCCAGATATTCCCCTCAGATCTTCCCCCAGATCTTCTTCCAGATCGCCGCGCAGATCTCCCACCAGATCTTCCCACAGATTTTCCCCCAGATCTCCCCCCAGATCTTTCCCCAGATCTTCCTCCATATCTTCCCCTAGATCTTCCCCCAGATCCTCCCCCCACTTTTCGGGGGAAGATCTGGGGGATCGAGGTTCGAGGCCTTCTGGCCTTCGGGGGCGCGAAAAGCTGGCGCGCTGCGACCCTGGGATGGGTCCGCGGACCCATCTTGAGCGAATTTTGGCCGAGGAGTTCGAGCTTCCCCCAGAGCTCCCCCCCAGATCTTATTCCAGATCTTTCTAAGTGTTCCCCGATCTCCCCCCGGATCTTCCTCCGATCTTCCCACATCTCCCCCCAGATCTTCCCCAGATCTTCACCCAGATCTTCTCCAGATTCACCCAGAGTTTACCCCAGATCTTACCCCACATTTTCCCCCGGATCTTCCCCGAGATCTCCCTTCAGATTTTCCGCCAGATCTTCCCACAGATCTTCCCCCAGATCTTCCCCCAGATCTTCCTCCAGATCTTCGCCCAGATCTTCCACCAGATATTACCCCTGATGTTCTCCCAGATATTTCCCCAAATCTCTCCCCGGATGTTTCCCAAGATCCTCCGCCAGATCTTCCCACAGATCTTCCCCCAGATCTTCCCCCAGATCTTCCTCCAGATCTTCGCCCAGATCTTCCACCAGATATTACCCCTGATGTTCTCCCAGATATTTCCCCAAATCTCTCCCCGGATGTTTCCCAAGATCCTCCGCCAGATCTTCCCTCAGATCTTCCTCCAAATCGTCACCCAGATTTTTCCTCAGATCTTTCCCGATGTTGTCCTGCAGAGCCGTTCCTATGTTTCCCCAATATATTCACCCAGATATTGATTCAGGTCTTCCCCCAGATCTTCCTCCAAATCGTCACCCAGATTGTTCCTCAGATCTTTCCCGATGTTGTCCTGCAGAGCCGTTCCTATGTTTCCCCAATATATTCACCCAGATATTGATTCAGGTCTTCCCCCAGATCTTCCCCCAGGTCTCTTCCCCCAGATCTTCCTCAAGATCGTCCTCCAGATCTTCGCCCAGATATCCCCCCAGATGTTTCCCCATATCTTCTCCCTCAGATTTTTCCAGAACTTCCCGAGATCTCCCCGCAAATCTTGCTGCAGATTTGCGACGCACTACACCGCCAAATCTTCCTCTGCACATTCCCCAGATTTTCGCTCAGATGTCCCTCCAGATCTTCCGTCAGATGTCCCTCCAGATTTTCCTCCAGACTTCCCGCCAAATATTATATCCGAGATGTTCCCCCAGATCTCCCCCAGATCTTTTGCCAAATATTCCTCCAGATTTATCGCTTTGCAACCGCGCCAAATCTTCCGTTGGACACTCCCCAGATCTCCCGACTGATCTTCCCCCAGGATTTCCCCTTCTGTTCCAGGGCGTCCCTTGTTTTGTTTCATGCCGCGTCGCGGGTCCGGTCCTTTTTTTTTGTTGTCGAATTCTTAGTTTAGTTCTCTGCCTCGCTTCGGGGCTGCGATCTCTACGCGACAACCTAGGATTGAAACTTCCTTATTTTAGAATTCCTTGTTTTTTCAAACTCCCATACATATGTATATATAGATATAGATATTGATATAGATTGATTATTGTTAATATGCCGTCCAGAATCCGCCTGTAGGAGGACATGCGCGACCTAATTCAAGCCAGAGGCCCCGGAGGAACACCGCGGGGACCTGCCGCCGAGGCCGTGGCGGCCGTCGTCGTCGACGTCGTGGTCCTCGTCGCCGTGGTCTCTGTGGGCGTCTCCGTCGTCGCCGTCGTCCTCGTCGTCGTCACCGACCCGTGTGCCGTCGTGCGTCCTCGCCGTCGTCGTCGTCGCCGATGCGTCGTCCGGCGTTGCCTCTCGTCCTCCCCTGCCGCGCCCTCGTCCTCCTCCTCCCGGGCCGGCGCCCGTTCGTGGCACCCGCCGCCCTTCAGCCAGGGGGAGCGGCGCCACCTGCAGCACAGCAGCTGGCACGATGCGACCCGGTGGACTTTCGGCGGCGAGCGAGGGGGGCGAGTGAGAGGGAGGAGGCCTTCTCAGAAGGCGGCGGGGCTTCTCAGAAGCCCTCGCGCCTGCTCAGAAGTTTCCCGTGTCTTCGGGGGAGGCTCGGAAAACGTCCCAGAAGGCCGGGGGACTTTCGAGCCGTCTGAGAATGGCCCGCCCCTTCTCACTTCCCCCCCTAGGCTCTTCGCCGACTGCTGCCTCTCTAGGGCGTCCCTGCCCCCGAGTGGCGGGAACGCCGCGGACCTTGCAGCCGCCCCATGGCTGCCGCGGTAAGGACTTCGGCTTGGGCCCAGACGGTAGGCGGCTCTTGTTTTCGCCGCCCACCGCCTTCTGGTCCCCGTCCTCGTCGTCGCCGCCGCCGATGCTTGCTGGATGCAGGCATCGGGCGGCTATTGCTTCCGCCGCCCGCCGCCTCCTCGTCCTCGTCGTCGTCGTCCCCGCCGCCGCTGCTTGCGGGATGCGGGTGTCGACTCTCCGTGCGCGGTCCCGCCCGGCGGCGAGGTGGAGCTGCGTGCCGCTCGGGGCGGCGCTGGTGCTGCTGCGCGGGTGGCCCCGGGTGCTGGCCGCAGGCCTTGAGGGGGGGGCTCGCTGTGGCCGTCGTTGTTGAGGCCGTCGCCGCTTGTCCTCGGCGCCCTCGTCGTCCTCGGCGTCGTCCGCCTCGCCGTCGCCCCGAGCGTCCTCGGCGTCGTCCTCGGCGTCGTCGTCGTCGTCGCCCTCGTCGTCGTCGCCCTCGTCCTCGTCGTCGTCCTTGCATACTCGTCGCCGCCCTTCTCCTCGTTGTCGCGCCCTTGGCGTCGTCATCGTTGTCATTGTCCTCGTCGTCGTCGCCTTCATCCTCGTCGTCATCTTCGTCGTCCTCGTCGTCGGTGTCGCCCTCGTCATAAGACGATCACCCGGCACAGATCAGGCAGCGACTGGAGGCTGATAGCCGAGCGTTCCGGGCGGGCCGAAGTCGTGGCCAAGGGGCCTCCAAGACGGCCGAGACGTGCCAAAGGCGGGCCAATACGGCCGCAAGACTCACCGAGCGCGTTCCACTACTCGCAAAGTGCCTACTCGCAAACGTACGAAAGACAGACGTCTGCTACGATCGACTTTATCGTAGGATCCCTCGCGGCGGATCCAAGCCATTTGCGAGTAGTGACTTTGCGAGTAGTGGAACGCGCTCGTCTGAAGACAGAACAACGGGCTTCCTTTCGACGACCCCAGAGGACCCGAACAGGACGCCCACTAGACCCCGAATGTGCTTACATTGTAGATTGGTGTTCTCCTTTGTGTTTGGACGATGTTCGCACACTCGTCGTTTCCGTCTTCAGAGCCACCACGACGGCCCAAGCAGCCCCCAAGCTCGCCCCGTCACGACCCAAGACGCGCCCCAGAGGCCCCAAGAGTAGGCCAGGAGCGGCCCAGGACGGCTCAAGTCAGGATGGCCCCGAGACGCCCCACGAGGGCCCCCAGAGGGTCTACAAACAGGCGCCGAGAACCATAACACAGCCAAGTAGGGCCCCCAAAAGAACCCAAGATGGCCCAGGGGGGCTCGAGACGGCCCAGGAGGGCCCGAAGACGACCAAGCAGCCCCCCCCGATACGGGCTCATGCAGCTCCAAGAGATCCTGAGGACGGGCCCACTCGAAACGTTGAATTGATACGACGCGGCCATCGAAGATGTATTTCAATACAGTTTGCCAGCGTGGACCCCGAACAGTGAGTCCTTGCAATGTGGAGGCGGACAGAGACGGAAACTACGTTGTGTAAGGCATGTGGTGCAACCTATGTGGTGTAACCGTTTCGGTGTGAGTTCTGTGGCGCACGATGTGTTGTGCAAGCGTGCGGTGTAAGCTATGCTGTGTATGCTTTGAGATGTGTGTTGTGCAAGCTATGTGCCGTAAGCTATGCGGCATGCGCCGTGCGGTGAAAGTTAAGCAGCGCAATGCATGTGTTGAGCGCCGTGTTGTGTGAGCGGCGTGGTGCCAGCTGTGCGGCGTGAGCTTGGAACAGGAAGGCAGATTTTGTGTCATAAGTTTTGCATGTGTTGTGTACCCAAGGTGTCCGATGTAACTCGAATCTTTGGCTCAAGGGAAAACATCTGCATGCCCTTGCTGCTGCCAATCCCGTGTGTTTTTGACCCTGGCCCTACGGCGTACGGATCTGCGTGAGGGGTGCCACCGAATTTCAGAAATGTGGCAAATCGTATGTGTTTTTGGTCCCTGACCCTACGGATCTGCGTGAGGGGTGCCACAGAATTTCAGAAATGTAGCACATCCGTATGTGTTTTTGGACTCTGACCCTACGGATCTGCGTGAGGGGTGCCACCGAATTTCAGAAATGTGGCAAATCCCGTGTGTTTTTGGACTCTGACCCTACGGATCTGCGTGAGGGGTGCCACCGAATGTCAGACATGTGGCAAATCCCGTGTGTTTTTGGACCCTGACCCTACGGATCTGCATGAGGGGTGCCACCGAATTTCAGAAATGTGGCAAATCCCATATGTTTTTGGACTCTGACCCTAAGGATCTGCGTGAGGGGTTACCGAATTTCAGAAATGTGGCAAATCCCTTATGTTTTTGGACCCTGACCTTGCGGATCTGCCTGAGGGGTGTCAATTTCTGCCCCCCTAGAAAGTCTGAGAACCCTCCCAGGGCGTGGTAGTTCTGCTGGTTTGGGCTCCCCCCCTTGCGGCTCTACAACAAGGAACAGTAAGCAGCAAGAAGCAGAAATGTCACAGTGGAAACTAGAAGCTGCAAATGGTACAGGGAGCAGCACACTCCTGGCCTACAGCCTGGTGGCCCCGCAAGGGGGCCGGCGGATTTTTCGGTGATTTGATTATTTTTTAGTTTTGCGCTAACCCAAGGCCAGCGTGGCGTTGCGACGGACCGAGTCGATGCGGGAAATCTGGGTGGGGACCGAGGTTGCCATGATGGCGTCCTCTTGCGGCACGTTGTGGGAGACCAGATAGGGGATTGATTTGCCGAAGATGTTGCTGAAGCGATTCCCCACCCCGAATCCATTTCAGGCCAGAACACAGTGATGTTACGTTCCTCTTGGTAGTTTCACATCTGCTCTGTTAGATAGCGTGTGCAAGCTTACTGTCCCGGATGGTCTCCACCTGGTAGTTCCGAAAGCCCGCCTTGTGTCAAATGGTACATGCCCGTTCCCGGATACCGAACCCGACGGCCATCTTCTTTTGTTCTTGGGCCCGGGGCTCCTGTGCGGGAGAAGCCTGGGCACGCGGGGACAAAGCTTCTCGCCCCTGGCATGCCACACGTGCATGGGTCTGCCCAGGGCCGCCAGGCTTGTCCATCCCACGCATCAGCTGCGGGGGGTGTGATCCTTCTTCCCCTTCTCCCGACCTGTTCGGTGCTCGCAGTGCGGTGCCCATGGGAGAGAGAGAGAGAGAGAGAGAGAAAGAAAAAAATTGAAAAGAGAATGCACGAGGACCTTGCCCTAGGGAACCTCGTGACGAGCATGGCGGAAGAAGGCTTTGAGGCTCCCGGAGGAGGGCCGCGACCCGAGTTCCAATGACAGAGCATCTTTTTCGGGCGCAGCACGCCGCTGCTGGGACGGCAGGCGGCTGCGTGAGGCTCCCGAGTCCGTCCCTCCTCCCCTCCTCCCTCTCTCTGCCGCAGGCTCTGCTTTTCACTTGTGGGTTGCCGCTCCTGCCGACAGCATCTGGAGATTTGAGGAGGGGGGGGCCACGAGGGAAATCTCGAAAGGCCTCGCGCGGCGCGCAATGGTTGCAGCATCTTGTCTGCACGTCCTCCCCGTCAGATATGGGACGACGCTCGCGCGGCGATGATCCCACGCAAATCCGGCCTAGATACGACCAAGTCCGACGCAATCCGACGCGAACCCGACATAACGCGACGTAGCTCCGACGTACATTCTGTCTCGCGTTGCCGCGCGAACCCCCCAGGATCTCCCGTCACAGCCGCCCGTCGAGGGCCCCAGGACGCGGTCGGTTCTTCGTTCTGGGCAGTCTGTTGACGGTCTGGGGGCCCGGCGAGGGCCCCGGGAGGCCGACAATAGCCCAGAGCCGGCCGCTCCAGTCTGTTCGGAGCCACGGAGCTCTGGAGGGCGGCCCCGTCCTGCCGTGAAGTCGGGCGTGTCCCTCTACAGGAGGAAGGTTCAAAAATAGTCCAAGAATAGCCCGGGGACGATTTGTTGATTTTGATTGGTTTTGAAGATTGTTGGAGTATGTTTGGGGGTATGTTTAACTCTACGTCCAAAATCCGCCTGTAGGGGGACGTGCCCGACCTAGTCCAGGAGCGAGAGAAGGAAGTACACGCACATGCATCCACGCTGGTTTCGAGAGTTCGCATGGCGCGAAGGTTCGTACCACGCGGCCGGTCTCGCGGGTCAGGCGTGGCATCGCTCGGACGTGTGCTTGTTTCTTTCGGCGAGGACCATCGAGGAGCATCCTTGATCATTTGGCGAAAAAACACGCACGAAACCGAAAAAAACACAGGGAATGGACGTCCGAGCGATGGCCAGCAAGGGGCCGTGTTCATGTGCATAGCTGGGCGCGTGCGTCCATTTTGGGCTCCCTGCTCATCCCTCCGCCCGCCGACAGCCCGACTCCCCCTCCACCCGCCTCCGCCCGCCGCAGGCGGTCCCCACTCCCTCGCGCACCGGCTCTATCTGGTGACCCAGGCCGCGGCCCTCGGTCTCTCGGCGACGACGACGACAACCACGACGTTGACGACGACGACGACGACGACGACGACGACCACGACGACGACGACGGCGACGGCGACGGCGACGACGACGACGATGGCGACGGCGACGGCGACGACGACGACGACGACGGTGCCGACGGTGCCGACGACGGCAACTGCGACGGCGGCGGCGACGACGACGCTGACGACGTTGGCGACGACAACGACGTCATGTGGGAAATGGATGTGGAGGGCAAGGGAGGGAGGAAAGCGAGGGAATGGGGGGGGCAGAAGGGGAGGAGGAGTAGGACAGAGACGGAACGTTGGAGGGATGCAGTATGGAGTAGAGGAGGGAGGGAGGAGGTGGAAGGAGGGAGGAGGATGCGGTAGGAGGGAATAGGATGAGGAGGGAGGTGGAGGGAGGAGTATGAGATAGGAGGGAAGAGGAGGAGGAGTGGAGGAGGACGAGGAGAGGGAGTGGAAACCAAGTGCAGGCACATGATTGCCCCTACAAGAAGCCTTGGGTAAGGGACGAAGCCCCTTTTCTGGCCCCAGCAGCGCCTAGACTTACGAGGAGTGCCAAAGGAAGCCGAGAGGGAAGGGCCTGAGGATCCTGGATGCCCCCTCCAAAGCCAGAGCGGTCCTGATTCCAGCACTGTCATTGTAGGGCAGGGTGGAGAGAAGCGATAGGTCAGGTTGCAACTCGTGGGAGATTGAATTCGGCCTCGGCCCTGGTATATCCTTGGTCGGCACCTGCCCTAATACAGCTCAATCTGGCAGACTACCTGACTCAATCTGGGCGAATTTGGCTCGGGCAGCAGCCCCACTGAGAAGGCTCAGTACCTCGTGGTCGCGCCTACGAAGACCTCCCAGCAGCTACCTCCTACGACATGGGGCGAGGACGGGGCCCACTCTGATGTGGTCGATCCGCTTCGATGCCGAGTTCGCCGGGCTCGATTCAGGATGTCTTAAGATTTCGACATCGAGGCGAGCCGATAAGCCCGATTCAACGCACGTTTCGATTGGATGTAACCTCCCGGTTCGATGCCGACTGATGCTGGAGGAGGCGGAGAACGGGAGGTCCGGGCGGGAAGGGAGCGTTCGCCGGCCAGTGCGCGGAAGTAGGGGCCCTTGAAGGCGTCGGGAGAGGCTCTGCTCTGGGGGCCGAGTCCCGGGTCCAGGTCGGGGGACCTGTTCGCGGCCGAGGCTCGCCGTCGTCAGAACACCTCTTCTCTTCTCGCGAGGCGTGTCGAGCGCAGTCGTCAAGATTTCTTGGAGGTCGGCAGACCCTGCTACCCTGACACGTCGATTAGCGAAGTGGCCGTTTTCGGTTCGCGAGAGGGCGTCGCGGCCGTCATTTTTGCGGGCCCGGGTCCGTCGGTGTCGGTCCCAGGCCGTGTTCTACAAGGGGAGGTTTACTAAAGGGAGGTTTGCCCACCGCCGAATGTCGCGCCGAAGACCACCGGCAGTTGCCGAAGATCGCCAGGCACCGCCGAGATCCATCGAAGGACAATCAGAAGGCCGCCGGCAGCCCGCCGAAGACCGCACCAGGCCAGTGGGCAACAGGGGATCCCCGTGGTCGAGTGCGTGCAGCCAGCCCGCAGTGAAAGCTTGATGAGGCAATGCAGTCCGTGTCTCCGCCGCCCCCGCCCCAGTCAAAGTCCGAGTTGGCCCCAGGCAGTTCGCTCGGCGGCCGCCCTCGCCGCCACGGACCACGAGGCCCACGTGCGACCTCGCAGGGATCCGAAGGATAGCACCTGACCGCGTGCCTACTTCCCTCCCGATGTTTTTTTTTTTTGTCGGGAGGGTGGACGCCCTTCGTTCCTCGCGAGACTGTGGTTTTCCGGGTCCAGCGGCAACCCGTGTCATCGGGCCCGCCCGCCCCCTTTCGGATCATTTGACCTTGTCGGTTGCGCATGGGGGCTGCGCAGTAGTGGTGCGCGCGGGCATACGAGTGTTGCCAAGAGCGAGAAGGTCAGACTACCGACCATAACAATTTCCCCCCCCCAGCGGATGACCCCGGCGACACATAGAGATGTCAGTCAGCGTGGACCGCGAGCAGTGTTTTTCTAGCAAGTTCTGTGGTGAAGTGTTGTGCAATCGATGTGGTGCAATCCACATGGTGCAACTGCAGTGGGGGCGCGCACCAAGATACCATATGCTTTTCGTCAGGGTATCCTGGGTTTCTTCGCTCCTCGCGCTGCGCGGTGACTTCCCGCAGCCGTTGAAGGAGCTGCGGCGTTCAGGGTGCTCCAGGTTTCCCCTCAGGTGCACCTCGCGCACGGGTTCTCGGGGCTTGGTTTCTTTCGAGGGTGTCTTGCGGCCCCGCCCGCACTGTATGTGGTGCAATCTATGTGGTGCAGTCTGCGTTGTGCAATATACGTGGTGACATCTATGAAGATCAACCTGTGTGGTGCAGCGTACGTGGAGCAATCTCTCTGGTGCAATCTATGTGGTGCAGTCTATGTGGTAGCTGGTTCAGATCAAGCCCTGTCGAGCCTGGTCGCGCTCCGCGCCTCCCGCCCCGTGGCTGATGCCGCCGGCCCAGTGTGCCCGCGCTGTTCGGTCATCCTTCCTCCCCCATCCCTCCTTCCCGCCTCCTGCCCTACCCC
>CAUYUJ010014317.1:0-15000 GCA_963575745.1 Prorocentrum cordatum
GGCTTGGTTGGTGCATGAACCGTCCGTGGCAGCGTAGACCCATGTCCAACCAGTGTCGTGGTCAAGGTAGGTGGTGTAGGAGTCCTGGGCTGAAGCCGCAGGATCTCCCTCAGGCGGGGGCCGCGGTATGGGTTGAGGAAGCGGGTCCCTCGCGAGGTCGGCTTGCAGATCGAGGAGGGCTGGGTCCTCATCGAAGAGCCCGCAATGTCTTGTGTGCGGAGGAAGACGGGCCCACTGCTCGACACTGATGAGGGTGGTGAGAGGGACTCTTTCACGGGCCCAGCACTTGCAGTCACGCACAGTGTGCTCCTGAGTTTCCTCTTCCTCATCACAGTAACGGCAAATGGGGCTGGGGTCAGCGGACGTATTTGATCGAGAACGTCGCTGTTGGGTGTGGTCCCCGCCCGACAGGTAGTTTAGGAGGAGTGCCAGCTGCCATGCGTTGCATTTGGCAGCTCCTTTGGTGCGGGCGAGCCACGTGCTGGCGAAAAGGTCAAGGCCCTGTCTGACCGAAGCCAGGTGTCCAAGGTCATGACGCCGTGGCTTGATTTTTCTCAGAAAGGCTCTGCGTTGCGAGGCGCGCAGCATGTGAAGGAAGGCGGTTTGGGGAAGGTTCAGCCAACTGATCTGACAGCCCCAGTCGTCGTACATGGTGCCAAATGTGGGCCAAGTCCAACGGAGCTGCTGAAGCGTCTGGACAAGTCGTCCAACAGGTCCTCCGCCAAAAAGGGTCTGGACATGGTGTTGGAGATCCCTGACGAGGCCGCAGAGAGTGCGTCGCGGTTGACCTGTCGCCGCAGGCACAGGAAGACTTCACGCTGCATAATGGCGTCAATCTCCAGGGCGTGCCCTGGGACGCACACGGCCATGAGAGTCCAAAACTCGACCCACCTGTTTCCCTTGGGGCGGATGGCCGCCTTAAGGGCAGGGTTGTAGGCAGTTTTGACGGGGCCTGATGGGGCTTGGATGTCAGTGCCCGTGGTACAGACGCTGGCAGCAAGGGAGCGGGCGTGCCGCGCCTTAATACGCATCGGAGATGGGAGCTTGCCAATACGCGGCAGGCGAATAGTCGCCCTGCGAACACGGGCGTCAGCGGTGGCCGTGAGGTTGAGCGCGGCTGGAGCCGGCGCTGCCTCGGCGTTGATGTAACTTCCGACGAGCTTGAAGGAGTCGACCACGCGTAAGGGCCGTTCCGCCAAGGTGAGCTGGGTAACGGCGGTGTGAAGTTCGTCAGTGAGCGCCCACCCCGCCACTTTTCCAGGATGAATGCGTTGGCCAGAAAATCGGTCAAACAAGAGAAAGAGAGAGGGAGGCAAAGAGAGGGAGAGAGAGAGAGAGAGAGAGAGAGAGGAGAAAAAAAAAGGGAAAGAGAAAGAGAGAGAGAGAGAGAAAACAAAACAAAAAAGAGAAAGAGAGAGAGGGGGAGAGAGAGAGAGAGAGATAACAAAACAATGAGAGAGAGAGAGAGAGAGAGAAAAAGATAGAGAGAGAGAGAGAGAAAAAGAGAGAGAGAGAGAGAAAGAGAGAGAGAGAGAGAGAAAGAGAGAGAGAGAGAGAAGAGGGAACTATAGAGAGAGAGGGGGGAAAAAAGAGCGGGAGAGAGAGAGAGAGAGTGAGAAAGAGAGAGAGAGAGAGAGAGAGAAAGAAAACAAAAAAAAGAGAAACAACAAAAAAAAGGCGCACCCGCCCCCTGCCGCAGGTGGATCGCGTCGATGAACGCTCTGGAGGGGAAGCAGGACTTTGCAGCTGAGCCCCTGCCCGCGCAGGAATGGCTGGGGCCCCCGCAGGCAGCGCCAGCTCCCGACCCTTTTCCGAGGCCAGCGGGGGCGGCAGCTCCCGACGCAGGAACGACGAATCTGCAGCAGATGCAGCAGATGCAAACGCAGCAGATGCAGCTCCAGCAGATGCAGCAGCAACAGCAGATGCAGCCGCAGATGGCAGCAGCAACTTCGTCCCCACCGCCAGCTTCCATAGCGCAAGCAGCGCCGCCATTCCCATTTCCTCCAGCGGCGCCAATTGCTGCTCTCATTTTGCCACCGTTGCCTGCAATCGATCCGCGGCAGGGGCTTCGCACTGCGGCGAAATCAGGTTTTGCTGTAAAGCGCAAAGAGCCCGCCGACGCCGATGATAATTTCACCATCATCGGAGTTTGGCTCCGATTCCCCAACGGCGCGAAGCAGTCCCCAGAAGATGATGATCGCCCTGCAGAGCGCGGCAACAGCGTCCACCCGGCGGCCCCGAGCCTCCCGCTACGCCACCACCAGCGCGGACCAAGGGGAAGAAGCCCGAGAAGCCCCCGAGCAGAAGTCCCAGGAGCCTCCCGAGAAGAAGACCAGGAAACAGCAAGAGCTTCCGATGTCACGTGTGCTGCGCCCCTTGGAACACCGCCGCAACTGGCACCCCCCAAGGAAAAACTCAAAGCATAGTCGGGGGATTTGCAGTGGAGAGGCGGAGCGAAGATAGATTTGCAGAGTGAGAGGAGAACGCTTTACAATTTATATGGTAGTATACCTCCTCAGAATGAGGCAGAGTAGCTTCTCGCATAGTTTGCGTCGCAGAGACTCGAATGCGACCCAGCTGCAAAACAGTTTTCCATCGTGCAAAGATCTTGTTTGCATGATTTAGAACATACTCGGGATGTAGTTTCGGGGGGTTCCAGCGTTCAGGAGCGCATCGGCAAGAAGCGCCACGGGCCTCGGGATGCCAGCAGACTGATGCCCAGAAGACTCCCGTACCAGACAGATGGCAACCATAGAGCTCCCAATATTCAATATGATTCCAATATCTGACCAAGAAAACACCCAACGAGCAAGTAACATATGTGACTAGTAAAATTTTTACCGCTAGGAACAAGAAGTACACATTTTACGGGTGAATCATTGTACTCCGTCGCGCGGTGGTATCGCGTGCATATTATGAGATGTACTAGCAAATTGTATGTGTTACGGTATGGTGGTGGTGGCTCATTCCGTTGATTTGCGTCGTCTGGTTTTCTTCGGAACGCGTAGGTTTCGCGAGCATGTCTGCTAGTTTGGCCGGCCGCCCCCCTCCCCGCGCGCGTCCTGCACGGTGCCAATTGCGCGCAGTAATCAATCCGCTGTGGCCAGCCATCGCATCACTTCGCTTGGTCTCGACGCTGTAATCCAGGAGCTGTTGCATAGCGAACCCATGTGTGCGTAGCTGTTTGATGGCTCAAACGATGAAGCTGTGTTCGTTTTGCCGCTGCGCCTTTGCGCTGATTACAAGCGTTGTTTCACGCGCAGCATCAGTCAGTGTCGACATTGCTGATATGGCATTCAGAAGGCCAGCCGCTTCGACGCCAGATAAGTTCGACGATGCCGAACCCGCCACAGCGTTCAAGTGGCCTGCTGCCGCGGCGTCGGCCGCGGCGGCGAGGCCAGTTGCCGCGGCAGCGGCTGCGGCAGCGCCCCCGCGCCTTACGGCAGCGAAAAATGCGCCGCCAATCCCGCCCCCGCCGCGGGCCTCGGCGGCTCCGAAGTCAGAGGAGGAGGCCGCGACGCGTTCCAGATGCCCCGGGCCGCCAAGACCGAGGAGACCATCTATCCCAAGGAACCAGCGCCTGCAGAGACCGCGGGCGCTGCCACAGTGGATCCCAGATTGGCGAAGAGTTTCGAGAACTCGCTCCGCTACCGCGCCGCGGGCCGCAGAAAGGGTTCCACTGCCGAGCCCCGCGCCAATGCTCAGAGAGCCCTAGTCTTGCAATTGGAAGTGCCTGGCGGGGGCAGCGGTAGACAAAGTAAAGCCCCATGGCTGACGTGGAGAAGCGCAGTGGTTTCAAGCATTTGAAATGTGCTCACTCTCATGCGAAGTCGCATGAGAAGGAGTGCCAGACCTTGTCGCGCCGGGAGGGCGCGTTCACGAGGCCCTCCAGCCGACGATTTTGAATCGCTGCATTGCCCCCCCCTCCGCCCCAGCCCCCCTTCCCCGGCGCCGCCCTGCCCTTCCTCTCCGACGCGATTATTCACCCTTTCAATGAGATTCTTGTCGCCCTATTCCTACGCCAGGGGGAATCGCGGGAAGCGCCCCCCCCCCCCCCCCTTCCGCCGCTGAAATGCAATTTCTTTCCGGGCAGAACTCCCCGGCGTAAACGTGAAAATGAGAATGAACATATCCCCGGCATAAGCGGCCCTCGCGGGCCTCCTGTTTTTGCAGCGCGACGAGTTCGAACGTTGCCCGGGGCGAACGCCCTGGAGTTCAACGGCGTTCACACGAACGTCTTCACCATGGCGCAGGAGCAGCGGCAGCGAGCCAGCGATGCGTGCATTTGTCTTGTAAAACAAAATTACGTCGCTCTTGGCCTGGGCCCTCAGATGGCGAGAGCGCGCGCAGTGATCGATGGCGCGGGGTCGCTTTTGTCGCTGCACTACTACGGGAAAATGACGAAGACCATGGCCAGCACCGACGAGAGGAGAGACACTCTGCACTCGGAGTCAGCTCTCAAAGAGCTCGCCAAACGCCCCTGGGACATCATCTTCTTCTGCCCAGGGCTGCCCGCGCGCGGGGTCGGTCGCAGCCAAGATGGCGAGACAAGGAGATGCGACCCGTCAGGGTCGCAGGGGGCCTGCGCTCTTCTCCATTCCACGCATTTCCCCCTCCTTGCCCCCCCCCCCATCGCTCGCAGGGCCATCTCTGCGGCGCTGCGCCAGGGCCGGGGCGCCGTCTCACAGTTGAAAGCGAAGGCATCGATGCCGCGCAAGTGGGGCGGCAATTTCGAGCAGCGCGAGATCGAGATTGGCGAGGCGCAGCAGCTTCTGACGAAGTTTCTCGAGGACACGGAGGAGGTTTTGCTCGCAGAGGCTTCGTCGATGGACGCACCCGATGACGACGGCCGCGCGCTCGGGATCACCGAGGGGCTGCGAAGAATGACGGCGAGGCGCGCATGAGGAACCTCGAGGAGGGAAAGAGGCGTTGGGAGCGCCATTTCGAGAGCGGGTCGTAGAGTCTGTTGTTGATAATGCGTTGGCGGGCTGCGCTGAGACTGTAAGTGGTCGTTTTGGATATCAGCCATTTGCTACGGGTTGCCTTGAAAGCGATGCAATGTTTCACCCGTGCTCATTCGCATATTCATATCTTCCATATTTGCCCATATCCGCCCGCCGCGCCGCGGGGGGCTGTTCCGGCCTCGCTGCAGCCGCCGCCGCATGACGTATCCTGCAGGGCCGGCCCCGCGCTTCAGAAAAGCGCCTCCTGCGGAGGCGGCGCTCGGAAAACAGAACCACGGGGCGCGCTCTGCCGACCCCGCCGCGCCCCCATCAAGAGGGGGAGAGGAGGAAGATGAGGAGGGGGGGGGGGGGAGGAGAGGGGGGGGGGGGGGGGAGGGGGGGAAGAGAGAGGAGACGACATGGGGAAGGGGGAAGGTGGAGGGGGAGGAGCAGGATGAGGAAGAGGAGGGAGGTCATGGAGAAGGGAGAGATGGGGGGGGCGAGCAGGAGGAGGAGAAGCGAACAGCGTTCCCCCAGGCTGATGAAGGAGGCCCCCCTCGGACGCGCCCGCTCGCCCTCCCCGGGCGCCTGGCGCGCAGAGCTGCAGTTGCTCGCTGGCCCCGCTGATCCGCGGCCGTCTGCGCTCGAGCGCCTTTCTTTCGCAGGCCGCCTTGGAAGGGGCGCCCATGCGCGCGCGTGGCGGGGAGCGCCAATCGTGGGCGAGGCAGGGCGACGGCCCCGCGTCGAAGCGCCTGCGCGGTGCCATCTGGGATTCATTTCTCGAGAACAGACAATCAACGCGAGAACTCGGACATGACCTCTTGGCCCCGCTGCGCGAGTTGCCCCCTGATCGGCTCGGCGATTTCAGCGCTGCCGCGGTGCGACGCGGGGGGGGGGGGGGAGTTGCCGGAGAGCAGCGAAGAAATTTCTTCCAGGCAAGTAAGTGGCCCCCAGCGTACGCGGCGGGCGTGAGAACGGAAATCCAATGCTAAACAGAGAAGCGCGCTCAGATATGCGTTTTCTGTTGCATCGCGAGATGTTCTCAGTCCTGCGACCGCATTCCGATGGCTTGAAATTCTTTGATGCGAAGGGATTGGACGTCGAGGCAGAAACCCATTTGTTGCGATGCCAGGCGGCGACGGGCGCGCCGAGCCTTCCACCCGCTGGTATCTGGACGGATGGCGTGCCCAACAATGTCGACACGAGCAATTCAGTCGAACTCGCGCAAGTTAATTTGCCCGGGCTGAATGGGGTCAGTTCTAGGTTTCGGGCTCCTGTGACGGCTTTTTTTTTCCAAGGCCCCGCGCGAGCCCCGCGCGAGTTCAAACTCGCGCAGCGACTGCATGGGGATCGCGCGGCGGTCGCTTTCAGGAACGGCACGCGGGGATTTTCCGCCGCGTCGGCGCGACGGCGCCGCCTGGCAGGCGACAGATTAGCATCGCCGACGTCGCTCCAAAAAGCCGCTGGGATCTCGAGCTTTTCTTGTCGGCGTCAGAGGAGATTGGGCAGGCTATGCGTGCGCTTCCAGGCCCCCTGCTTGGAACAGGGCGGGCGGCCGTTGCCGGCGGCGCGCGCGCGCCCGATCAGGCGCCGCATCTCGCGATTTGAATGCGAGCTTCTCCTTCCCACCGCCCGCCCCCCCCCCCCCGCCCCTCCCCCTGGCCGCCCCCGCGTTGTCTTGCATCGAAATCCTCGGTGGAGGGGGGGGGGGGGGGGGCGCGCCGCGGGGCAGCCAGCGACGCGCACTCGCCCCCCCTCGAAGTTGGAAACGCGCGGGGGGCGCTCCATGGCGGGGGAAGCGGCTGCCAACATCTGAATTAGTTCGTCGAAACGCGCGCAGCGGCTGCGCGCCGTCGCCTTTGTTGCCGGCGCCCTTCGTGGATGACCTCGCCTTGTTTCGAATGGATTGGTTGCGCTGCGCGGCCCGCGCGTTGCTTTGGATTGGTTCGGGTATGTGATGTAGTTCTTGTTGCACGACAGATAGTTTCATGGCGGCAGGCGTGGGTCCGAACGTCTTGACAAGACGCGGTCGTCAATTCAAGCCTACTACGACTGAAACAAGACGGGCTACTGGCTCCATGACCAAAAAGAAAACCAGGAGGAGCGCCCCGAAACTTCGGGCCCGGGCTGGCGCGCGCAGGTCTCTGGAGGCGGGCGTGGGAGGAATGCGACAAACGACTGAGCGGCGGCAACAGCCTGGGCAAAACCATCCTCGCAGGGACGAACCACCTCCAAAACTGTCACGAGGCTTCGCGGACAGTTGTAATTTTGAGGAGGGGCGCCACGTCGACGAACGGCAAGCGCTTCGCGCTCCTCCACGACGACTCGATCAGCGGCACCCTGCGCTCTTCAGGTGCAAACCGAAATTGCATCTTTTCGCGCACGTCACCGCGGGCTCTGACCCGAAAGCTAATTGGACTCACCGCGACAAAAATTTTTGAGGGGCCGCCGGCAGGATCTCACGGAGGCGCGGCGCTCCGATGAACACAATGGCCTTCTCTGCCAATGTATTGGACAGGTGCTGCATGGAACCTCTGGTTCGCCTGTTGTAGCGCTGTTGCGCAAAAACATGGAACGAAGAGTCGCGTGCGATGGCGGTTGCGAACTTGTTTGGTTTTTTTTTCTCTCTCTCTATATATATATAGATCACTCTCTCTTTGTTTTTCTCTCTCTCTCTCTCTCCCTCTCTCTTCCCCTCTTTCTCTCTCCCTCTCTCTCGTGGGTTATATCCAGCTCCTTATATCACGCTCTCTCTCTTTGTCTTTCTCTTTCTCTTTGTTTTGTTTTTTTCTCTCTCTCTCTCTCTCTCTCTCCCTCTCTTACCATCTCTCTCTCTCTGTCTCTCTTTTTTTGTTCTCTCTCTATCTCTCTCTCTCTCTCTCTCTCTCTCTCTCTCTTTCTCTCCCTTTTTGTTCCTCTATCTCTCTATCTTTGTTTCTCTCTCTCTCTCTCTCTATCTCTCCCCTCTCTCTCTCTCTCTCTTCTCTCTCTCTCTCACTCCTCTCTCTCTCTCTCTCACCCCCCCCCCCCCCATATTTCTTTATACCTGTATCTCTTTTTTCTTATGCCATTAATTTCTTTTTTTCTTATTTCATTTTCTCTCTCTCTCTCTCTCTCTCTCTCTCTCTCCTCTCTCTCTCTCTATCTCTCTTCTCCCTCTTCCCCCCCCCCCCTCTCTCCTCTCTCTCTCTCTCTCCTCTGTATATCTGTATCCGCTCTCTCTCTCTCTCTCTCTCTCTCTCTCTCTCTCTCTCTCTCTCTCTCTCTCGTTTCTCGTCTCCCTCTCCTCTCATCTCTCCCTCTCTCTATCCATCTCTTTATTTTTCTCTCTCTTTAGATGTAAATTATCCCTCTCTCTCTCTCATCATCTCTCTTTCCTCTGTTTTCTCTGTCTCTCTGTCCTCTCTCTCTCTCTTTCTTTTTTTTGTTTCTCTCTCTCTCTCTCTCTCTTTCTCCCTCTCTCTCTCTCTCTCTCTCTCTCTCTCTCTCTCTCTCTCTCTCTCTCTCTCTCTCTCTCTCTCTCTCTCTCTTTCTCCTTCTCAACTCTTCTTATGTTGCTTTCCCTTTGCTGGACTTGTGGCGCTTTGTGCGCATGCGCAAACTAGTTTATACATCAAAGACTCCGGCCCGATTCCATAGCTCTGCGCATCCTGAGCGACACCGTCCGCAGTAACGCGCACGCGTTAATTAATTCACGCGTTCTACTCGCTGATTCAAGAAGCTATGATTAGCGCGTACACGTGCTAAGTAGCGCGCGTTCATTAAACTTAGCGCTGGGCACTCGCTAATTAAGGCCGGTGCCACTAATTAATATATATATTCATCTCCGCGTCCTCCTTAATTCGCGATGGTCCGCTAATTAGCGCACATCGGGAATTCACGGCGCGGCGCAGCAGGAGCCCGCGCCGCCGCGCGCGGCAACAGGAGGCGCCGCCGGCGCCCACGACGCCGCCCTTCCCGCCGCGGCTTCGGCGGGCGCGCGCGGCGGCGCCCCCCCGCCACCACCGCCTCCGCCGGCTGCGGCAGGGGAGGAGGCCCTCGAAGCGCCGGGAGAGGGCGAGGAGCACAGCTACGAGTGCAGCGAGGAAGAGGCCACCGAGCCGAGGCGGTCCCGGAGGGGGTCCTCCTCAGGTGGACCCCCTGAGCGGGTTCCGCGCCTGCACGGCGGCCCCCAGGGGGCCGCGCGGCACCGGCCCTGCGCGGCATGGTGCTGGGGGCCCCCGCAGCTCGTAGGCGGGCGCCGACAGCGATGGCGAAGGGTTGTCGCCGAGGGAGCTGCCGGCGCGCAGGGGTTCTGATGCTGCCGCGGTGGCGACACCTCCCACCAGGTGTCGTGGGGGCGGTGCCCCAACAAAAGATGCCACGATTTCGGGCTTACTTTTTTCCTGGAAAATAATTTCCAATCAAACGTTCTGCGACCGAAAACTCACAAGCGATGGCGCGAATAGGGTCGCGGGAAAAATCAAAGCAGGAATGGGCGCAGCAAGAGTCGGCGGAGAGAGGGCGAGAACGACGCTGGCCGCCACGAGGGGGTCCGAGGAGGTCAGATAAGAACCCGGCGCGCCTCATTGGAGGCACTGGCGATTTGTTTACCCCAGAGGGTCAACGCCCGAAGCGACGAAATATGACGTACCTTGACACCGCCGTCGCGCATATAAAGTTCGATGGTGAGTCATATAAATTCGGACTGAAAGTGCGTGCGTGGCTGAACCTGCAATGCATCTAAATTGAATTCGCTGTTATGAATGAGCTTATACAGATTTTTGACGGTGCATGTCCGCGCAACAAAAAAACGCGGGGGAACGGAAGCGACGAGAAGAGCGATCGCCAACCAGGAGCACCCCAACCACGGGAACCGCCTGCGCATTCTCCGCGTCGGCGGGGGGACGCGTCGCAGTTGCCCCCCGCCCTCCTCCCACCCCCATCGCGCGCAGCGGACGAAGAAGGAGCATAGTGAACGAGAGCGAAGAGGACAGGAGGAAGGCGCGGGAAAGGGGCGGAGGGAGCGAAGGAGAAGAGATTAGAAGACAAGGGAGGTGCGGTGGGAAGGCGCATTGAGGCTCTTTCAGGCTCTCTTGACAAGCTCTCTTGGGTTCTCTAGGTCTGTCTGAGGGGCCTCGGCGAGGCCCCAGAGGGGGCCCTCCGAAGCCTTCTTCAGGACTGCCTCGGGCTGGCCTCACTAGGGGCGCTTAGTTGTCGGCGCGGTCGGAGTCGAATTTTGTTGCTTCAAACGCTGAATATGGTCTGCTTGTATTACAACGCTTATCCGAAATATGCAATGCAAAAAATGCCAGCAATCCTTGAGGAATCTTTTTTCGCGCGCTCGCCGTGCTCGCGGAGAGGGCAAGGGAACTTCGCATTTCCTCGGAACCGCGTCGCGATTGCGAGGCGCAGGCAGATATCACCAGGAAGCTGCCGCACGATTGTGGCGCGCAAAACCCGATAACCAAGGCTCCGAGAGGGCTCCAAGAGGGCTCCGAAAGGCCTCCAATGGCACTGAAATTGAAGCCACGCGAGCACCCATGCGCGTGACAGAACTTTCGCTCTACTTGGGGGCCTTTGGGAATCCTTTCTGGGCCTCTATTTGGCCTTCTAGGAGCTCTCTTGGGGCCGTCCTGGGGCCACCCTGGAACACTCTTGGGGCGCTCCTGGCGCCCTTTTAGGGCCCCCGCGGTAAAGCATATAAAACGTCCGTTTCACATCCTCCACCGGGGGGGGGGGGGGGGCAGGCGCGTCTCAAGCCGCCAGTGGCGTGTCTTGGGGCCTCCGGGGCCCTCCTGGAGCCCTCTTGGGATCCTCTTGGGCCTTCTTGGAGCCTTCTTGGAGCTACTCCACCGCCAATGGCACGACATGCATAAACTGACCGCTCCATGGCAAGGGAAGGCCGTGGGGGTGAACCACCCCAGCCGCGAAGCCGGACACTTCAGGAAAAATCCCCCGGCCTCAAGGCAGGGCACTCGTGGCCAAACCCCTCCAGCCACGAGGCCAGAAAGGTGCCCCCTCCGACCAAAATCTTGGCTGCGATGTTCAACGTCCGCCCCCGCGATTTTGGCTGCGATTTCGAGCATCCGCCCCTGCGATTTTCAAACTACCCCACTACGATTTTGGCTACGATTTTCAGAGTCCACCCCTACGATTTTGATTGCGGGGTCCGCGAGCCGCCAGCGCGATTTTGACATGAGGCCCTGGGCCCGGAGAGAAAGATTTGCGTTGCAAGCTGGCGCCCGATCCAACATGATTTCCCAAGCAATATTGGCCGACGATATGTCCGTGGGGATGTCGCAGGCAAGTCGCCCAAACAAATCGCATTGCAAAATCGCGTGCAAAATCGTCGTCGGTTTCGTGCTGCTCTGGGGAGGGCCCAAGGAATTCTGAAGTACCACATCAACAAATGCTCGCCCTCATCCTCCCTCCGCCAGCTGTTCCTCCTCCGATACTCCCCCTAAAAATCATGCCGTCGGTGAAAGGTCCCCGAACGAATGCATCACTAAGCCACGACCGCCGTTCAACGCACCAAGAGACCGTGGCCGTCGTCGCCGCCGTAATGTTCGTCATCGTCGTCACGCCCCTTGCTCTTGTCGTTGGGACGCCCGCCGCCGTTGTCGAGATGTTCGCCCTCGTCCTCGTGGCGCTCGCCGCGTTAGTCGCCGTAGTGCTCGTCGCCGCCCTCGTCGCAGGGCCCATCGGCGTTGTCGTCGCAGCGTTCGTTGTCGTCGTCGCAACGCCCGTCGTCGTCGGCGAAAAACTCGATGGCGTCGTCATCGCAATGCTCCGCGTCGCCAATGTCGTCGTCGCGCTTGCCATCGTCTCGGCAACGCTCGTCGCTGTCGTCGCCGTCGTAACGCTCGTCTTCGTCGTCGTCGTAACGTTCATCAACGTCGCCGTCGCAGCGCTCGTCGCCGCCGTCGCCGCATTGCTCGTCAATGTCGCCGTGACCGTCGTCGCCGTTGCGATCCGAACGCTCGTGCCCGTCGTCGCCGAGACCCCTGTCGCCGTCGTGGTCGTCGTAGCGCTCGTCATCGTCGTTGTAGCGTTCGTCGGCGCCGTCGCACTAAAGTCTGTCGTCGGATAGCCGGCCTCCCCAGGACCGGGCGCGAAGGCAAATCCCCCTCAGTGGAGAAACCAGATATCCCCCTGTGAATGTCTGGTTCCCGGGGACCTCTTGGAAAATCGGTGCTGGAGACGCGCGACATACGATGACGAGGCACCTGGGGGCCCACGCGGTCCCTGGGGAGATCCACGGGGGATCGTAGTGATCAGCGCAGGGCGAAGGGCCATGACGCTCTGCGCGCATGACTAACCGTTGCGGCATAGTCGCGATTTTTTTTTGTTCGCCAGCCTTTCCTTCGCACCCCGCTTGCCCTGCGCGCCCCCCAAGGAACACGTCTGGGAGGAGCTGACGAAGGCGTTTCCTGCTTGGCAAAGGGAAGCCGCAGCGCAAGTACGGATTATGCGAACCCTTCATGTCCCGCCCGTTTCGCTGCGCGCGCGCACGCAAAACGTGTCTTGTGAAAAGGCTGCGAGTATTTCCTGTTTCAAAAGCACCAGTACGTTTGTTGAACAACCGCGGTATTATATCACGATCCCTCCTATCCGCTCTTTCTGACGCTCTCTGCCCTCAGTGCAGCACCTCTGGCATCAGTGAGTGTTCCTGCTCTTCGAGAATCAATAAAATGAACACAGTCGCGAGCGCCCCCTGCTTCAAAACTTCCAACGGCTACAAAACATGCGGACGCTGGACGCTTATCGCCTTCCCCTCTACCCCGCGTAGTCATTGTCAAATTTCGAGTCTTCAAACTTCAGCTCGTCTGGATTTTGTACGCTTCAAGCTTACATGGTTCCAAATTTGCGAACGGGCAATATTTTTGGTGGATGGAACAGCTTTGAACGTTAGACCGGCTAAGCACATATACTGCAACTTCGGAAACATGGCACTTGGGCTGTTATGACAACGTGCAAGTTCGAACTCTCGCATCAGGTAAACATTGTAAATTCGAAGGTTTGGACACAACTTCGATGGTTTCAGAGTGTGAACTGCCGAACTGTCAAACTTTCAAACTCGGGCACACACATACATGAAACTTCTCAAACTTTTAAACTTAGGATCTGTCAAATTCCGAAGCGCCACGAAACTACATGAGCAATGCCCTCGCAGGGAATGGGGGGCTGACTGGCCCCCAAGTCCTTGTCCCATATAGGAGGCCAGGGGGCCGAACGGGGGGCTCGCCGACGGTCTCGACGAATAGTCGACGCGAGCGTGTAGACGGCCGCGTCTTGCGGGACACCTTGCTTGCGATGTTTAGGCGCACGCGCTTCTCACTCGCGTAATCTGCCCTTCCCGCACCAACCCCTCGACTTCAAAATCGTCTGTTGGGCGCCTGGGCCATGACCAGGTGATGCCGCGCTCGAGCCCTCGGCAGCGGACGCTCTCGGAGGTCGGCTTCGAGCGCGCGCGGCGGCCGTGCTCGCCCTGGGCACTCGCCCTGCCGCGACCTGGAAAACCTCGGGGGTGCGCCCCCTCGTCGGGGTGGCGGCAGCTTACCCTCCCCGACTGTTTCGCCGCGGCCGCCCCGGCCAGCGGCGCGCCAGCTGGCGTCGGCGGCACTGTTGGCGGCGCGGCGGCTGGGCTTTCTGGGGAGCCGCCGGTGGAGGAGCGCACGACTGTCGAGGTGGCGCCTCCCGTCCCAAGGGCGAGGGCTTCGGAGTTCGCACTGACGCGGCGCTTCCTCCTGCAGCGGGGCGAGTGGACTCCAGCCGCCGCGTGGCCAGCACCGGCGGTTCCGCCCTCGGAGGTGGACCCGGCGGCCGGGGCCCGCGGCGCTCCGGGCAGCGCAGGCGCTGCCGGCGACGCGGAGGCGGCGCAGCGGCTGCTGGCGCGCTTCCGGGCGCTGACGGCCTGGAGCGGCACCTGGCGGCGACAGGAGGGCTCCCCGCTGGGGTGCAGGAGCTGGCGCTCCGCCCGGACGTCGCTGCGACATGCCCTTTGGACGCGGGCGAATTCGTCATCGAGCTCGTGTACGACGTCCTCGGGCAACACCCCCTCCCTCCCGGGGCGCACCCAGTTGAGGTTGAGGTCCTCCCACCCGGGGCGCCCCCGGTGGAGGTCGAGGAGGCGGCCGCGACAGCTCCAGGCCCACCTCCCTCGGCCCCTGGCCCGGTCGAGGTGGGCGCCCTCCCTCCCGGGGCGCCCCCTGTGGAGGTCGAGGAAGCGGCGGCCGCGGTGGCGGCCGCGGGCCCGCCGGCGGTGGAGCTGCCGGCGGCGGCGGCGCGGCTTGCGCCTACCCTCCCTCCCGGGGCGCCCCCGGTGGAGGTCGAGGAGGCGGCGGCGGCGGCGCGCGTGCACCACCTGGCCTTGGTGCGCGCGCTGGCGCTGGCCGGCGGCCGCCCCGCCGAGGTCGCGCTGGCTGCACCTGCTGCGCCTCCCCACCGGGGGGAAGCGCCGGCAGCTCCAGCGTCGGCTCGACGCGGCGCTGGGCGGCCTGCCCGCCCCGGAGCTCGCGGAGCTCGTGGGGCAGATGGCCGCCGGCATCGGCGCCGCTGGAAGGCCATAGGCCGGAGGCCTGCGGCTGGCGGCCGCGGCGGGGGCGCCCCCGCGGCGGCCCGCGCTGGCCGCGTGCTGCGGGCCCGCCTCGGCGCTGCGCGGGCGCCCGGCGGGCGGGCGGCGTCGCCCTCCCTTCCCTTCCCTCCCCCTCCCCGCTCGTCCCTTCGTCGTCGTTCCCCCTGTTTGCCACAGGGCTTCTCCGCGCAGGTTAAAAACATGTACATTGTTTGCGGCGCCGCGTCCTCAGGATCCCACCCCTCAGAACCTCGTCTTTGAACCACCGAGAGACCACTCGCGTGGAGTGATTCCCCCAGAGCCTCCCGGCGCCAGGTGCCCGGCGGCGGGGCCGAAACCCGTCGCACGTGGCAAGTCTCGCGACCCCCCCTTCGTCCTACCATGTCCGACCCGAACTTTGAAACCTTCCGGACGCGTCGGCGCCCCCCAAGCGCACCGCTGGGGAAAGGGGATGGGGGAAGAAGGAGAGGAGAAAAGACACAGGTGACCCGGATCCGCGAA